>OY744524.1:155287533-155425033 GCA_963556195.1 Sepiola atlantica
CAGGCAGAGAACAACGAATAAACCATCTCATGTACATAGACGACCTGAAGCTATTTGCAAAAAGCAAAAAGGAACTGGAAAAGCTGATGAATACGACACACATCTTCAGTCAGGACATTCAAATGGAATTCTGAATGGAAAAGTGTGCATTGCTAGATATTAAAAAAGGAAAGCTAGAGACAACTGAGGGCATGGAACTACCCAACAAAGAGCAGATAAGGGCGCTCGATGAACAAGACAGGTATACATATTTGGAAGTTTTGGAAGCAGACAAAATCAAATAAACAGAAATGAAAGAGAAGATTGGAAAAGAATACCTGAGAAGAACAAGAAAGCTCTTAGAAAAATAATGTTATAGCAGACACATAATAAGGAATACATACTTGGGCAGTATCACTAATAATATATTCTGGATGATTCATAAGCTGTACTAAAGAAGAACTAAGGTACCTTGACCAGAAGACTAGAAAATTAATGAATATGCACAATGCGCTAAATCCAAATGACGATACAGACAGATTCTACGTGAAGAGAAACGGAGGAAGAAGAGGACTGGTAAGTATAGAAGACTGTGTGGACGACACTAAAAAAGAGCTGGAGAAATACATAAACCAGAACACAGAAAGGATCATCATCGCAGCAAGAGATGCCGTCCGAACGGACAACGCATGAAGCATTGAAACTGGACTCAAACAGGCAAGAAAATAAAAGTGGGAAGAAAAACTACTACTAAAATAGCTCTAATATAGATTACATTTTAAACATGTTTTACAACCATCGTCTAAGGTAATTACCAGTATTCTCAGCGGCACACTCAGCTCGTTGTCATACTGTTATCTAAGAGAGTATACTTATGTTATACAAATGTTTCTCATTATACTCTAAGAGATATATCACTCTATGATCGTATAACTGATCCAAAAATCTTCCGAGGCAAGCAGTTTCAATTCTACACATTAAGTGTAGGAAATTTAAGTAGGATGTTTGTTTGTCATTTGTGCTAAAGACCACGCATATCTGGCATAACATGATATCTACAATTCAAAAGCGACGGAATTATGATCAAATTCCAAAGGCAGCTTATTATCATCTCTTAAATAAATGTAAGGTATTTGTTTACGTGTATTTCTGAAAATCTGATATTGAATCAGTAACCGAGCTTCATAACATGATCAGATACAACTTTTCTGCAATAAAATTTTTCACAGAAAATCCAACAATAACATTATTTTTTATGATCGTTTTTTTTTCAAACGGAAGTTTACTTTATTTTAAATTAGCATTGACAAAAATTTAAAAAAATAAGAATAAAATGCTTAACGACTGGGATAATGAGTACAAAAGTGTTCTTATTAATTATTTTGTAAAAAGCGTATATATATATATATATATATATATATATATATATATATATATATATATATATATATATATATATATCCTAGTGGAGGACCCGTCTAATGACAGGTAAACTTAATTCCCCGAACAGAATAGGTTTGCACCGCTTTTATGTGTTTGTACCATGGTGAAAGTCAAGATATAATGCGATTAACATGTATTTCTAGAATACTTAGTAGTTTTTTAATCAACTTCTATTACGTGAGTTTATTTCTCCAAAATATCTCAAATTAAAGTCTTCAGCTTAAAGGGAACATTAAAGTAAAATAATCGTGCTTAATTTGTTTCTAAATTACTATGGATGAAATAGAATGTCAGTCTAAAATGTTTGAATTATAAAATAGGAAGTGTTGCCAATATTGTCTCCCAAAATCTTTTAAATAGATTCAAAGAAACTGAAATTTATGTATAATACCTATTGCTCAAATTTCAGAAAAATCAGTGGAATCTAGATTTTCCTAATGCGAATCCACTCTATGTATACCCCTTTGCATGAAACTAAATCAAACTAAATATAGCCAACATTTCGTCAATTATTTGTTTTCTAAAATGCATGATGATTGGGTAATTTGTTTAGGAGTTAATCCTTTACATCTAATCTATAAACATATACATAACTCTAACTTATATATATATATTATTATTAAAGATTTTGCATAATACGTTATATAATAATTGGTTTCAACATTTTTCTAAAATAAAAATAAAAGTGTTTCCCTATTAGGAAAATGTATGTCTTTCAATTATATATCCAAATAATATTTCGTGCATTTAACAAGATGAAGATAAGAGCATCGTGCAAGTCAAACTTATACAGTCAAGTGGGTAGATAGTTCTTCCGAACGTAAGGGGTCAGATTTGGATTATAGTCGTGTCGGAAAATGAAATCTGAGACCGGAAATAATTATTTCACTGATGAATGAGTATTTGTTTGCATTGCAATTTTACATGATTCTATTGACCCTGTATAACCCTTCGACTATATTTGCAATACAGCAGCGAGAAAGCATGACTTTTGCACAAATAATTATTCATATATATAACAAGATATTGCTACATTCTAAATACAAACATTTTATTCACTTTATGAATCATTTTTCTAAGAACTAACAACTTTTGTACATACACACACATATATATATATACATTTATATATATATATATATATATATACATTTATATATATATATACAGTTATATATATATAAGAAATACTTTGACTTGTTAAGTATATCATTGTGTAAAGACCGTAAGTTTGCCAAATCAATTAACTTTAAAATAAAAAGACAAAATACAAAGTTAGTCATTTTCGTTTGCTCGCTATCTTTTTCCCTCTGCTTTTTTTTCTTTCTTTTTACAGCTACGGGTGAATTACTATTTAGAATTATCGGGTGATATTTCGTTTTCATATAATAAATTATTCCAATCTCATACTTTATTTTACTATCTTAATAAACGGAGAGATGGGTGTATGTGAGAGTTATAGACATCGAATTAGAATAAAGACGGGGGCAAACGAGAGTTATAGACAGAAACTTTAAAGAAGATGGATGACTTGACGAGTTAATTGTAACATGTATCTTGTGTAATTAAAATCTCGAAAAACAGCCGTAGTGAAACGGTCGTTATATGTGTATATTATACACACAAGCTTCTATTTCACATCGTAACGTAGCAAGTACGAACTTTATTGTGTCTTTAATACCCAAACAAGGGTCTTAAACTCAGATATATTAATTCTATTCTTTTCACCCTGCCTCACCAGTAAACACAATTTTTTTTCAATATTGAGTCATGAACAAGACCAATAAAAATCCAGTAAAACTTGAAAAAAATAATCACAAAAACTGAACAAGATGTAGGCAATTATGCACTACGAACACAATGATAACTAAACACACGGGCAAAACACAAAGATTAACATTCTAAAACTAGATTGTAAAATAATATTGTAGATATGAGAATAATCTCAACCCACCTAGAAAATCAAAATTGACTACACGAACTTAGTTTTCTTTCTCTTCTATTTTCTTTTCTTTGTTTGCTTATATGTACCGCAAACGAAATAGCAAACAACCACCAACACATAAGAAACTCCGTTGATCACAGACAACAACTCCTACCGAACTCTACCGAAACTAGACATTCAGATTTAACTAAAAACCAAACGTTTGTCTTTCTTCTCTCGTTTCTTTTCCATTCTATTAAATGTATACCGGGAAAGAAACACACATCAAACGTCTACGTATGGAACCGCTATAGGTAGGTCATAGTGACCGGATACGAAACCATTAATTTTAGCTCACTGTTTTCAAAAAAGTATGGTCACACTCAATTTAAAGATTTAAGAAGGGATGGTTCCAGAAATAAGTATGCAGCATATCCTAAAAAAAGTAAAACAATATTCCCAGCACGAAATAGTAAGTTACACTAGTATTCATTATTTTATTTATTTGTTTTTTACCCATCTGTGTGCTTATCCATTTTTGTTGACTGATGATACCTATATATATATATATATATATATATATATATATATATATATATATATATATATATGTATTATCACGTTGACACACACTTTTAGGCTAGATCACCGGAGTAAAGCGAGGGTGTGTCTGGGCATTACTATATGTGTTACTATTTGGGAATACCAGCTGCTGTATATGGAAACCTAGCTATAGGCAAATGGCCTCACCAACCGACAAGCGTGACCACGATAGGAAAACAACCTGAATGACAATCACCAATAAGCAGGAGGGAAACAAGAGAAGGATTCCTCCTACATGAGTGATCAACAGCCCTGATGGTGATGATGGTGGTGACGATATATATATATATATATATATATATATATATATATATATATATATATATATGCTTGAAATTCTGGATAGGAGTGGCATATGGATTGATAGTATTTATGAGCAGATGATACCAGTGCCACATACCACCCTCCTAATGAAAGGCCTAATTTACTTCAGAGAAATAGTCGAAGAATGGAGCAGAAACTGCAAATTTATTCTTCCTGATGATGTTGTAGTTCAGGATCCGGTAGCGGAGCTGTGATTAACCAAGAAAAACAAGAGCAAGCGTTATTCAAATCTTAAACATATCTACTTTTGTTGATGACACAGTGGAAAAAAAACTTGGACTGTCGAAAAAAGACGAGCGGTGTTTTATCTAACACGTCTATTAAAACTAAAGTGATGTGATAAAATGAAATTGTATTTTTATGACTGTGTATAAAGCACTCCGACGTGTGTATAAAGCACTCCGACGTTTCAGTATTGTTGCAAGTGAATATTAAATAGTCGTATTATTTTTTTATAGACAAATTTGAGTTAATTTTAATTTGAATATTACATAAATTAAAAGAAATGAATACGCTTAAGTATGATGATAATATATATATTAATATATATATATATAATAATTATGATAATAATAATAATAAATATTATTATCATATATATATATATATAGAGAGAGAGAGAGATAGATAGATAGATAGATAGATATACATATATAGGACATATTAAAATGATGTAAAAAACTAACCTTTAATATGGATTAAAGGTGAGTTTCAAAGAATTGCTCTTCCTTTCAGAAGAAAAAAAAAGCGATGAAATTACAAATTATTGGTAAGCATTGAATTGATAATTTGTAACAAAAAATTGGTGAAATAATATGCTCAAAACAAAAGTAACAGAATGTAATAAACTTGTAAACTAGCCAATATCACGTTTTCATCATTTAAATATTTTCTATATTAGTGATCTATCTACAATATCGAATATCTCTTTATTACGATAGTATATGATATAAAAAAGTATATTTGTATCATTTATATATATATATATATATATATATATACATATGTTTGTATATACTGCATGTATATCTATCACTCTATGTTGTATATACACATATATGTATTTATATATGTATATATATATATATATATTGCATATATATACACCGCTATATGTTATATATATATACATATATAAATACATATATGTGTATATACAACATAGAGTGATATATATATATATATATATATATATATAGATATATATATAGTATATATATACAAACATATGAAATATTAAAAAAATATGATATCATACGGAATTTCCACCAGACCATCTTGATACAGGTATTACATAACATTGTAACATTGTGTAGATAGACAGATATATATGTGTTTGTGAAAAAAATATGTATATATGTGTATGTATACATTGTATTAAGGGTGAAACTATTTAATTTGTTCCACCATTGTATGTATTATTTACTCCAACTTGTGTCTATCCGTCACACCTCTGCATTGTATTGCCTTCTAAGTATCACATTTCTCTCTCTCTCTCACTCTCTCTCTCTCTCTCTCTCTATATATATATATATATATATGTATATATATATATATGTGTGTGTATATATATGGGTGTGTGTGCGTGTGTGCATGTGAATATATAGTATTTTTATACGTGTTTTTATGCATGTGATAACAATTGTACATCTCTTTATTAACGAGAAGTATAAGGAAAATGAGACTTTAGATTATATGTATTTCTCATTTATCTAAACATTTGTTAATTCGTTTGTCAGTTGAGTTCACCATATTGCTCACGTGTCTTACACACGATACAGAAAATGAAAGACGGGAAAATGTCATCAATCATCCTGTTTATTCACATGTATCGCAACAATACCGGACAAATCTTGATCACGTTGGAAATATTAGATCGGAAAGGGCACTTGTATTTATATATTTGTATTCATTACTAGAGAATAGATTCGCCTTCTGGTCACGTATGACGCTGCAATGTACATATATTTAAACAGCGTGCATCGCAGTTATTTTAATTGCAAAAATTGTTTGTCAGTGAAACGTATAAGAATAACAGTATCTTCAAATTATATTCTGCATATATGCGAATGATTTTTTATAAATATATTGAAGGGAATAAAATGTTTGTCTAAAAGTATTTATAATTAACGCTTGAATGAAAACTTAGTAACAAAAACATATTCGATTACTTCCGATTAAGTACCAACGTATGTACGTATTGTCTTTGTCATAATAACATCTAACAACTAGAGGTGCAACTACATGGACGTAAAAGCAACATTCACGACAGAGCAAAGACTTAAACCATTTTGTTAATTTTGATCCTCCTAAAGAAGCCAATGCACATCCAGGATATATATGGAAGTTCTTCAAGTGTGTATATTGTTTAACTGATGCTTTAAGGTACGAGTCCCCAACACTCAAAGTCGAAATTATCGTAGTTTGAAGCAGTGGTTTTAAAATATGATCAAGCCATATTTACATGGAATTTTAGAAACTCACTGTAGGGTATTATCGTTACTCATGCTAGGTTTTCTGCTTTGCACGCACGTAAAACGAACGATCAGAGTCATAGACAGGCTTTTTAACTTGTTTAAGGCTAAATTCGAGGGAATTGCAGTCTCAGTATATAGAATTGCGCATAAATGAGAGAATATATAGTATGATTATGACAAGATGTTAAAGTATATGCCACTTAAAGTAGACGGGAATTTGAAAGATGCAATATCTGCAACAGTAGTAACCGAAACAAGATAATTTATTGGGAAACTACATTGGCTAGTAATCCAAACCAATATGATTTTTGTTTAAATATTAGTGAGCTAAGTTAAATGCTAAGACAAGAAAATGCACAATATTTAAAACAGGAAAACGGGTGATAAAAAATCCCCAAAATAAACATCTCATATAGACATTCCACATTTAAAAACAATCATTCTTAAGAGGGTTTATAGAGGTAGTTCGATATTTATATCTAAGGTAACATAATTGATCAGAAATTAATTACTCTGAAAGAAATTCCTACTACTGAATTGTTTATTTAATTTTTAAACCTCTACATTACTGTACCGGTTGTTTGTTTTTTATACTTACTATTACATCCTTACAGGGAACATTTTGCCATATAAGTTTACAATAAGTATATATGTTCAAAATTCTGAAAATGCATTTTTGAATGAGAATTTTGGCTGAATACCCGTCGAACGATAAAGAAAAAATAGCTTTAATAAACTAATTGTATTCTGAATAATTTCATTATGTTTTCAACTTAAATAAAATTATATGTATAGCATATACTAAAGAACTATTTACATTTTTAATACCAATATTGATAATAAAAACAAAGATTAGAGTAACAAACTAAAAACTAACTGTTTACATAATAAGCAATACATCTTACTATTTAGTGTATATAGTATAATAAATTTTAACAACAATACTCATGCATATTTTATTTACTTTTTATGTTCGTCATACAGAAGTTACTATTTTTTACGCAGTCCTTTGCATTATTGTTGTACTCTGTAAAGATCTTTAAATTTTCAATGGTTAGGCTGTAGGAAGCAGTCAAAGCAGTGTTACATCGTATGGTCTTCTTTTCGACATACACAGATGGTTGGGTCAGTTTTATAGCCCCATCTACTCATAGTAAATTGTTATCGTCCCATTCCCGTTCTCAGGCGATTTAGTGTTTTCCATTGGAACCAGAGTTGTTCTGAACTGGAAGTGAGAACTTTAGAAGGATGGATTTTCATGTCAGTTGGAGGGGCAATTCCCTAGCCGTCTGGGGCACAGATGTACTCTTGTCTCTTCCTGATATGTTGTTAGGGGTTCGGCATAGCTACGAAAGCCTATCCTTGAAGTCAGCCGTTGAACCGTTAGTTCACGTCCATGAAGACGATGGCGTTCCCCACTGATAGCCTTTGTAATATCAACTTGGCTGGCAACTTGCTGTCTCACATCTGGGGATCAATGTAGAGGCTCACGTCGCGATCTCTGTCAAGTAATACTTACTATTACTTGCGAAATCTATCGAACACTTTGAAGCAAACCAGAAGAAGAACCTAAAAAATGAAATAGGAACTGTTTACTCACGGAGCACTAATAAAAGGTGTAGATTACAAATTCGACGACGGTCCCCGTGTTGGACATAAGGTAAATTAAAAATGATCGCATAAAGAAAATAACATCAAGTGCAATTTAACACAATGATTACAATAGAGTTTCGTATGATGATGAAGGTGATGCTATTCGATCGTATAGTAGCGGTTTGATACTTCCAGCCAGTCATCATGGAGTAGGATAGTACGATTGACGACCTCAAATAAAAGCTTTCAAAAAGACCGTTCAGATGTTTAATATATATTCAAAAACGACAACAGCTAACCGACCTTGTTTTAAGTTATATACATTTTCAGACAAATAGAACTAGGACGTAGGGTGTGTCTTTCAACTCTCGGAATACGTGCCACCGAAGACCCATTCGCCCGAGAAAAACTGAAACGGAAGTGACATCAACGCTCTTCGACATCTAACGTCACCGGCCATGATTCTATCATCTAACCTAGCCAGGGAATAGTCTGAAGCTCTTCTTCCTTCAATAGTCGTTAGGGGTCGTAACAAACATAATAATTACAGTCGGTGTAAGGAAAAGAGAAGTATTAGCGATGAAATGGCCTAACGTTCTTATAACCACAGTAACAATGAAGATAGCAGTTCAAAAATTGTAAATGATATTTAAAATTCTCAAATACAAAACCCAGACTAATGTTATACAAATTTATTATATAATTTAATCTCAACAGAAGTAAAATCGTGTGCCCGATCATGGTATGTGTAGGTGTGTATTCCTCACGTCTACGTAGGTCTCTTAATTGTTCATTGAAATAAAAATTGGAATCGAATGAAATAAAAATAAATTTTGAAAAGTCTTATTTAAAATATAATTTAATTACGAAAATAAATCGATAAGAACACATTTCGGTTACACCGTAAATAAGTATCTGGTTAGTGGTTAACATACAAATGAATTAGTTCCTACCCCTTCGAAATTTGATACCATTTGTACTGTTGTATAGAAATAAATTTCTATCTTCAAAATTGTTAGCAAATTCTCATGAAGTAATAAAATAATAATACTTACATCATGACTTAGCAACATTACATAAAAAGAAGTCGTATAAACAGATTGACGACATTATATTCATCTAATGAAAGATATTATAAAAATATTGCAGAAAGCGGTAAAAAGACGGTAAAATGACGGTAAAATGGTGGTAAAATGGCGGTAAAAATATCGGCCATCTCAAGCATTTGCTAACTTAAGTAGTTTCATTCGTGACCATCATTCACTTAAATACAACATACCTACTAGATTTATGCAACATACACCATAAGACTTCATGCAATTACTAACTTACTAAACCCCCATATCTATATATATATATATATATATATATATATATATATATATATATATATATATATATATGCAATGAGGGGGGTTGAGCAATACAAATTTAAATACAAACATAGATATATATATATATACATATGAGTAATACATACAATGGAAACATCTTATTTCTAAAGTATGGCAAATATGCAGATATCAACACTTTGTTACTTCTACCTCCTTTTACAATTTCGAAGGGTGACCTGTGTCTCTGTCAAATCGAGAAATATAGATTGGGGAGTTGGGAAATCATCACCAAATAAATCGGGTAAAAAACGGGGTGGAGTAGTGAGAAAAATAACACGTGGGCCTAATGAAATCATTCATACACTAGGTAAATTATGAAAATTAAAAAAGAACACAGTTATACTAAACGGGACTTTAAAAGGTCATTATTAACGATAATTTCTGTAACCCTAAATCGTCTACCTAATGGACGTCCTAATACTGCTCTAGTCTTGCATCTGTCTCTCTACACAGCCGCGTAACTCTCACCCACCTTTCACCAAAATATGCCGCAGAGAGTCTCACCCTTTTGGTTCTAATGCTGCTTTTCAGGTAATATTGTAAAATTTCAATAACGTTGATAGAGTGTAAAGTTTCACATCCGTAGACAACTTTCATACGTGTTTTCCATATCCAGTCTCTTATAACAGCTAGAAAACTTAGAAACACAAAATGTATTTGCCATCTGTTGTTGGAACCCAGTTGCTACACACGATGAAAGGTCACACATCGAAAGACGACACGTTCAGTTTGCGAACCTTCAGACCTGCAACAAACATAATCAGTGACACAGTGAAGTGGTTTTATAGCCCCTTCATTGTTCCATTGATTAGGTTTAAGGCTGGCCAAAGTTTCGCCATCGTCACGTTATCGAACGCAAGTCGACAACATTCACCAAGTCAACTGAATGGAGTTTATTGGCGACGCAGAGTGTATTTTTTATCATCAGCCAGGCTAAAGATTCCTCGTCGTTATCAAGAGATATTAAACCAGACGCCCAGGCCGGATTAGAGTACCACTCCCCTAGCCAAAGCAGGCCTTTCAATTCTGTCATCTCGAACCGTTCCGGGGACACTTGCGATAAGAGGAGGACTCGCCTTGGGCAACCTGTATGCCTCTATCGAAATGTACACTTTTTAAAAGCACGAATACTTTATTAGTGTCTTCCTACTTGAAGCCACCGTTTACATGACGTGGTAGACTCATTAGATCCAGGTATTTCTTTTCTAGACAACTTTTACCCTAAACAAGGCAGGCCGCTACTGCTGCCGTCATGGACTACTAATAATTAGGGTGTAGGTTTTAGGTGTCATCCTAAGTTGGGAGCTGTGCAGCGAGATGTCTGTTTAAATTTGTTTGAAAATGTCGCATGTCGATACTGTCGGGGAAACAGGGAGTTCCAGAGTCCGGCAGCCCGGAAAAAGAAGCTATTGTAGGTGGCTTTCCGGCATCTGGGGACGTCCACCGTGAATAGATGAAAATTAGCTTATTATCGAGTTGGTCTAGTGTATTTTCGTCGATGGTGGACGTGATCAGTTAGTTCATCAGTACACAATCCCTTAAAGTATTTGTAAATCAAGCACAAGGAAGCAACATTGCGGCGATGGGACAGGGGCTGGAGCTTGTTGGATAGTGAGGGACCTATTAAGTTGGCGACTCTTTTATTAACTTTATCTAGGAGGGAGAGACTAGTGGATCATGCATGGACGGATGGTGGCTTTGTAGAGATACAAGATAATATTAGATGTGAGGAGTTTACTAGCACGGTAGAGGGAGTCTACCTTCTTTGCTGTCCCCTGTGCAATGGATTCAGTGTGTTCGTTCTAATTCATGTTACCTGTGAATCTAAGGCCGGTTGACCTCTCAGGTAGGGTGTTATTTGCATGACAATCGGTGGCCGAAGAGGGTTCTTGTAGTTATTGAAGGAAAGGAGATTTGTCTTTGCGGCATTAAAAGTACCCACCCATTCATGACCCCAATCCATTACAACCTGAAGGGCATTTTCTAAGGATTCAGCCATTGCCTCGGATATGCCTGTGTCCGTTTTGCCCACATGACGAGAATAAAGAGTTCTGTCATCAGCAAATATACCTATCGCAGACTCGATGTTATCAGGGGAATATTTTAATGAAAATCAGGAACAATAAAACGTACACCAGCATAGATGAACGGCGATCAAGGACAACCTTGATCTTTTTTCTGGTTAGAAAGGATCTACTTATATTTCAGGTTAGTGTTAAGCATCCGATAACAAGGCATACAAGGCTTAAAGTTTGCACAGACCGGAACAAGTCTATGATCTGAGTAAACTATGTTCTGAATACTTGAACATTCTAATAATTCTACCGCGACTCTCCTGATTATGAACCGGTCAATTAAACTCAAAAGCTGTACCGAACCGGTGCTGCGACTTGCTCTCCGTGTCAATACTACCTCAGAGGCTTCTCATTCCGGAATTTGTCGATACGATCAAATTTATCGATAAATTCACGAAATACTTTATCAGCTTGCTTTTTGTTGGTACCTCTAGAACAGTTACGACCTTTATCAGGACATAGGGCCCCGTTCCAGTCTTCTGCTAAGATAACCGCCTTACTTGTGTTCATGAACTGCTCTATATGTCGAGAAAATGGAGAGAGGTTAGAATTGGTATTGGGTACATGAACCGACATGCCTTATCATTATGGTAACATCCACAACGCACAGTATCCATTCCGGAACAATGAAACAAGGGTAACACGACGTAACTAAAGGTCACTTTAGTAGTTATAAAAACACCCCTCGAGCGAATCAAAGTACGCTGAGTAGACATGACAATCTCTAGACAGCTCATCGAAATCGTCACCTGGAATTAAGTGGATTCTCTGGATACAACATGTGTCCCCTTCAAGATGCTGAAGGTCGATACTAACTCGAAATTTGGTAGAGTCGGACATTCACGCTAGCTTGATAGAGACCCATTGTTGTATCTTAGGGTTGGGTTTCAGTAACGAATATTAAAAGCGTCATGGTGTCAATGGCTCGTCCCATAGAATAATTTTCGATCCGAGCGCTGATAATATCCTGGTACACGCCACCGATATCCAGGGGGAAGGTTAATTTCGCAGTACTATATAGGGAGTGTGAAGTGTGACGGGGAGCCTCCCAACAAAGATTTACGTAAGACCAGTGAATTAGGTTCTTTAAACATAGACACAGATGGACGTATATAGAAAGTTAAGCTTGCATCTTCCAACATTGGGCATACTGCTTTGGTTCCTTCCTAGGGAGGAATCACTCCTAATAAACAGGGGGCATCTGGAAATTCTGTTTACTTCGGTAAGGGCTCACATGTTTGTTAGATTACTACAGCGATGGCCCTTTGGTTTAGTTACAGTATCGTTTGAAATCTGGCAAATGTCTTAGGCAGGGACAAATAATTTACGTTCTTTCCCCTTAGTGGGGGTGTACTTTCTATTTCTCACTTAATAAAAGAAGAAGAGGAGGCGGAATATTTAAATTGCTTTTCTATAGGAGAGTGGGCGGGGTACAATTGGGAGTTTTGTAGGAAGTAAGGAATTGGGAGGGAGATCTTGAGACTTAGTAGGGGAGGGGGAAGGGGTGTCTAGTTGCTTACTGAAGGGAGATAAGGCATTTCCGTTCATTTAGGTCCATGGGTCTTTGAGAGTTGGTCGTCCTTTTCTTATGTATAATACTTAGTATAATCAACTTGCATTCGCCTTATTTCATTGGTTCAGTTACAGGTGGCAGCATAGTTTTCGGTAAATTTTTCGACTTTGACGGTTGATGGTTTGTTGTAGCATATTTCCGTAGAGACTTCGGACTGAGTTTTTGTTTGGAAGCGGATGCTTTAAGGGTTGAGTGGTCACTGGAATTTATTTAAACTTTTGGGTATTTATTTGATTGTGCAACTTCTGAGTAATTGTTTTCACCGGGATCCTTAGAAATTCTCGTATTTTCTTCCTCCTCTCTTATTTCTTCTAAAATACTATTTGGCAATGTCTTCTTTCTGGTGACCAGTACCCACTCAATGCTCGTCTTCTCTTCATCGCACTCACTTAGTTTGGGGGAAACAGACGGGGTATCTACCGTTGGCGTGCTTACAGATTAAATTAGCATTCCTACTCAAGATCTAATCGGTTTCTTGACCTTAGACTGGTATTTTTCTCTCTAATTTCCAGAAACTAGAACATCTCGATAAATGCTTTCGTATCCAATACTATTTCAAAATGTCATATGGATAAATGTAAGTTGCAGGGATTTGCTGTAATGTCTCCGTCTTTTATAAAGTAATCTGCAAACATAGAAAAGGAACATGAAATATTGATACAGATGTTGTCATTCGTGATGACTTTAGTTTGAGATAGCGTCAAACATTCTCACGGGTAGCAAACAGTGTATACCACATATGATATCCCCTGCATTTTACCAAGCTTGGCGGACGATGCCCCGTTGTTAATATGAGATTCTTAAACTTGCAGTCCACTCCGAACATTCATAGTGTAAGCTTTGAGATTTGTTCAAGCTTTGGTAAGTCAATCAGCAAACTGTTTTCGATTATTAAATGCTGGCAGTTCCTGGCCTTTTCTAGAAAATAGTTGACGTCTATCACACTTTTAAGAGAGTTTAGTTGGGTCAGTAATTTACGTGGGTGGAGCAGCCTAGACAGATGCATCAACTTATGTTGAGGCTTGAGGCAGGAGGCTAACTGTTGCCATCGGCAGAACCGCCAATAATAAATCAAAACAAGTTATCTAAAAAACGAAATAAAAAAACGTGTGAAAAAATAATCCGGCTCAATGCCATAAGTTCAAGAGAATAACAATTAACAAAAACAACGATGGCAACACTCCAAATAGGTAACAATAATCGCAAGGAAACACAACTTCTGCTTAGAATAACGAATTTACGACATAAACTTCTCTTGTAGTGGAGAAGGCTTGTTTATACCAATCGAACCCCTTTTTCTACTGGTATACATTCCCTTAAATAACCGTTTTTCATCTTAGATATTAGAAGAACATCATTAGTCGCCAGCAGCTACATTCCGGTAAGTTAGCTGCTCCTCCTAATTTCTACAACAATTCAAATCCTTGCACGAATGGAAACATTGTTATTGAAACATATTTACATAATCAAATATATAAAAAGTGCGATTTTCATCTCAGGATAATTTATAAGAAATCCATTTCTTTTATATAGATATAGCAATTTTAAAAAGCTCTTTCTTTAACTAAACAAGACTGCTTTTGAAAAAAGTTGAATCATTTACCTGGAATTCTAACAGGGAATAATAATATACTTTAATGTAAACATATAAATTAATTTTATAAATGTGAATGAAGGTTGTTTAATACTATATGATAATTAAAATAGTTACCCTTACAATATGCATCGATCGCACTTTCAAAGTCATCAGATTTTGAACATAATTCGTACATTTAAGCTTTTTTAAAACCGAATACTTCGGAAAACAAATCATATTTTTTCATTTTGAATAATGTAAAAGAGATTAATTCGTTAATGTATCTATACACACTTTAAGAAAATATTTAATAGGTTTATCTGAGAAATTATAAAGCATCGATAATATTATTGATTTCATCAATAAATAAAATGCATCATATATATCCTTTTTTTCTAAAAAATATATTCTCTGTGTACGTTTCATTAATAAAGACTATTCTCAGTGTATATTGTGACAATTACTACACATTCAGTAATAAAAGTTAACACTTTAACAGGTGTCCAAATCAAAGATCCTAAGAAAACACCCAGATTAAAAAAGTACAAATTTGAATTGATATACAGAACCCACATCGAGATTTTAAAATATCAAAGTGGCAACCCTGCACAAAACTGTCAACGTTTCATGAGACAGTATACTTTGGTTGCAATCAGCTTAGTTCGAGAATCACAATAGTGTTAGTACATCGATATATTTTCGGCTGAATTTTCCGTTCGAAATCCAAATTGTTCCAGTTCTGAAACGTTTATGAACCGATTATTTACTGTATTAATATTTCTTTTACTCATGGTTAACTATACTTTAATGTTGAAACAGTTTGCTCAGCTGAACCATGATTATACGTGTTAAGTTTTAAACTTATTTTCTGGGTACCACTTATGTAGGTAAGCAATACAGTTAACAAACTAACCTAAAGTATGTCGCCAGCTGTGATAGTTGCAGTTTCACTTCCCCTATACTAGTTATGCTAGAAATGCTTGAAAGTTTGGTTCGTCCTGCTATTTCACACATTCGCGGAATAGCGAATTGATTCAACGTAAAAGAGATGCCGTAGCTTCGATGGCATTATCTCGTTGACACCTTAATCGACGTTAAGCCTGGTCAGTATCAGGTGGATGACCATTTAGGAATACCAGAGGATGTATGTGGTAGGAGTTGAAACCTCACTACTCCTAAAATTTAAAAACTTAATAATCTCCATTGATTGAGATATATAAATGCAACTATTGGCTGCGTGTGAATTTAATATCACTTTGTAACTTCATTCTTCTGAAAAAGCGGGATGAAGCCAATGTGGATCGACACATTAGTCTAGACAATTGCTTCTACAGAACCCGAAAAACGCCTCTGTTGCAACGGTCCGCGACAATAACAATTGCACCAAATCCACTTCCTGCCATTATTATGTAGATTCTAACCTACCAGGCACAATATATGTAGAGAAATTCACGCTTTTTCGAAGCATCTCAATGTATGATATGTCAAAGTAATGGAGTTAATATCCGGATATTAATATTCTAATTTTTGTAACTACTTAACAATTCCGCTTCGTAAAGAATTTAAATCAGCACCGATTGGAATAAAGAGCATTAAACTGCATTCTTAATGCTAATCAAATATTGAACAATATTCTTGAATTATACGTTCTTGTTTTATTACTTTTGGTAAAATCGCTTTTTTCATGTAAAAGAAAGCCTGGGCCTGGTCAGAGACTACTTAGGTCCAATTCATCTTCATCGATCGGATAAAATAAAGTGGAAAATTTGATTCATTACTTCATCGTTTTAACTTCGGTAATCGCCGTTCTTACTGTTTAGTTCATAACAATTGTCACAGATTCTTGATATTTGACCGAAATCTCTAACAACTGTCCACTTTGAAGACGAACTTTTATTATCAATTACGCAGACATCGACTAGAGATCTTTATTTTATTGAACCGGCGTCATAGAGAGTAAGACAATCTGAATCGCGGTCCATTGTACGCGTTCAACGATGCTGCAATGAAATATCTGACAAGCTGATATTCATAGATGGCCTCATTGTTCGACTGATAAGACCGTCATACAGCAACTAAGTAACAATTCACAAGATTCGTCTGAAGGACGCACAAGAGTGGAAGTCGTAAATCTTGACTTCTTAACGGACGGCAGCTTCAGAGATGGTTGGGGGTAACGAAAGAATTGGAAGGTTTTTCATCGACAAATCATAGCGCTCATTGTCAGTTTAACATCAATAAAATCAAGAAATAGTTCATTAATTCTGGAGGTAAAAAGTCCAACTTTAAAGTCTTTCAGGCTAAGGGAAAAGTTTTTGATTCATACAACATCTGGAATAAGGCTAATATTATTGAGCTGTCGTGTAATTATAATATTCGTTTAGAATAGTTAATAATGACACTGGATATGTTTTGCCACTCCTATAGAATTCTTTAAACGTGATCATAATTGCATGGTTCTTTCTTATTCGGAAGATACAGAGAAAGTAATACCCTACTCATCAGATTCATATGTATATCTGTGAAACTCTCTCTCTTTCTCTCTCTCTCACGCTTTCTCTCTCTCTATCTATCTATATATATATGTAT
The DNA here is from genome assembly GCA_963556195.1 of Sepiola atlantica. Lineage (NCBI taxonomy): Eukaryota > Metazoa > Mollusca > Cephalopoda > Sepiida > Sepiolidae > Sepiola > Sepiola atlantica. The sequence goes on from OY744524.1 coordinate 155,305,084, forward strand.
ATATATATATATATATATATGATGTAAGCTTTATGCGTGAGCACCCCAGCAGAGTGTTTCATTTTTTTTAAAAATACACAATAAGGGCATACTATTCATTTATATGTATTACAGTCGATCAAATTCAAACAAGGGAGAGCTTTAGTTGATCTCTATGGCGGACACTCTTTAGCCTCTGTTTATTTCTCTCTCCCAAACAAGTGAAACCGACGGTATTACTGTTATTCTTATCTTATGTAATATATATATATATATATATATATATATATATATATACTCCATAATACATTTGTAATTATTTTCCATTTTGAAAAAAAAAAACAACGATGCGTCTTTTCTGTTTAAAATAAATAAAATATTTATTTAAAGTTTTTTTTTTTAATGTTTGGCGTATACGTCACCACTGTATACTGTTATTTTTCTTTTTATGTATCAACTTGTCAAAGGCTTTTTCTCCTTCGGTTAAAGTACCTGCCCGGTGTTTAATGTTCGTTATTAAAAGTTTGACTGTAAGGTTTCACGTTGTTTTTGCTATTAGAAATTGAAACATAGTAACTCTTTTACCCTTTAGATATTTAAAAAAAATAAGCCTATATTTAAATGCCGATAAACACCAAAGTAATAACCAGTTCCATTTAAGAGTCTTCTGCATGTTGAATGTTGAATTCACTGCCTGGGCGATATTAAGTATACACTTACGAAATAGTTAAGCTTTCTACACGATCGTGGCTGAAGGAACGATGCCAAGCTACAACTGTTGATTAAATAAAAGGGGTCGGTTTGAAATTCCGTACAGACTTTCGAGTCTGACATAAAGTTTACTGGGTTCGACACGTGTCACCTAAAGTAGGTCGTAGATTATATCGACGTAAACGTTGTTAGAATAATATACAATATAAGAACAGTAGTCCGAATCATCCAATAATTTCAAAACTTTTTGTGTTCTTGTAGTGAGTTTGTTAATTGTCTACATATATGTCAAGTTGATTTGTCACATATTATATTTTTGTTAAGATCTAAGTTATTAAGATTAAAGTAAAATGTTGCTCTTCTCTTCCGCTTAACTTTTAAATAGAATGGTTGTACGTTGACAACTTGCCATTCTTTATAACAACATCGGAAGTTAACTATTAGACAGCTTCGGTTTATGTGACAGATATATGCATAGGTTTGTCTTTCTTCGCGCATCTCCATTTGTGTTGACCAATCAGGTAACATTGATACGCTGCTATTAGCAGCCGCTATGCGTATGGTAAAACAATCATACACACGTTATAAAAAAGTGGTGCCCTTTACTCACCATCATACTTGAATTAATACTGATCCTCATGAGAAATATGCATATTGTCCGGAAAAAAGTATCAATAGAGTTTTGCTAGTTCTCTTTATATAATAAGCTGATTTGCCTGAACGTTATATACATTTTTTAAACGCATTGCATCGTGTGGAAAAGTAGATTTAAGAATGGCGGAAGGGTGAAACAACATAGTTCACATTTATTAGTCAGATTAATTATAATGGTAATGCATTCTCTCAGACGGCTGTGTGGAGCGCTATTGAAATTTTCAATTATAATCCAGAAGACGATGTCACTTTTGCTCACTTCTATAGAAGATATGAGGATAGTTATCTATCGGACTGCAGTACATAGACAGACTCTAAAGAAGTTAGATTTTTACTAAGAAAATTAGGAGCTGCCGAGCATACAAAGTTCGTGAATTTTATCTTTCCAAAAAAGACCAGTGAGTTGAACTTCCAGGAGGCAGTTACTTTACTAACAGAACTGTTTTCTACAAAAAACCTCTATTTTCCACGGGAGATATAAGTGTATGAATGACACTAGAAGAGAGGAAGACGACTGCACTACTTATGCAAGTATAGTAGATAAACATTGCGACGATTTTAAACTAGAGGAATGATCATCGGATAATTTTAAATGATTAATATTCATGCACGGTCTGGTCTTAAATAAAGACTGCGAAATCAGACGACGTATTTTAAATTAACTCGAGTAATTTCTAATAATACAACACTTGGCGGAAGACTGTGAACGTTGTGTTGCGTTGAAACAGGACAGGCGTAACATAGAGGAAAACGGAGTGTCGCACATTAAAAAGATCCATCATAAGAAACAATTGACTTCAATGAATAACCAGAGAAAACAAATGGAAAATATCTACCTGGACGGTGTTGGAGGTGTAGAGATAACCATTGGTATAATGAGTTTCCCTACATATTCAAACAATGTGACAACTGCCACCAGAAAATGCATAAGGCATCACGTTGTAGGAAAACATCTGGTAGAAAGACAGCCATTAAACATACAAAAATTGAACCTGACGAACAAAATATCCGGAAATATGTAAAGGTCAAATTGCTTTAAAATAAAGTAAGACTACAGCTTGATAGTGGGTCTGACATTTCCATTATTAATGTACAGACATGGGAGAAGCTATGGAGACCCACTATGATCAAATCACAAAAAACGGCGAGAAGCGTCAGTAGTGAAAAATCACCATCGTAGGAGAATTATTGAAGAATATTTCCTTCCAGAATAAGACTGGAAAAGCTAAAAATGTTGTCCTGTGAAAATCGAATAACCTCTTTTGAACTGATCTTATTGGAAAGTTTAGACTATGGGATCTGCCTTTAAGCTCATTTTTCAAAAAGGTTGAGGATTCGAATGTGGAAGCAGAAAAACTCAAGAGGGAATTAAAAGAGAATTTTCCAGACGTATTTTCAGGCGGTCTTGGAAGGGGTACGAAAGCGGTAGCAAAGTTTGAAGTCAAAACAAATGAACTGCCTCGTGTTCTGAAAGTAAATAAATGTTTCATACGCCGCTATACAGAAAACAGACGGTGAATTAGAAAAAGTTGAAAACATGGGTGCCATTTCAAAAATTGATCACAGTGAGTGGGCTTAACCTGCAGTTTATGTTAAGAAAAAGAGCAAAGAGAATTGGGTTCGTGCCGACGTCTCCACAGGCTTGAACAAGGCATTAAAAGATCACCATTATCCTCTTCTGAGCCCTGAATAAATATTTGCGAAACTGAGTGGAGGAAAATATTTTTCTTAAATCGACCCGAGCGACGCTTATCTTCAAATCCCTGTCGATGAGGAGTGTTCAAAACTGCTATGCATCAATACCCATAAGAGATTATACACATTTAACCGATTCCTTTTGGGGTCAAGGTCGCCTCTGCGATTTTTCAACAAATTATGGACATGATGTATAATGGGATGGATTTCGCAGTAGGGTACCTTAACGATGTGTTAATGAACAGCGCTAGCAAAGAACAACACAAGACTCATGTAAACCAAGTATTGAAAAACATCCCGGATCATGGGTTTAAACTCAAAGATGAGAAATGTACGTTTTTCATGGAAAAAATAAAATACTTAGGGGCAATCATCGATGAACAAGGAAGAAGGTCAGACCCATATAAGTCAATGGCGATAAGGAACATGCCTGCTCCAGAAAATATTGCGTCTCTACAAAGCTTCTTAGGGTTGGCGAATTACTACAATGTGTTCGTACCAAACATGCATAAACTAAGATCACCCTTAAATACACTGTTAAGGAAGGACCAAAAATGGGTCTAGACGCAAGGGTGCGAAGAAGCGTTTCATAAAATTAAAGATATCTTAACGTCTAACTTGTTTCTGGCACATTATAATCCCAAGTGTGATATTGTAGTTGCAAGCGATGCCAGCAACTATGGCATAGGATCATGCATATTGCATCAAATTGATGATAGAAAAATTAAACCCATACCCCATTCATCTCGGATACTTCTACCAGCCGAAAAAACAACTCTCAAATTGAGAAAGCGGCTCTAAGCATTATATTCGCGGTAAACAAATTTCATCGTTTCCTGCACGATAGACAATTTCTGTTACAAACAGACCACAAACCGTAATAACGATTTTCGGATCAAAAAAGGGACTACCACAACACACTGCGAATAGATTCTAAAGATGGGGTACCATTCTTCTGAACTACAATTTTCAAATGGAGTATCTATCATCTAAAAATGTTGGTCATGCAGACGGGTTATCAAGGTTGATACCTAAGCAGACAGAACCATTAGATTATATGGTGATAGCAGCAATTCAAGCGGAAGCTGAAGTAAAAAATACGTTATGTGACACAATAAGAGAGCTTCCAGTAACGCTTGATGAGATTTAGAGTAAGGCAAAGGTGGACGAATTCATCATAAGCACGAAAGAAAAATCAACAATAACCAACTAGATGAGAAAATTTATTCAATGTGCGACAACGTCCTGTTATATAGCGACAGGGTTGTAATGACTATGACATTACAGAAAAGAATGCCCAAGGAATTCCATGTAGGACCCCCAAGCATATCGGGAATGAAAGGCCTCTTTCGTTTACTGGCCAAACATGGATAAGCATATCGAAGAAAAAATCAGGGAGTGTAGAGGATGCGGTTTAGCTATTAAAGCTCCTCCGACTCAATTCGGATCGTGGACTAAACCGGACCGAGCTTGGTCTAGAATTCACTTAGACTTTGCGGGACCACTAGATGGGTTCTTCTATCGTATTGTTGTAGACAGACTAGCTAAGTGTCCCGATCTACTAAAATGCAAGAACCCCACATCCGAGGCAGCTATCAATTTCCTATACGAACTATTCTCTAGGTTTGGAGTAGTATACTGCAGTATCACCGACAATGTTACTCAATTCACGTCTACTGAATTTAAACACCTTTGCGAGGATCATCTAATAAAGCACATAACAATCCCTCCATACCATACATGAAGCAATGGACGGCAGAGAGATGCGTTGACCCATTCAAGAGAGCTCTGAAAAAAGCTAGTGGATCACCGACGGATAAGTCAATCCAACAGTTTCTGCAAGTTTACAGAGTCACTCCGAATGCAAACATCGAAACGTCGAAGACATCTGCTGAGGTCATGTTCGGACGCAAGGTTAGATCGATTTTCCACAAGTTGTTACTAAGCCAGGATAGGGCAAACCTAAAAAAACGATAACGAGAAAACGGTATAAAGTTAGCGAAAAGGTTTTTTATAAAATTTACAGAAACAATAGGACTTTCTGGGAGTCCGGCACTGTGGAAAAACAAATAGGCAACATGGTCTATATGATTAAGGGACCAGATTTCGTTCACAAAGGTCACACTAACCAAATCCGGAAAAGATACTCGAACAGTGAGGTGACCAGATCGCTCGAGGAGGACATCATGGACACAGTGTTTGATAATTTTCAGGTGTCCATACCTGAGACTGCTCCTGAGATCAAAACGAAAATGGAAATCGACTGAGTTGATGATTGTGATTCCCAAACAAAACGTTATTAATCCCCAGACGGGATATTTTCAAAGGGGAGCGTTACACCGGTTGTTCTAACAGAAGAGAAACTACACCGGTTCTCACTATAAATAGTGCGAGTAGACAATCACCAGGGAGAAAAAGGACAGTATTGTAACTCTCTAGCCGAGTGCCAGTCAGTCTCCTTACCTTTATACCTTTTATGTTAATACACTTGTTATCTTAACCCAACCTCGACTTGACTTCTTCTTTTTACTGTTAGACTACTTCACAACAGTAAGTTAAGTACTTAAAAAGAAAAGTAATCGCTATGCACACATTTCAATTACATTTGTTAAAAATAAAATTCAATCATATTCGTTTACAATTACCTTTCATATAGCTTAAAAGTTAAAAGATTTAATAACATCGTCTAATTTAAAAAAAAAACATATAGAATAATTACTGTTATAAAATAATACAGTAATATCTACACGAGTAAAGAAGCCAAAGCGACCAGTTGAGTCGATCGAAGTCCGTTCTCATAAATACCAGAAACTTCATGCGCTATTTTTAGATGCCACGTATGTCAGTGAGAATATGGATACATAGGAGTCATATATATCAAATCGGTAGATGTAGAAATGAGCCTAGTTATTGATCAACAAACGAAATGCCCTGACGTGTGAGTATTTGTGGAGGTACTAATTCAGGTCAATTGTGTAACTATTATGCATTTGTGAGCCACTTTTAAAGAGAAATAAAATCAATTATTCAACCCATCAATAGATGTTCATTTCGTTTTTCATAAAAAAAACATAATAATACGCTGTGTGACTCTTTCAATATATATATATATATATATATATATATATATATATATATATATATATATATATATATATATAGAGAGAGAGAGAGAGAGAGAGAGAGAGAAAAATGTATCCTTCTTTTGACAAAACCAAGATATGTAATTCCGTATATATTAAAGCGGAAACAAACGCAACCTGAATAGCCCCTTATTCGACGTATTAGCTAAAAGTGCATACTCACGTTGATACACTGGTTCTAATTAGATCATCTAAGTTAAACGACGTTGAGCTTGAACAGTACATGATGGGTGACTATTTGTGTATATCAGATGCTATATATATATATATATATATATATATATATATATATATATATATATGTGTGTGTGTGTGTGTGTGTGTACAACTCCGTGTCTGCCTGTGTGTTGTGTGGGTGTCTTATATTAAATTAACCGGGGACGATAATAACAGTATTTCCAAATCTTTCTATTCTAACCATAACGGCCTACCGGACAGATTTCGTCAGTAGGGGTTGAGATTTTATGAAATGTCAATATAATTATATAATCATTTGAAAATGTTGAATTATTACTCCCGAGAAACAACTTCTTTTTTATTTGATGGTTCTTTTCCTCAAATGCAGGGTGTAAGAAACTCGGAAACGGTTATTTTAGTAGTGCTCCGGAGGAATGTTTGAATTTATTTGGCTGTTTTTTAGCAGCGTTGGGGAGGCCTTCGAAATACGGGAGCAATACATGTCAATTGCATATAGGAATTTGAAAGTGTCCACGTTACTAGATATAGAAATTGTATTTAAACACAGCGTTACACGAGAGAAAACATCTCTGTCTTTCGTTAACACAGTGTTACTCGGAAGTTGCTAAGTGGTATATACGTATCCAAAGTTCTCAATATCCTAGATATAGCAGGGTTATTTAGTAGTACTCTGGAGGCATCCTTAATTTGTTAGGTGCTTTCAGTACCGCTCTAAACGGGAACGAAATGTGGGATGGTAATTAAAAGTACTCAATATCCAAGAGACATCATATGTGTTTACTTGATAGAGCAATCATACATAGAACTGCTGTTTTTAAATGCCGCATTGCTGGGGAGAAAGATTTGCACTGTATTTTTTTTATAAATACTCTGCATTGCGTGTCAGTGCCCGATATCCTAGGTAACACATGTGCGTGCAATAATATGATATATGCTTGATGGAAAACAAGAAGATACGAAAACAAGCGTTGCTCTAGAAGGGACCAGAATAAAGGTAGCCAAAACCCTTCTAAACACACACACATGTGTGTATATATATATATATATATATATATATATATATATATATATGTGTGTGTGTGTTTATAGGGGAATATAAAAATAAAATGAGCACACATAACACCAGGTATTTATCTATTATACAATCTTTAAAATAGTTATGCAAATTAGTAATAGATTACACCGTGTCCTAGTATTTGTTCTCTATTATATTTACAGTATTAAAAAAAAACTATGTTGTATATTTTTTTTAAAAACTAAGAGGTTTTAATGGTAATACATGCACGATAGATAGAAATTATTCGAATTTGCTAATTTAGATATTAAGAGAAGTATAACTAATACACATATACTTTAGTTTTAAATGTTAATCTATTTCCTTATTGGGAGGTATGGTACGATTTCAGTGGCACTCCGCTAAATAGGTAAATTTACAAAAAAGTTAATAATGTACCCGCGTTACTTAATCTGTCAGCCAATAATTTATTATGAAATGTTTAATAGTTTAGGATTCTACCAAACACTTACATATGATTCACACTCTTGGACCCCCAGATTCTTTTAAATTGTATTACTTTATATTAATCAAAATTTGATGTAGATCAGTTATTATTTGTATTAATGTTTTCGTATTTAACTAATTTAAAATGTGTTGTTTTCGGGAGATGCTGTGAGTGTTTGTGGGCGCACTCCTTAAATAGTACAGATTATAAAAATAAAAATGTATCCATCTTACTGACCGTGTTGCAGAGAATATATATCTAATATTCATTATTATCGGTCCATCATTTCATGAGTGTGTCTTGTACAACGAAATATGTATGTAGATAAATATAGCAAACATTATATATATATATGCGACCCCTTAATGTTGAACTTCACAAAAATCTAATGTATCAATGTTACTCACTGTGTTTTATAATAATATATATTACAACATTCATAATGCTCTACCCATTAGTTTAGATGATCATGTACACACATATATATATATATATATATATATATATATATATATATATATAAATACATATGCATACCCTACTTTATATATAAGTATATGCATATATATATATATATATATATATATATATATATATATATATATATATATATATATATATATATACAGTGTTGCACGGATATAAGAGAAACCCGAATATAAGAGACATTGTCTCTGGCCCTAAATTACAGCCTGTGTTAATGTCTATAAATTTGACCCCGATATAAGAGAAACCCGGCTATAAGATACTTCTTTCTGGTCCCATCCTCCCCCATATAAGAGAGTTCGTTTTTAGTGACAGTGTACTGTCGTAAATCAGTCAAAAGACGTTGCTAAATTTTCTCACCTCAATGGTGAGTCTTTCTATGACCTTCACTATAGCCATATCTATTAGATATTCGTTGTTGTTGTTAGAAGGCGAACCCGGATATAAGAGACTTATTCTCTGGTCCCAACAGCTCCTTTATATCCGGGTTTTACAAAGAGATGTGTGTACAATAAAAAATGACTGCCTTTTTTAAGAAAAAGTAATTTTTGACTGAATTATTTGTGAAAACTGATTGAAAAGTATTTTCTTATGTCTATAACTGTTAAATAAACTAGTGTTCTGTGCGCAAAACGCGTTATATGTGGTGTGTCCATACTTACATAAACAAAATAGACCATACCCGGATATAAGAGGAACCCGGATATAAGAGACTTATGTTCCGGTCCCGACAGCCCTTTTATATCCGGGTTACACTGTATGTGTATATATATATATATATATATATATATATATATATATATATATATATATATATATATATATATGTACTCTGATATTGTAATATAGTATATTACGTATATACTGTGTTGCAGCATTTACGTCAACAATGCTCTATGAATTAATAGAGTTGAGTAGTAATATAGAAATACATTCATATTTATGAGGCATCACTACACTAGGCATTGTATTTAAGGTGGTATTTTGTTTGTTTCAGAGACTCAAACTAAAGGATGGTCAAACTTCCCTAAAAATGTGAAACTATTTATTAGATCATTTGAATCTGAAGCGGGTCGAAATTGATGAATGCTCAATGACTCTCACTAGAGTATACACTGCTTGCTTATAAAAGGGATTGTAAAATGTAAATCCATGCATTGAGATTGATGCATTTCTTCGGGGAAGAAGCACAAACGATACTTGCCATATGTGTATTGCTATACCACCGTATTTATTTATTTACTTTTCTATTAAGAAGTGTGTATCTAGAGATGTATATATTAAATAACACATAATGTTTTTGCTTGATAAGACTTCTTTTTTTTCAATTTTACGAATAATCCATTTAGTGTTTCGGTCAAATTGCTGTATGTAAGTTCCGTGGGTTTCTTGTTCCATTTTATTTCCTTTTTCGCGAGTACTTTCGATTTGATTCGTCAAATCATCTTCAGATGCTGTTAGTTTTGGTGTCTTTACACATATGTCTTTACTGTTGTGTTTTAGAATTATTATAACGGCTAGTAATTTACAACTGAAACAAAGTGTATATAATAGTGAGAGGTTACAGGAGAGCGTGATTACGTTCTAAGAGCGTTCAAGATTCAACAGTTTGATTGCTTAATCGCTAAAAATGTGGTGACGTTAACTACTATGCTAAGCCATTTAAAACGGTGTGACTGGTTTCGTAATACATATCATTGATTATGAGATGTTTAGTTTTTATGTAGATGGCCTCAAGCATCTTTAAACGTATGTGTATATATTGAGAAGAGGGATAAATATATATATATATATATATATATATATATATATATATATATATATATATATATATATATTTCATGGAAGGTTTAGTATCTGGAATATTTGATAAGCATGCCAACTGAGAGTATAAATAAACGCATACATCTTTGAAACAACCGATATTTCGAGAGATTCAAACAGTCTTAATTGTTGTGTATAATTGTTTTAATAAAAATAAACGAATTTATTTTATACATAACACAGTCTAAGACGATGCGTTTACAAGTATGGAAGACACTGTGAGTTAAAAGAGACGCTGTTAGACTATGAAAGCGTTTGTGTCAGCCTTTAACAGGTGGGAGCAATATATATATGTTTTCATGAGGATGAAGATGTTGTCAAGTAAGATGTGGTGGAGTTGTAGCGATCTGGAGGTACATTTTGTATGCTAGTTTTATGTTCACGCATCCGTATAGAAACTTCCTTATGTTACTGTGTGAGTGGGCTACGACTTTTGTTTCGTATAAATTGTCGAAGTGTTTTGTAGAATGTTTGCTTATCAATTTCAACATTATGAAGGGATTTGAATCTGACATAATCATCCAGACAAAATGGAGTGTTCAAAGCGATCTATATGTTAATGACTTTACTCGTGTTGGTCATTGCTACATCTTTAAATTTGCTTTGATTTTATTTTACAAATATAGTAATTTACAAACACGAACCAGGAAATATGGCAACCTATACATTTGCTGTAAAAATGTAAATGCTGCTAATAAGTGTGTAACACTTTGGAAGTTTAGCAGTGGAAACATTACATTTTTGCGAGGAGAGATTCAAGTAAAGTATTAGACCAGCCAAACGTGCGATTCTGTAGCCAACATGATGTTTAAATTCAGAACAAAATAATATTTTACAAAAATCTGTCTTGTTTTCCTTTTATACAAATGTGGGAGTTGAAGTTATTACAGTGTTTGAATTCCTCTGGCTCTCACCCACAGCAGGCTCTTCGTGAATCGACCGGGCCAAAGTCGACCCAATCATGTCCGTTATTTGAACTGTTGAAAAAAATTAAGCTATGTTGCTAATCGAAATTTATTCAAACAATATGTCATGTCCATCTCAATTTTATGTGGAAAAAAATGGCATTCTCGAAAAATATTTTAATGACCATTTTTTTAACTTGGCCAGAAATAAAAATACCATCATTAGATTATAAATTCCGTCCAAATATCTGATTTATTGTAATGGGATATTCTCGCGGCATTCAGTCGGGATTATAGAAAATAGGTTTCCTAGAAATATTAAATTGCATCATAAGAAAATGTGATTTGGTTAAGTAACCCGCGAAAAAAGGATAATTGATTATCAAATTATAAACTGAACTAACATTTAGAAATTTATAAGGGTCCAATACATTGTACAAGTAAAATGATTGGACTTGAAGATGAGTGGTGTAGAGTCAAATACAAGTATGGGGACGATTTTTGATGAATGAGAATTGTATGGCCAGAAATGAGTAAGGAATAGAAAAAAGAGGTTACTATCAAGCGGAAGAGCATTTAATACGTGAAATGCGATGGTGAATCAGACATTTTAGGCCCCAGTTGCCAAGTTAGGAAAAATAAATACTATTTAGTAAATTTACGTAGAAGAGCTTATCAGACGATTCAATAATTTATTAAACCCCATTTTTGAACCTTTCCCATTTAAATTTTGGTTCGTTTTGGATATAAGACGATAACTTTACATCTCAACAGAGAGAACGACAGTGCCACCGTAATCCAGACCAATCAGAGAACTGCCTTTTAAGCAAACACGATGTGCTCGTCTCGAACGCAAGAACAATCTCTCTGTCAGAAGAAAAGTATATTATTTCTAGTGTCAGAGCACCCAAGTCTTTGGAGCAGGTTTTATTACGTATACTTGTATAACATTTTAACAGCAATGTATTGAAACTCATTTTGTTACTTTATTTTGGTACTCTGTGTTCGACGACATATTTGAGTCTAATCACCGTCCAACGACTTTCAATTTTCCGTGATCAAAGATTGCAACGAATGTGAGTAGTGTGATTCCTCAAGCAGACTAAACTGGACAAGGAAGATTACTTTGTGATGCTTAGAGGTTTATTTACAAGATAGATATGTTACTCAACAATCATATACTTGTTTAATTCCATTAATTGGAGAGGTACAAGCTCATAACATCATTCTGCTTTATTTAATGTCACGTATATTTGGTCGTAACTCTTAAATTGTGTAATGGTCCAAATGCGTCTCAGACTTGGACATTGTTACGCGATTTAGTAAATGTATACACATATGCAACATATTTGATTTTGAAAGCCTACTAATAAATGGTACACTGCCGAGATCAGTGACTCCGCTAGTACTACAGTATTTAGACTTAGAGAAAAACAATTGTAAAACTTATTTGTTTAGAATAATCGAATTACGTTGGTACGTCCAATATAATACACTTTTGGTTGTCGAGTGAGCTTTTAATATCTGGGCAGGGTTCCGTAATTGTGTCTTGTTCCAATTGTTCTGAATATTGACTTCGCCTTCCACGTCACTGAAGAATGCAAATTATTATCTCTGCAAGTTTCCGCACGAAGTCGATAGGCGCTCAGTCAGAAATTACCATGCAGAATCATCGAACCACAACAAAACACAGAAAGCATAATATTTATATATGAGACAACCACAATCAAGTATGCCTACTATATATATATATATATATATGTATATGTATGTATATATATATATTTATATGAATAAAGATACATATTAACCTATTATATATATGTATACATATATATATATATGTATATATATATATATATATAACTATCTCATTCTCTCTCTTTCTCTCTCTCTTTCTCTTACTCTCTGTTTCTCTCTTTCTCTCTCTCTCTCACTCTCTCTCTCTATATATATATGTAATGTGTGTATAGTAATCCACATATATACCACTCAGATGTATCATAACTCTCCATTCTTACTACTAGGTATGCGAATGCTTGAGGTTGAGATAAGAATCGATCATTTATTTTCGAAAAAAGAAAAAAGTTCGATAAAATCCTACAAAATAGACATATGACTAGAAACTAGGAGATATAACGAATCATAGATATGAATTTCCGTGTTTATATTTGGGTAGTCTTGTCACATATTTTTTTGATGAAATAGAAACACGTTTAGATGTCACAGTAAGCCTTATAGAAAGCAGAAGAAATTTATGTTGATAAAGAGAGAGAGAGAGAGAGAGAGAGAGACCGAGAGAGAAAGGGAAAGAGAGAGAGATGAAAGCAGATGAAGCATTCCCTGAGTGATTAAATTTCAGAAATATTTTACGGACGTGAATTTACAAACATTACTGGTCATAGGTCCCCGTATGATAACCAAACATACTCGTATAGAGTTAATACTGTAGTACAGCGTTGCGCATAGTTACTGTAAACTCACTACTCTCAGCTTATATAAACTCACGGTTTAAAGATATCCAATGCGAGTCGTGTGACTCGCGAAACAGACAAAATATAGACAACCGAGAGAAACTATCTTTTGACGTTATGAGGTTTACTTACTGGATAGAGGTATTGTTAAACAATTATACACAATTGTAATCCCATAATTCATAAGCTATAAGCTATTTTGTCATTATAGCATGATACTTTATTTAATTCAAAGTATTGGAGAGACCGACACTATTTAAATCTTTAAATCCTAAGCGGATCTTAAAAGTAGTGTACGATGTTTAAAAAGGGCTGCCATATACAACGCTGTAATTGGTTCAACTGGAACACGTGGAAATAAAGAGGCAGAGGATAAGTCTATACAATAATCACACCGAAATGAAGTATTACTCTATATGACAGCATTAGATTAAGCTATTTCACTGCGATGTACACAGCAAGAGATTTCGTGTTATTGTAAGTGGATGCATCTATCATACCAGCAGGCCTACATAATACATTACAAAACTATCATTATAACTGGGTGTGGGTTAGATAGATCACGAGTGGTTATTCACTTAAAGGGTCGAAAAGCATTGCATAAAACATTACATGAAGATCAAGTGGGTGTTTTACGGATTTTGTCCCTAGCTCCTTGTCAATATCGTGACCTAATTTAGAGTTTACCTGTGTGCAAAGAGTTGTGTTATGTTCCACGATAGTCTTATTATGGCTCAGACGAACGAGTTATAGTGAGGCACATTGCCAGGAACAGCATTGTTTTAAGTGTATAAAATTTTAGCAAGCTTATTAATGAAACCTGGAACGATGTTAAAGTGGAAGGTTATAGTAAATATATGCATGTATATGTAGTAGAGTAAACTTCAACAGAGGGAACGGGTTGGATATTAAGGCGTACATGTACCACATATAAAATTCTTTATATTATTGTATTTGGCGACTTCAGCAGTTTACAAGTCAATAATTATGAAAATATTACAATTTTAATAAAATAAAACACATTATGCTTTACAGTACAGATCAACAGAGGTTACCACTAAAAAGGTTTCCGTTGATTTCGAAACTGAATTATTAATTGTTCTGTCCCCAGCATGCCTTTGATAGGTAAACATTTAACTGGACCTTGCGTAATTTTCTTTATCAAGTAACTCAAGAAAAGCAAAGATGCTTTAATGCCGGCGATTCGAAAATAATTTTAAAAAAATAGATTTTATTTTTAAGATGTTTTGGAGCTTATTATCATTTAAGGGAAACTGAAACATATCTTTGCATTTTTAGGTGTTGACCTTGTGAAACTGACTTTTCTAATACGTCTTCGGGTTAGGAGTATACGGAAAACTGACTTGAACAAAAATCCAGTAGATACGAATACATGATATGAACGAATTGGAGACACTCCAGTGAAGTAGCACGTGGCATTGACGACAACGCAGATGCAACATCTTGCACCATTGTAACACGTTTCTAGAAAAATAGAGATCTCAATTGGAGCTGAAAGCAAAGACCCAAGGTATGAGGGAAACGTGTGGTGAGACGCTTAGCAAAGAAGGTGCGTGGAATAATATATAAATGATAGACATAATATTAATTAGATAATTTTAGGTATAACAATGATGTAATAATCACAAGACATGTAGTAATTTGTTTTCTTTATAAGAGTCCAGGTTTAACACTAATATACATTCTAACTTAAGTAATGGCTATAAAAATGATGTATCTTATCAAAACTTTTATATATAAAAATAATAACGAAAACATACTATCATATAATAATAATAATAATAATAATAATAATGATGATGATAATGATGATGATGATGATGATGATGATGATGATGATGATGATGATGATGATGATGATGATGATGATAATAATAATAATAATAATAATAATAATAATAATTAAGATAGGAACGATAATAATAGGATCGAAGATTGGAAAAAGTAAAAAGTAACAGACAAACCGAGAAGGTAAACAGAGTACTCGCGTACATCCCAACAGACAAAATCACAAACCTAAACAACTTTATATATGCGGGGGAAAAATCAGTAAGTATGAAACTTAAACGAGAAAAAAAGACTGGCCAAAAATGTGGAGAAAATACATCTGGATGGGAGATCAGACTGGAAATTCAGATCACCAAACTTCAAAAGGAAGCTTTAATAGTAAATAGGATTAAGCAGAACAGTAAACTATGGAAGAGCAGATATCTAAATCGCAATGAAATACTACTTAAAAAACATGAAGAACTAAAGCAAAAGATAGCAGGAAAAAGGGAGATTTAGACGATACATATACAAAGCGGTACCGTACAAACAGAACAGGACCTTTGAAAACAATTGAAGCCAGTTTTACAAAAATGAAAACGGAGAAAGTACAACAACAGAAAAAACCGGACCCGACAGAAACAAAACATCTGTCGAGAAAGATATGGCAAAACACTGAAGATCACAATAACACTGCTAAATGGCTGAAAAAAATTAAAGATACACTACAAGAAACTTAAGTAGGAACAGACCCGGAAATTAACGAAGAAACTATTTAGACAACACTAAAGAAAATGGCAAACTGGAAAGCACTAGGCCACGATAGAATACATGCGTACTAGTTCAAAAATGTCACAGCCTTACATGAAAGGCTAGCACAGAAACTGAGAAGATGTATCTACAAAACAGACGCAATTAAATACCAATAACATGCTTACCAACAATGTGGAAACTCCTGACGACACAACTGAGAGAGCAAATTTAACATTCCCTGAACAGCCGTATGTTTTCCCCGAGGAACAAAAATGATGTCGGAAAGGTAAAAGAGGGGCGTATGATCTGTTAATCAAAAGATCCTGAAAGAAGTTAAAAGCAAGCAAAAGAACTTGGCATGGATTGACAACAAGAAAGCCTACCACAGAATCCTTCAAGTATGGATAATTGAATGATTAAAATGTATAAAATTCTCACAGGATAATTAATCTCATGAAAAAAACGCAATGGGAACTACGAGATTAAAACTGACAGTTCGAATCCACAGATACATTTTTCAAGAAGACTCCCTATCACCTACTGTTTATCATAGCCATGATGCCACTCAACTACATACTAAGGAAATGGGATGACGGATACAAGTTCACAGGCAAAGAACAAAGAATAAACCATCTCATGTACATTGACGACCTGAAGCTATTTGCAAAAAGCAAAAATGAACAGGAAAAGCTGATAAATACGACCAGAATCTTCAGCCAGGACATTCAAATAGAATTCGAAATGAAAAAGTGTGCACCGCTAGAGATTAAAAAAGGAAAGTTGGAGACGACTGATGGTATAGAATTCCCTAACCAAAAGAAGATGGTGGCGCTAGGCGAACTAGACAACTCTAAATATTTGGGAGTTTTGGATGCAGACACAATAAAATCAACAAAAATAGAAGAGAAGATTGGAAACGAATATCTGACCAGAACAAGACAGCTCTTAGAAACAAAATTATATAGCAATACCTACTAAAATGAAATAAATTCCTCGACAATATCACACATAAGATACTCTGGATACTTCATAAGCTAGACAAAAGAAGAACTGAGGCACCTTGACCAGAGGACTAGAAAATTAATGACTATGCACAACCCACTACAATCAAAAGACGATGCAGGCAGACTCCACGTGAAGAGAAATGAAGGATTGAGAGGACTGGTAAGTATAGAAAACTGTGTGGACGACACTAAAGATGAGCTGGAGAAATACATAAAGGCTGTTCACTGCAGCAAGAGACACCGTCCCAGCGAACAACTCAGGAGACACCGACACCGAAAACAAACATACAAGAAAAAAGTGGTAAGGAGGACAACTGCAGGGGCGTTTCATAAGAATAACAAGAGAAGAGATGCACGTGAATAGTTGGGCATGGCTGACAGATAGATACAGTGAAACGGAATATCTACTGACGGCTGCACAAAACAATGCGATTAGGACCAATCACATCAAATATAAAATAGATAAAATGAACGAAAACAGTAAATGCAGATTGTGCAGATAAAGAGACAAAACAGTAAATCACATAAATGAATGCCCAAAACTGGTCCCAAAAGAATAAAAATATGGGCATGATTGCGTGGGGAAAGCAGTACACTGAGAGCTATGCAAAAGAAGGTAATTTCGAACACTCGGACTAATTGTACACACATTAACCAGAGAGAGAGAGTACTCGAAAACGAAAGACACACACTCTTCTAGGATATAGAGGTGCTAACAGATTAACTCATACAAGCAATAGTCTACAAAAATTTTTAAAAAGCCTGGCAAATTGTAGATTTTGCCGTCCCAGCCGACCACAGAGTGAAGACTAATGAGACACAAAAACGAAGTAAATACACTAAACTTGCCAGGTAATTGAAAGAGATATGGAGTATGAAAAAATTCAATATGATATCAGTAATTGTATGAACACTAGGAACAGTTCCGAATAATCTGGAAAAAAGACTGGGAGAAATGGCAATTAAAGAGAAGACGTAGACAATACAACGGACAACAATGATAAAAACAGCTGACATCTTAAGGTAAATTCTTGAATGCGGAAACCTTTCCGCATAAGATACGAAGACTAACCAATCACATGCGAAGTGCACCACAAACACTCAAGCAACAGAAACTGCAACCGCTTTTTTAAAGCTACCCTCTCAAAAACGTAGTTTCACCAGCCCTAGCTGATACCACACAGAACAGCCGTGAAGGTTCAAGGAGGGTGGAAAGACCAAAGTAGGATAGCACTAACCAGAATATCCGCTGGAAGAGTGTGGGCATTAGGGATGCTTATTGCGATCATACTCCCAGAGAAGAGCAATGGTCGATACCAACGAGAAATCGATGATAAACGCAAATTCATTTGCCGTTGTTATAGAAAACAATGGAGAGTACTGGAGATATGGAGAGACTTGTTGTCACTCAAACTCCAGGGAACATCACTGGTGATTATCAGTGAGCAATCACTGGGTACTGCCTGTGTGAGAACTCCTTGTGATTGCATACTACTACTACTACTACTACTACTACTAATAATAATAATAATAATAAGTAGTAATATCTATGAACGGACGCAATTGAATGGGTTAGAGTTTCTTCTCTCTCAGAAGTAGCTTTAAACAGGGCCAAAAGTGTAATCCGGTATCTATCACTTAGCTAAGTATTTTTCTGTTTCTTGATTTTTAATTTTTAATGCCCTATTGTAATTTAAATTATTGTTTCATTCATATATCTTTTTCTTTTACGTATTTTCTTTCGTGTTCTTCTATTCTGTTACACAATAGCAACGTGTTCTGTCTTTGATTCATACATAAGTAGATAAGCACTTCCCACACAAATTACTGGTAGGTGAAATGTATCCACACTGACTTTTATTTATTTGAGGGTAACCCATTTTCAATTTGTTATCTCTGTAAGGTTATGTGGGAACTTATTCAATCTACACACACACAAACACACTCACACATACACACACACATACACACACACATCCACACACACATATAGATATATATATATTTGTGGTATAATTAAATATTTCCAGGAGGAGATCCGGGTATGACAGCTCAATGTTATGAACAGAGCAAGAATAAAATGAAGTATAATAACACGAAATTACATAATCATCGAATCAATAATTTATTTCAAAAATGTAATCGTCTGGATCGGATGCTTGAAAAAACCCACAAGGTTGAAATAAATTATTGCATCGATGAGTATGTAATTTCGTGTTATTATACTTCATTTTATATATATATATATATATATATATATACATATATATATACATATATATATATACATATATATATACATATATATACATATACATATACATATATATATATATATGTACATATATATATACATATATATATATATATACATATATATATACATATATATATATATATATATATTTATACAGGGTGATTCATAAGTCACTTCACTTAGCTATTTAAAATGATTACCATATGCCGCACAAACATACTATGAACTTTTGATGATTGTTATCTTTCTCTCTAATTACTGCTATTTTTAAGGCAATGGAACGTATTGTGAACGGAAAGCCTCCTTCGCACAACACCATCATCAATCAAATATGCTACAAAAAGTCGTAAATTCCTTGCAAAAAAGAATGAAGCTATGCATTCAGAACGAAGGTGAAATCTTTGAGAATTTGCTGTAATTTTAAACCTTCATAAATGAATTTGTTGAATTAATTTTCTGTTTTGTATTACCGTATTTTTTAACTTTAGAATCTCAAAAATAAATAACTAAGTGACTTATAAATCACCCTGTATATATATATATATATATATATATATATATATATATATATATATATATATATATATATATATATATATATATATATGTATATATATATATATATGTTTGTGTGTATTTTGGGAGGATATGTGTGTGTAGGTATATATTTTTTTAAACTGATTTTCATAAACGACCTCCCAGATGACATAGTGTTTGAGCTGAGTATATTAGCCGACGACAGCACACTCTACTCTCATCAGGTAGGACAAATGGACGCGCACATATCCGAGAAAATGGTTGAATTGTTGGAAAATGAACTTCAGTCTGTAGTGGAATTGCTTCATGAATAGATGGTAACAGTTAATGCTGTTTAGACACAGCTACTTTACTTCAATAAATGCAACCGACCTCTTGCACGACCGATTGCTACGGCAAATAACACCCTACCTGAGTCTCTAACGTTCACACTCATCGGCCTAACATTTAGAGGTAAAAAGATATAGAAGGCATCGCCAAGGCTGCTACAAAGAAAGTGGGATCCTTCTACCGTGCTAGAAAAATTCTTACACTTGGCAGTATCCTATATCTCTACAAAGCAACCATCCGCTCATGCATAGAATATTGTTGTTACATCTGGGTCGGTGCACACTTTACTATTTTTACACTCTTAACATGAGTCTCTAAACTAATAGGCCCCTCACTATCCACCAAACTCAAGCCCCTGTCCCATCGCCACAATGTTTAATGATTGTGCTTGTTTTTCAAGTACTTCAATGGAATGTACTCTGATTAACTTGCTGGCCTGGTGCACCCCCTTACGAAAATACACTAAACTAACTCGACAATCAGCTAAATCTTATCTATTAACTCTGAAGGTCCCCAGAAGTCGGAGAGACTTCTACTCCAGTAGCCTCTTTCTTCACGCTGTCGGTCTTTCTTACTCTCTCCCTGCTCCATGGTTCCTCGACTTTACCAACATGCAGACATGTAAAACTAATGTAAACAAGTATCTCGCTGTAAAGCTCCCAATTTAGGATAACCCACTAAACTTTCACCTTAATTCTCAGTAGGTCCTAACGTCTACAGTTGCAACTTTCCTTGTTTGTGGTGAACTAAGTTAAGAACATTTAAAACAATTTAAATTTAGAATTAAAGAGACGTTTTCTTTCAAGAACAATACCTTGAAATACATCGCAGTTTATTAATGTTTTCTATAGAATCAACGTCAAATAACAAATGGTAGTTTTTTGTGACAAACGAATCATGGGTTCTCTCAATATATGTATATACCGATTAAAATACTCTGAACAAACTGAACTTCGGCGAATATTTATTCATTCCTATCTTTGTTTAAATTCAATAAATATTGGAGGTATCTGAATGTTTCTCGAAGGCCGATCATCTTTTTACATTTTTTACATAATACTAAATTACACTAAATATATCTACCATCACGATTCGTTATGCCAATCAGATTTGTTCTAAAATTAAGAAGGATCAGTTTGTTCGTTTATAAATCACTCCTCTGTATACACATATATAAATATAAGTAAGATCCGTGGCTCGGGGTTACCCGAAGAAAATATAAAATACTGAATTAGTTTTAAAAACAAATAAATGGTAAGTATCAATTCTGAAAAGAAATAAAAAAGAGACAATTTAACTGTAAGTAATTTAGGTGATTACAATAGGATGTAACATAGACTCACATACCGTCGTTGCCACGGGAAAACAAAATAACTGATTTAAAATATTGAAATGTAGTATTTACACATCTTTACTCAGTGTAGAAAGATTGTTTGTTCACTGATCGAGGATAGAAAAGATAAAGTATAGTATAATATACTATCGCGTTAATTCTTTTTTTGAGGATTAAAAACATAATAAAAATAAACCGATGAACGGAAAATATAGTAAAAATGGCAAATATTTAAATCGAATGCAGAGTTAGTGACGGGCATTAAAAGTGCTGTTGTTTAAAATCAATGTAGTATTACACATTTAATCCGATGAAAAAACACTTTTATGAAGGTAATTTATATATATATATATATATATATATATATATATATATAAATACAAGTTTTTGTTTAAGCACATAATTCTTGGTTTTTAGCAACACAAGTTGATTTACGTAAATAATAACTACTTTTTAAAGTCTTAAATAAAGTTTCGTCTTTATTTCACATTTCAATATCCCCAAAATTCGAGTATCCACTTTTGTGAAACAAGTAATTTCATAAATAATTAAATTTTTAATAAGATATGTGTATAGGCCATAAACAGAATTTAAATGCAGATTTAATATACGACGAAAGTTGTATTCCTACTGACGCCATGAAAATATTGTCGTCATAAAACGATAGCGATTATCGAAAATAAAAAAAACAAATAAACGTTAAAAACAAAACCGTGACTTATTTCATGTAATCTCTGTTCTTATACTACACGTCATCTGTTTTGCCCTCTGTGAGAAAAAGAAGAATCCTTCCAGACTGAGGAAATTTGGAAAATAAATATTTTGTAAGAAAAGTTTCCAAATAATTTTGAAAACTACTCGGAACAATTAATTATGAATAACGGGCCGTGTATTTGACATCCATTATGCCTTAATTCCGTGAATAGTCAGAAGTTGTCCCTCGCATTGTTTGTGGAAAATATGAAATATCAATTAAATTTAAAAAATAAATACATTTCATAGTATAAATTCTGATCATAAAAATCAATAAAGTAAACTAAGTTCGAAAGGAGCCACGACTCTCTACACTTTAGGTGTAATTAGTTATCCTCGCCGGCAGTATTATGAAAGCAATATTTTTACTTAAGTGTATTTGTTTAGTCAGAGAAGTAAGTGTAATAAAAAATAACTAAAAAATCTAATCTTAGCAGAATTTACTTTAAAAGAGTAGCCAATATATATAAGCAATTTTAATAAAGCAAGCATGTAAGTATTCTGGAATACATTGTATTCGTATTATTGAATGTCATGAGCAATTAGTACCCAGTGAATATGGTGGGTGGATAAGTAGATACTGAGATATGAGTCAGAATTACAGCTTTCCTTCCTCTAGATGTCGTATTTGGGGGAAGTAAGTAATCCGGACTGAATGTAATAAGTTTTGTAATGAAGACGAAATGAAAGTATCATTTCTTGAAACCGCCGCTAGGGTTTAGGCTAGTTAGATTGCGAAACAGATAAGCATATGAATGTTTTTGTTTATTAGCCTATTCTGTCTGAATACGTTATGTAAAATCGACTTTATCTTATTATATAGATATATACATACTTAACTTATACATATATATATATATATATATATATATATATATATATATATATATATATATATATAAATATGAAATACGTGTATGCATATACGTATCTATATATGCTTATATGTAGAATTACAGCAGTAAACTTGATATATAAATAGTTGATTTTTATTATTTAATCCTTACATCAAAATTAACATTTCAAGAAAGAGCAACTGACAACATATTTCAAAATTAAAACAAGAAACGAATCGAACAAGAAGAGAAAATGCCATTTCAGTCTTACTATGCTTGTGGCTATAGATAAGATATTTCGAGCAGGAGACAAGCTATTCACGTTTCTGCGCTGATAGATTATCACCAATGCTAAGCATACGACCTGCCGGCTGACCCGAGGCCAATAAACAGGTGAATGTCCGCATAACTTTAGGACATAAGTCGATAATTGTCTGCGAAAACTCATTTTACTCAAAGACGTTTTCGAATTTAGTTATGTCGAATACATAATTGGAATTTAGTGTATTGCTCTTATGTAGCTAAGGCATATATTGTAGTTAAAAGGTCGTCATACAGATAGTTCTTTTCATATACACATATTTATATAAATGCATACTGTCTTTGGGCCTGTGGATGTTCGATGCATACAGAAATAAGTAATATATATTAAAACAATAGTGTTGAACTTATATTCTATTGTTTGCATAATTACTCTATTTCGCCCCTGACTCAAACCCGAAGAATTTTGGTAAAATAAAAAAAAAGATGTGATATCAGCAAGACAAACCAGTTTAATCAATCGCAGATCAAGGGGACAAGCAGTTAAATCTACACGAACTTAATGTGGAATCAATGTATGATGGCGCATATAAAATTAGTTTTGGATATCATTTTTTCTCTTTGTGGATATTGTATTTTCCCATAGATAATATAACTTTTGTTTATTTAATAACAATACTCTCTTACGTACATACAGTTACGCTATATATAAGCGACCCAAATTTAAATAACTTTTTCCTTGATAGATCAACAATAACTATTTATGGAAATAATAAATTAACAACGTAGACAAACTAATTTTTAAAAAAAATATCTGCTGCAAGAACGGGCTTTTTTGTTCAAATATGTTCTTGTGAATATTCTAATACAATCAGGACTATGTGTTTATCTCTTTTTATTCACCTTAATCTCTTTTTAATTATGTGTAATGACGCAGTATGCACTTAAATATCTTGCCGTGGTATATAGATCTATATAGGTAATAAATATAGCAATAGGAAAATAATTTTAAAAATAAGATAATTAAAAAAAAAAGGAGATAAACACAAAGTCGTGCTGTAATAAATCCCGTTATCGAGGGAAAACATCCAATTAAATATTGATGCTGTGTTTGTCCCCTTTTGATTATTTTTCTTTTAGTTGGATTATATCTGATTATCATATTTTTAATATTTTTTAAAGAGATATCAAAGTAACCGTAGTGGTATTTCGTTTCGCAACCACACGCATGTTATATTTTCTTATTTCTGGTTTCTGTTTTATATTTTGGATTGTTTTTTGGGGGTGAAGGGGTCTTTATCAGACTATTTAAGTCAGTGTTTTCATGTGTATTCACACACATACACACACATTCATATATATATATATATATATATATATATATGTATATGTATATATATATATATATAAGCTGCTAAATTTGAATAAACGTTTTTCTATACATTTTTAAAAAATGAACATGCATTTACGGTCCGTTTCGTGCATCCGTGAACAACTAACAATACACAGATATGTCTTGTATTTTTTTTACATTACACCCCTCAAAAGAACAAAGAGCTTTCCCAGAAAAAATCAGAAAATAAACACCAAATTCTACAATCACATTGAAATGGGATACAAAAAATACAGTTCTAATGAGTGACGTGGGGGGGGGTCTTAAGATTGTTCGAAGCCATCGTTTGTAGAAGGACATTTTTCTTTTAAAAGTACGTATGAATTACTTAAGTGTCCTGTCAAAATACGCGATTTTTAATTAAATTTATTAAGAAAACTTTGTTTATGTAGATAAATAAAAAATATAATATATAAATACATAATTGAGTAACACGAATTGAGAAAAAGTATTTCAATTTTATGATACGAATAATTAAAATGTCAATGTCAACTCAATATAACATGTCGGTTAATAAGGAAAATGATAACCTGTAATTCAGAAATAAATTCAAAATAGAAACATGAAAAAATAAAGATATGTATAAGTTCATGGATTACACTAATATGATTAACTATTTAAATTATAATCAAAACAGTAAAATAAAATCGAATATATATATACTCTCCGAAAGAGAGTAATCAAAGGCAGTAAGCTATCAAATTATTGTAAGAGTTATTTCACGTTATGTATATATTTAACTATAAATTAAATCTATCTAACGCATATTTTTACAGAGATAATAAACATATGACTAATTTATTTAGAAAAGATAATATTAAAACTTCGTTAAAGATGTCTTTTAAACATGTACTTGACAAGAAAACCTATCGAGAAAACCTTAATATTAGCAGACAATAGAGCACGGTTTTATATTGCATAGTCCTAGGAATTTAGACTAGATACATTTATTTTCAAACCAGGCTATATCTTACTTATTGAGAAGTTGTATTACAGGGTGATTCATAAGTCACTTAGCTATTTATTTTTGAAATTCTGAAGTTAAAAAATACAGTAATACAAAACAGAAATGTATTCAACAAATTAATTTATAAAGGTTTAAAATTACAGCAAATTCTCAAAGATTTCACCTTCGTTCTGCATGCATAGCTCCATTCTTTTTTGCAAGGAATTTACGAATCTTTGTAGCATATTTGATTGATTATGAAATAAATATATATAGACACAAATATATAAACGAACATATTTAAAATAACAAATAGCGGTAATTAGAGAGTAAGATAACAATTATCAAACGTTCATAGTATGTTTGTGCTTTATATGGTAATCATTTTAAATAGATAAGTGAAGTGACTTATGAATCACCCTGTATAATCACTATTAACGATTTATTGATATATAATGAGAGTGATTAATTAGTCAAAATATTATATACACATAAACACTTCGGAAATGTCTTGTTTAGTCAAAAGATTCAATATTATAAATAACTTTGTTATTAATCAAAACGTTTTCAGAAAACCCGGAGTTTCACAGTACTAATATACATAACAACTTAATACTCTAACTACAGTAATAATCTAACAAAATAGTCAACGAATATTTATATATTTCTAATGCTAGCTATGAATAGTTTACAATAAGGATTATGAACATATTAGCACTACATTTTTTTTTGATTAAAGGTTTTACGATAGTTTTATAGTATACTGTAAATTACCATGAATAAGTGCTATGAGTGAAATTCATTGAAGTTTCATAGATGCACTTTATATATATTGTTAATATACCAGATGCATTTAAATCTATACATTTAAAGCTATAGTATTTTCGAATGGACAAACATATAACTTACTTTTAACAAAAATAGATCTTATTCTTTAAACATATATTTACTAATTTACAATATGTATAAAATTATCAATTATTACATGTACTAACTAATGGAATAATCTATGAAATATTGATTATATATATATATATATTCTTTTATATAATGTATGCCATTAGATCATTAATCAGACATGAAATGAGAAAGAAGGTCTCTCAATTGGTGCATACGAGTCTGTAGTATTTTCTGCTTTTATGAACTAAATTATTCATTGTCCCTTCATATATATATATATATATATATATATATATATATATATATATATATATGTGTGTGTGTGTATATATATATATATATATATATATATATATCACTGTTTCGTGTATCCAAATAACATTTTATAAGGAGATATACTTTTTTATGTATCAATTTTCAGTATTAACTTCAACAGTTTTCGATACGTAAGTAGAGACAGGTAGTAAACTATGAAACTATATTTATGGCAACTAAGCTACACGGAAGATCCCGTGTTTCATCTCCGGGGGAATCTCCAGGCTAAAATGCAGGGAGCTATTTTTGCCGGGTGTTTGTATATACACGGCTAGCTAGTTAACTAATTAGAAAATTTGTTGTTCTCTCAGCCAATCGTTGGGATTCCCGCGAGCAAAGATCCGGTTAGTGTTACTTCCTATATCCTGTTCTATTGTTCTGTTTTCTATAGAGTGCCCTATATTCTGTTTCTTTGTGGTACCAATATAATGGGTGTACTTATTTTAACACGTGGTATCCTTGTATTTCTATTATAAGTTTTTGTTTTTTGAATTGATAGGTTATAGTTTAGTTTATTTTTATTTATTTTTATTTTTTTTAAATTTATTTGTTTATCTATTTTTTTATTGATTTTATATAGTTTTAATGGTTGAGATACTTCCGAGACTATATATATATATATATATATATATATATATATATATATATATATATATATATATATATATATGCATGTCGATGTGGTATTAAGTTTCCGAAATGTATCGTATATACAGAGGTATTTAGCTCAGTATATAACTATATAAACTTTCTTATTATTTGGTTCTGTTTATGCTTATGTTTACAACGTTTTAAGACATGTATATTAAATGTGTTTATTTTGTATATCACTTACAGAAATTCTGATTTGAAAAAAAAATTATATTTCTAATGCGAATTATAATTTATAAGTTAAATGAGTCATTGTTTGACTTAAAATCAATAGTGATTCAACACAGCTGTAACAAACCATAATACACTCATTCATGATATTTATTTTGAACTCATAAATTTTGTGGGAATAGCTCCAGACAATGCATGAAGCCACTTGATATAAGAAGCTAATCAGCACGAAGGTTATTATATGAAAATAATTTAATCGTTGAACTGTATGCATCAATAAATCTCTCTTATATATATATATATATATATATATATATATATATATATATATATATATATATATATATATATATATATATATATATATTGTTAATATATGTTATGTGTATGGTGTATGGGCGAGATTTACATTAAGGGCTGTTCTCATATTTTTAAAACTATGATTCAATTTTATGTAGATTAGCATTTTTCCATATATTTTAAACATGTTAAATATATAAACATGTTGAATTGTGAATCTGATTTAGTGTCATACGAAAAGTTGATAGTCATGATTCTGCTGTGCGAACCGTTCCCGATCTTATATTTCCTGCCGAAAAATATTGAAACGGATATTTCTTAAGTATATACGGAAATAAGTAATTAAGTTTCGATCCTTTTTAAGCTATACATAAGATCTGGGTATATACGTAATGACTACTTTAAAAAAAGAAAAATTGTTTTTTAAAAAGATCGCGTGACTTAATTGTCGTTCGTGTAATGAACTATACTTCTTTTGAGAGTTTTTGATCATGTCTTACCTTTTAAAAACTGTTTATTATTATGACTACGGTATGCTGTTACGTGTTTAGTAACTGGTGGGGGTACAGACCATTACATACTCTTGTTGTCGTTTGTGGATACGATCGCGCTGAGCCGACGTATTGTTTTGATAAAGGTTTATTACAGAAAGATGAATAGCCATAGAGCGCCAGGTAAATTTGGTACGCGTGAGAGACATAGATAAATAGACGAATAGCGTGTCTAGCCACATATAGTTAAATTATGCTAACCCTATTTTTAAAAATAAAAAAATCGCTCCAGACAAAGCAAGAAGCCACTAATGCAAATAGCTAAAAATACGACATCAAGGTATAAAAACTAGCTAACGTTAAGTGTTAGATGGATAAATTACAACCCGGAAAATAGCAATTCGTCCCTCTTTTTCAGGAACATTGCTCATGGAATGTGAGGACTAAAAGACAATATAAGGAAGCTAGAGTAGTGAAGCTGCCGAAAGTCAACACAGACAGTACCCGGACAGTCTTTCCTCCTTTAAGTCTCGCCAGCGAAGACACGGGGAATCTCGATCTAGAAGTTACGTAGGTTTTGGTAAATTCCGTTCTGGCCCTTACGATGGCACTCAAATTTACATCTAAACAACTATCCCCTGTTACAATGCAAATTGTTTTCATCAAATTTAATTCACTCGTTTAATTTGACGTTTTTTTGTTACATGGTAGTTCCCAACAGATAGAAACACGAACGAAAACAGATACCATCAAATAGAGAGCGGTATTCTGTGATGCCTCGATGGATCCAAGTCGATATATATATATATATATATATATATATATATATATATATATATATATATATATATAATTTCCAGAGTGCACTTGTCAGAAGTGCAGAATGAGAGATGTTTGTAATCCTCTCAATGCTAAATTTACTTGTCTGTTATCGAAAGTGCTGCCAGTCTGTTCAGTATGATACTGCAAAAATTGATCTGACTCTCACGTTATTCATATTGCTCAAATTCAAGCACCATGCTTCAGTTATCTCGCCAAGAATATTTAAAAACGCGGGATGTATATTTCCAGCTTCAAAATTATAATAAAATATAAAAAAAGTACACGCACATATTAACAAAAAAGCACCGAAGTAACTTCACAATGTCAGCTGCATCTATACACAAACAACGCTTGCTTTGTTAGTTCATGGCTTCCTTTGCAATCGTTATATTTTCTATATCATGTAAGATGTATGCAGTTGAAAACGATAACATCATTGTAAAACATACAATAAAATGTTAACGTTAATAATATTAAATACCGTCTTTCCGCTATCATAAAACGATGTTATGCAATCAACACTCTACAGATCATTGCAATTAGAGTGTGTAGACTGATATCATATTCATCAGGCGAGTTTATAGTTATTATACACAAAAAGAGAATGTTGGGGTATTTCTTAATATACGCCTTCTTTTTCATATATTGCCTACCCTGAATAAAGTTGAGTGGAATCTATACAAGGTTACGCAAGAATAGAATAATTATTTGCAGACGCCATTTTAGATAATTAAAATAAACAAAATAACAATATGAAGGGAAGTTCATTTACAATTTTTTGTATATATGTTACTATAAACAGAGACAACTCTATCACTTTTCAGCTATATTTCTGTTCTTACCATAACAACGATATAATTCAGCCAATATTATTTCTGAAAGAGATCATTACATTCAGTTTGACAACAATAAGAAAGTTAATAACATGCATTACATGACGTAAAATACCAATATAATCATATTCGTTTTAGAACTAGGTTAAGTGAAGGATTCCGTGCAATAAATACAGAAACAGTCATTCTCTCAAAGTGTGTAACTGATCGACTTCGACATAGAATATTTGCGTATTTCAAATGTTGTCTAGTTTTGTTTTTAATTAAAACCTTCTACATTAATAATACGGAACAATCACTTATAAAATGTGTTTGTTGGATCTATTCACACTTTTGACACACTAAACGATAATAGCATTTATTCCTTAACGCAATGTTTCTACTCAGATTTTGCACACATTATAATAAGACTAGCTATTTTCCTGATCTCGAAGTTGCACTTTCATGTAGGTAAGACACACCTTCTTGACAAAAATCATGTGTGCTTAGTCTGTTATCCTGTAAATATATGTTTCGACACGTATAGCAGAATATATCTAACAATTACTATTCTTCGAAAATGTTTTCCATATTTGAGATCTTCGATACAAAAATGACTTTAATAGATTTACGTATATTTAATCTGACTTAGAAGTATTGCTCAAGTTTCAAACTATTAAAAACATAACAACTGCGCTGTGTTATCAGGTTAGGAACTGAGAGAATGGAGATTGTAGACATTTTAGCTAGGCTTTGAAAAAATAAAATAATATAGTGTGCAAAATAAGGACACATTTCAGAAAACCAGAAACAAAATACTATCAATTGGGTTTCTCTACAAAAATAATTAGTATTTTTATAGAATATACTAATAAGATCCTTCCGAAAACATGAAGTGTGGTTATTACACAACGAGCATCTAAAATTTGAAGCCAAAAACAATCTCAATGTATACGATATGGAGATATAAGAGTCGACATCAAATATATACCAACCATACATGGCCAAGGAAGTCTTAAGTGAATATTTGTCATTTTTATTAGAGGTACTGTGTGAGACGTATCGATACAAGCACCGCTAAAGCCGTGTTCCCGTATAGAAGTTCGAATTTTCACAAGATGTTGACCAAACCCATGATAAGTGAAATAGGACAAAAATACAAGAGTTACTTAATGAAACTTATTATTGATTTCAGACTCATCGTATATCGCAATGTATTCGTGGATGAAGAAATTGTACAGTTGTATTAACTGATGTTTGTCGGTGCTCTTTTACGAATCCTTAGTGTAGCTTCATCACTGGTAGCCTTTCTACTTTACCTGACATGCCACTTTTAACTGACATGCCACTTTTATACGTAGGGGCGATGTCAGTGAGGAGATTTAGGTTGTTCAGGTGGATAGACCTCAGACAACCAGCGATCAAGCGATAGGTGGGGTTCAACGCTGGGTATAATTTTTTTCCATGCGTTGATCTCTCCCACAAAGGCACGCATATTTTGCAAAGGAATGACACAGAACCAAAACAATACATGCATGTATATGGTTGGAGTTGATTAGCGTATGTAGGATGTTGTTCCAAGAGCTGACTTTCATTTATGTATTTTCATATGTTCCTTGAATGAGAAGTTAATTCAGCATGAACATCAATAATAAAAGAAAAGTATGGGACGCAGCAGTGAATGTTGTTTTAAGTATAGATTCTCGGTTGGGCAAAACTCTTAAATTATATACTGAGAAACAAAACTTTTATTCGGGGTAGACATGCATTAATTATTAATTTGGTTGTGTGAAAAAAATATGTTCTCGTTTTTAAGTAAATTGTTTGAAACCAGTGCTTCATACACATTTTGAACATAATTAGATGATACATTTAAATCATATGTTTATTTCCAAATATATATTTTTGTGTGAGTTTTTCTGGAATTACTGTGCATAACGTAAGATGAGGGGATATTTGGAAATATCCTTTGTACGAAAATACGTGTTTTACCTTAATCCCTTAGAAAAGAAATGCGAGACACATAAAGTTATCGTTGAACCAGTACGCCTTACTGACAGTAATTCGCATCACAATCACCCCAAACGATGTAAAATACTGCAATAAAATATTCTAAAAAGTAACTTAACTGTTCTCATCGTATCACTAAAGAATAAGCCCACTATGTGTGTGATCAGTTAATTAATATAATTGCGCACTATGAAAGCAACGATATCGAGTTCGAATCCCGAGTCTGTCATGCCCATGTACGTATTGATAAAGTTGGAGAAGATATTAATAAGTAATTTCCAGTGAACTTGTTTACATAAGAATGTTTGTCAATAAATTTTACACAATATTTATCTATGTTTTTCTTTTTTATAGGAATCGCCCCAGACAAGGCATGAAACCATTTGATGTAAGGAACTAATAAGAATGAAATATGAGTATTGCAACGATAGGATATACATATTGACCTTAGTCTTGAAAACACTAAAGTTATAGGTATAAGGAAGAGAGTTCCGCGATCTTGCATTTTCCTTAGATAGAAGTTAATAGGATAGGAAGCTGTATTGCAATGAGGTATGAAAACAGCGAGTTGAAAACCAGCAAATAAACGATTAAAACAAGCTGGAACACAGGAAGCAGGGAATAGAGCAAACAAATCTGACCAACACATACCATACTAGTATTTAAATAAAATAATGAGACTAGCAGCATCACGTCTTTGAAAGAGAGTGTGCAGAAAAGGGTAGGACCAATCAAATTACAGATACGTTTCTGAAACATATGAAAAATCCTCTAAAGGGAAAGAGATTCACCAGCATAATGATGACAACAGTACTCCATACAAGATCTTAGAGTAGAGTTTACAATATTTATTGCGTTTCGTCGCAAAACAAATGTTTCCCGATGTGGAAAAAATGGTTCTATATTTAACTCGTTGATGTCATTATTGTTTTCTGAAAAGGTAACAGTTCGTTGGTTGTCTGTAGCAGGAAAACGTATCCTCAACATATAAGACACATCTACATATTCATTGACCAATACCAAACTGAGATACTAAAGTTGACCAATATTCTGTCAGCTTGTATATTTTAAAAAATCGTATCATAAGTTAAATCATTTGGAAAGTGAGAGACAGCTAAGCATACAGGTGGTTGTGTAGGACCTGCTTTACTTATGCTAACCTCGGGAAAGAGCATGGACAGCATAAAGATCAACACATTGATGGCGATAATTCTTGAATTAATAATGTACTCTTTTAAATATTCTACCTCGTTAATCGTCTTCAATTAAACCCAAGCAATACCATAGCTAATAAAGAACAAGATGGTAGGAAGCGACACGATCATACTTAATATCCATTTTCCCCGACGATGTCCTCTTTCAAATTTAATTACTCCAGTCGACTGGTCTGATAAAAGCGTGTCTCTCCTCGTTGCCTTGTGGCATTACTTAAGATTAAAATTATATTTCGTTGTTGATTTGTATCTCATTCTGGGTGAAAACACTTTTCCTTAGTTGAGAGAACAGTGTGTCTGTGAGCAGGCGGTGTCGCTTAAGCCTTCCCGCATGACCTGGCGATCTCAGATTACCTTGAATTATTTAGTCGTACTAAATTGGAAAGTAAGATTTTACAGAAATGTTTCATTATAAATATTGTACCACTCATGTATATTAAGGATATGTCGTATATCTTATCATAAATGCATTCGAAAGCAGCATTTACTTCTACAGTCTAGAATTAGAACCCGTTTGCGTCGGAATATGACACGCTCCATATTCTGTCGTGAACGTTAAATCGTTCTTGAAACATACTTTCTTCTATTTAATTTCAAATAGCTGTTAAGTATATTTCCATAAATAAAGTTGAGTTTACAGCCTTCTGCTGTATCTTAAAATAGACCGTGAAGTTTAAATTGATTCATTTTCAGCAAATATAGGTCATCACTTTGTATGTATATGTAGCTGGTTGTTGGACACCAATACTGACTGTAAACCTCTCGCAGTCTATTTGATACTTATACGACGTTCGAAAGCTTTCACCCCGATTGCAAATTGACAGATACTCTTTTACATGTAGGAAATAATGTGAACAACAGAGGCACTATTATTGGGATACGTAAGATCCATCTAACAATAGTGCGGGTCTTGTCATGAGATGTAAAATTGTGTACGTTAAAAAAATATGTATCACGGCTGATATATATATATATATATATATATATATATATATATATATATATATATATATATACATATACATTATTGCTAACTTTGATCACATAATTAGGCATACTTTCATAAAAATGTATTTTTTCTATGAAGGAACATAAGAACACCCATACAATCTACACAGGCATTTTTAATCTCTGATATAACTGTGATTTAAACTATAATTAAAATACATCGACTGATGGCATTCTTCAAATTTGAGACACATGCTGGTTTTTAAAACCTTTACACACAAAACATATTTCTAGGCTTATTACCGTAAAAATGTAAGCTGTGTTTTCACACATTTTATGATAAAACTATAATTTGATTTATCTTATGTGTTTTAGACGTTTGAAAGTGGTTTTGATAAATAATGAAACTAGTCTAAAAAACTGAAAATGTTTAAAGTCTGATTCAAATGTAATTAAAACAAATGGTTTAAAAGGAAAAAAACAGTCCACTGATTCGCGCAACTTGAACTACTTCATCATAATCGAAACAATTAACTTTTTTCTGCACTCACATCGCCTATAATAGTGTAAGCTCTGTTTCACCATCAATTGACACCACTTAAATATGTATATAATATTTAGGAATATGATATTCTCAAACTTTGTGGTGAACGTGTTGAACAAAACCTAACATCGAGTTGTGGGAAGAGTCTTTACCTACCTTATCGCCGCTATAAGCGTGTAGAACCTTGATTTGAGAAAGTGTAGGTACACGCTGGAATGTATACGTGTCGACCACGTGTGGTGGATGTTCTTGGCCATCCATAACAGACGGGCATAATGGAAGTCGACAGTGAAGCTTAAGCACTCGAAATGTTAAGATCATGGAGCTATAGAAAGTTGTACACACAGCTGTATCCTCGGAGAAAATTATTCCACGTAAGAATGTACTAGTGGCAAGAATCTGGATTCTGAGATTAATATTGAAAACCAAACTGTTCTTATAAAAATGTACACTATCTGATAAAAATATAATGGCAAACACGTTTTTGAATTGAATTAGGTTTTTAAAAATATACAACGTAATACAATTCTACGAGTATGCATGTTGCCTTCCATCAACATACAGCATTATTCCCACTTTTACTAATTTATTTTAATTTATCTCAGAAAATAAAGAGCCCAATTGTTCCATAATACATTCATGGATTCCGTATCTACAAGGTATACACTGAGTAATGTCAACCGGTCTTATAATATCAAATTCGTGTTATTTCTATGCGGCATCACACATGACAATCGTTACCCCAAAATAACAGTAAACGGGTCAATATACTGATTGACCCTAAAAATGTTGTAGTCTGTAGGGATACAAGGTCATATAAAATAATAAATCTTTTACTAGAGTCGATGTAAATTTTCTTTAGTAAATGTAAATTTTCTCTTTCTCTAATTGATATAGCAGTAAAAACAAAGAAAACAAAATTACCCTGTAAAATCAGTTCGATACGTTTATGTGTTTTAGATACCATATAATAATAACTACGATGTGCTAATTGATACATTTGACAATTATCGATGCATTCTAAAATAATGATATATATATATATATATATATATATATATATAGTCTAATAAAGCTGTGAGTCATGAGAAAAATAAAAATGAAAATATGTAAAATGAAGTTTAAATTCCCAGACAAACTAACTAAATCCAAGATAGTGCAGACTTAACATTCGTTGGAAAATTAATAAATGAAAAAATGTAAGTAAAAAAAAAAAAAAAGGGGGGGGGGGTAATTATTTAAGAGTGAAATAAAAACAGGAGACCTTCAGCGTTTAATATTAACACGGGGATCATCAGCTGTTTACCATGTAACTGTTTCGGAGATTTAAAAACAGGACAGTTATAATATTCATGGCTCTCCAACGGTACTGATTATACGACCATTTCCCCAATAATCAAGTGTCGAAATAATTCAGCTTAAAATATCACTAATATATACATAAATAAATAATAATAATGATAAAATAATAATAATAATATATTACCCTTAAGACTACCGTATGATATAGTAATTTGCATATCAAATAACATTAATTATGACAATAATAAAAAAAATAAAAATAATAATAATACTATCTAAACACTATATCCAAGAACCATTCTGCAATATGGTAGCTAGCAATAAAATTATATAGGAATTAAAGTTGAATAAAAAATAAATAAAAAATAAAGCTTAAGTACCTTAGGTACCAGAAAAGTAATTAGATAAGAGGAAGGAAACCTAGCCATACAGATCTAAATTCCCAACATATAGTCTAAAGACGCTTTGAGTCATTAAAAAAAAAAAAAAAATGAAAATATGTAAAATGAAGTTTAAATTCCCAGACAAACTATATATATATATATATATATATATATATATATATATGCAGTGACATAACACATTTGGAATAGGTATAATAACATTTACTATTTCAAAATCTAGAAAACATTTATATTTATGTTTTTTTTTTACTTTGGGTACTTCGTTCTTTTTAAAATAGTGTTTTTACTACGGAGTCAACACTTATCAATAGACGGCTCAATATACTGATCGACCCAAAAAATCGCAACATTTTGTTTGTTTGGTGATTCTGTGCTTAGTTAGGTCTAGTCTATAACATACTAAAAGTTGGACAAGATCCGATTATGGGAAGTTGTCAAATTTCGTCTATGATATTTTTTGGTTTACAATTCATTTTCCATGTACATGTGAAGCATTAACTCGGTCAGTTTTCATGATGAATACATACATCTTGGGTTTTTACCAAAGTTTCCAGGGTCAATCTGTCACATGAAAGGGTTACCAGTGATGCCAAATAAACCCTTATACAATATCAATAAGTACCTATACGCCCATTACTTTTGTTGTATCGATCCTGATT
Source organism: Sepiola atlantica (assembly GCA_963556195.1). NCBI lineage: Eukaryota > Metazoa > Mollusca > Cephalopoda > Sepiida > Sepiolidae > Sepiola > Sepiola atlantica. Next base: position 155,342,389 of record OY744524.1, read on the forward strand.
TACTCACGTCACAGTGTTTTTTCTAATTTTGTAACTCCTCATCATCATGTTCCACTGGATCATTTTTCATATTGTCACAATTTGCTGTCTTGGTAATGTCCACATGCACTTGTACATTCTAATCAATGTATATTGCAAGTACAGCTTAGGTTATTGCATCCTTCTGAATAGTTGCAATGAATTATCTGAATAAGTGCATTAGGAGCAGGGCTATTGCCCGTCATCACTGGAACAAGTTTGCCTCCTTCCACCTTCCATCCCCACAGAGATGGAACCATTTCCTCACTACCTCCTATCCACTCAATAATCTAGTAGTAAGTCTGCACAGAATGAAATTTACAGGCAGATAGCGTTGGTGGGGGTCGTTCTGACGTTATAAACGTCTTTACTCTCGCAACCTTCTTGCAGAGCATATTGTATCTAATAGATGCCAGGGAACTTTTCTATATCCGCATTGAAATAAGCTACCATTTCTTTGAAACCATTGGTTTCCACAAGATCTTGACTTTGCTTTGGTAGAAACAATTCTTTCGAACTGTCTTTCATTGTCGTGTATTTATTGACGGATTCGTTGCTACCCCATCGTTGTTCCTATTCCAAATACTCTGGACACCAACATCGCATCCTGTAAAGGCATACAGGAACACCATATCATTATAAAATGTTTCGTCAATCACCCGCTTGAGAACCTTGATATTACAAATGTAGGATTTCACCTTGTTAGGGCAATACATGAATGCAAGACATTTAGAAACATATTCCCGGAATAGCATAAGAAGGTTCGTGTCTTCGCAGATGAGGATGGCTGATTTGAAAGCAGACATATTGATTGATGCATTTGCAATCTCAATATATGCATCTCTTTCCGCTTGAATAACGTCACAATCTTTCTGCCGCAATCGTTCGATGATCGTATGAATCAGCGCCTTCTTGTGTGCCACATTTGATAAGAACTCCTCTATTTTCCCCAGCAAACGTTGTTACCTCGGTACTATTCACCTTTCATGCATTCAGCTTTCGACTTCGCCGCTGATGAGTACATTCCTTTATACTTGGTCCAACTTCATAACCATCAAAGACGACAGTTGCTCTCCCATAGGGTTCAACAATAAATGAGGCATTTGCAATCGTGTTGAAGGCACTCTCCCCCTTCCATTTAAAACAATGAAGAGGACACACTCTGGCTAGTACATTGTTCTCTGTGACTGGAATGGTTTGTGTCACAACACTGTCCAATATTGTTTCAACATAATTTATGAGAACTGCTGGCAGCAGTAGTGTGTCTGCTTTGTGTAAGATGCGCTTTCCTTCAAACAAAGACATCGGGTAGTTACAGAGTTCATAGTACATGAGATCATCCAGTCTTAGATCACCTATCTGTGAGACTACCGGAAAACCCCGGAATAAAATTATAGGGGCAATGCTACGATCTGCAGATACTTTGACATTCTTGCTCGATGCTAAAATATTTGCTTTCAAACTCTGTTTGTGTAAGTAGGAGGACACTGATTGTCTATAAATCTTCTGTACAATGTTTTTCCTCGATTTAGAAAAGATGTGTAACATTGATATCCTCGTTAGCAGTAATCCCTGTGATAATATTACATAACAATTCATCGCCTGAAACCGGCTTTACGCTGTCTACTTGCTCTGCAACTTTGCCGACTTGTCAATCTAATCTTTTATCATCCGAAAGGCAGACAAATCTTTATGTTGTCGCTTGTCGTGTAACTTCATGGAGAACGTTTAAACGGATGGCACAGTGGACGACAGGGTTCAGACTGTTCTCTAGTGATCGGACATCCCACTACCATGTGTGAGCGCATTACTGTTTGCTAGATTGCAAGACTGGAGCACATACCAGTCCAGTATTGGCTACTGCGTCTCATTACGTGAAACCCAAACAGGAACTTTAGATTTACTGCAGGGTTGTCATCTTTCAAGGTATACATCTTCTGGAGATATAGACAAGCCGACTTCAGATAATTTGGATGACCAGTGGCTGGGAATATTAGCAAGCAAGCGACGACGGCACTAAGACGTAGTTCTAAAACTCCATTCATTCAGCTGCAACAAGTGACCTAGTAATTCCTAGCATATGCTGATAGTTTATCCATAGATTGCTGGTTTAGTATGCCCTTACCAGTTCATCCCTTACTAGAGTTAGACTGTTTAAAATCCTACCGATAGAATCTGAGTGCAACAATAACTTCAAGTCACATTCACCAGTCTCCATCAAAATGTACAGCCGCTCAAGTTCCTTTACTTGGTCCTGACAACCAGGTTCGTCCTCCAATATATAAAGGGGTTTAGGGGTACGGGTACCAATGTTGATGTAATAAGGGGTTAAGGGGTCGAGTAGCCTTAGATATGGCATAAGGGTTTATTTGCCATCACTTGTAAGCCTGTTAATGTGAAGGTGTGACCCTGAAAACAAGTGAACATCCAAGATTTCGTGATTCATCATGAACACTGACCGAGTTAGTGCTTTACATGTAAATGGTAAATGACTTGTAAACCAAAACAATACATATTCGAAATTTGGAACATTCCGAGACTTAGATCTTTCCCAATGTTTGTATGTTGTAAACTAGAGCCAGCTAACATCAGACAACCAAAAAAAATGTTGAAATATTTTTTGGTAGAGGTACTCTGGCAGTATATTGGTCAGTATACAAAGTGTATTATAACATTTAATAAATAATATCATGTTTCGACATGGTCAAATGTGTTGCTTTATAATTGTCAAATGGTTGTGGTGTACGGTATAGCACGATATTCGATTTGAACATAACTGATTTCAGAGGTCATGCTCACATTTGGTCGTGATGTTCGAACCCGATAACATAATCACCCTAGACACCGTAAGCAAGTGTCATAACCAACTCGCCACATAACATTACCACATCAAGAAAGGGAATTTATGTTCTAGTAATGCGAAGGGAGACACACATTGAAATACTGTCTGGAGAATGTTCAACGAACGTTGTCTCACCTCCCCACGCACACACCACCAACACACACACACACATATAGATATATATATATATATATATATATATATATATATATATATATATATATATATATATATATATATTGTGTGTGTGTGTATTTACGGAGCATACTTTCAATTACGTAAACATTATTAAATAACACGAAGTGTTTTAGCTTGATAAGTCTTTTTAATTTTTTTTTAATATTCAGAATGGTCTATTTAGTGGGTCGGTCTAATTGATGTATGTAAGTTCCGTGGGATTCTTGTTCCATTTTGTTTAATTTTTAGCGAGTACTTTCGATTTGATTCGTCTACCCCATCTTGGTGTCTTTACAAATATTGTTTTACTGTTGAGTGTTTTATTATAAAGGCTAGTAATTTACAACTTACGAAAGATCTTGTATGAAATTGAGATGTTACATGATAGGGGGATTACGTTTTAAGAAGGTGCAAGATTCACAAGTGTGATTACGTTCTAAGCGCATTTAAGATTCAAACGTATACTTGCTTAATGGTTAAAAATTTGGTAACGTTTATTACTATGCTCTACAATTTATTGAGAATATCGTAGTCATGTTTATTTTTTTATATGTTGGCAAATAGAACTAGTGTCAGAGAGATATAAGATGGGTCTTCGGGAAAGTGTTGATGTAATGAAACCGATGTAACAATTAGTTGTATTATAATCGTCGCACAAACATTTCCCCATGGGCATTGGAACTAATATATTACTTTTGTTCTTCTTAATGTATTTTGGATCTGAGAAGTGTTATGTTTTATTTACATGGTTAGATGATTTCATTTTTTATAATAAGTGATACATCTTATTAATTATCGAAGTTGATGAGGAATATGTAGTGATGTATTATAATTAAAGATATTTTTCATCCAATATATATATATATATATATATATATATATATATATATATATATATATATATATATATATACAACAACTACCTACTGATCTTTATCATAAAGGATCATTCTGGTATGCATATTTCCTTTGCATGTTGTATGAAAAGTATATATATATATATGCGCATTTCTGTTATATTACACGTCTTTGCTGATCATAAAAGCTTATCAAATTACATTAAGCGAATGTAGAAACATAAAATTCTATGGATTAAATGACACATATATATATATATATATATATATATATATATATATATATATATATTTATTGATTTTGCAGAAAATTAATTGATACATAGATACAATTATTATTACATCATATTTAGTAATTGAATTTGTAACAATTCAGCATAAAAATATATTTAGAAAGACAAGGAAAACAGAAAATGCCCAATAATAGAACAGAATAATATATTATATTCTGTTTTATATGGAAACGCATCAAAAAGATGTCTCCTTAATTTCTATGATAAATTTCGTTATAATATAATTCAATGAGAAAAATAAACTAGTTAGCAAAGGATGTGTACGGCGGAAAGTTGTCGACATTAAAATCATCACATTTTACTATTATTTAAAATTATATGGGTTTATGTAAGAGACTATCCGAATCAACTGATAGCTACAAGTTAGTTAAATAATGACAAAGTAAAACTGTTTCATTCTATTACAAAGTAACACGGGGAATAAAAAGCGCGTAAATGTAAAACGCATTTAATAACCTGTAAGTACATTAGCATTAGCAAAGTCCATCAATATGTATTACTATTGTATATTATTTCATACCTTATCCTGTAACTGCGTTAAAGTACATCAGTATGGCATTTTCTATCTCATCTGAATGAATGTATTTACGTATTCTTTTTATTGACATTAGACATAATATTTTTTTTTAAGATGGAAATAATTAATTTTGAACTAATGCCAAATAACATTCATGTCGACATTTTGCGGATTATCCGAAAAGTTACTTAGTTTAAAAATAGTGTTGATGTAACATTTTTAATGGTATGTTATGTTCATTTTGTTTTAAGTTATATGAAACGTATCTAGTTCAAAAGAATCCTTCATATCTACGTTAGATTTAATCTATTATAGATATAGATTATACTATTAATCGATGTACACAATAACACACAATCAATTTTGTAATGCATCGTGGAGAATGTGGCAAAAAGGTAGGTAGCTTGGATCACGCATGAGTAAGGTCTACAGAATAACATGTTTTTATGTGTTTTTGTGTGTTTTATTTCTATGTATATAATTGTGCGTGTACATATGTTCAGACACATTATGGATAGAAAAAATGAATAATGAATGAATACATAATCACTGAAATAATTGATCAATATTATTAAGTGAACCCGTTTTTTTTCTCTCTTAACATTTTACGATTTTCATTCTCCAAACGGTAGTCGTAATAAATTACTATATATATATATATATATATATATATATATATATATATATATATATATATATATATATATATGTGTGTGGGGGGGGGGGTGTTACATGTATGCGGGTTTGCATGTATAGGTTGCATGTAACGTATTAAGATGCTTGTGTATAATTAAATAAATATATAATAAATAAATAATTAATAATAATAATTGAATACATAAATAAATATGTACATCAACACACATATAAATAAATGTATCCGATTTTTATCCTAAAATCTTTACTCAAGTTACTAAGCTACAGTCAGGATCCATTTTAAATAATGGACAACACCACATTTGTTTATATTATTAGAACTTTTTGTTTAGAGTCAATCAGCTGAGCACATCAGGACATAAAACATAATATTACTCTGCTTTTTACTTTTAGTTTTCCACACATTGGGTGCAGATTTAACGCGCGAATTTGTGTGTATACGTGCATATTTGTTGCATAACTACTGACATTAAACGTAACGAGCAGCAAAGGGGGGGGAGAGCTTATTTATTACTACAGGCAGAAATCCTTCCGACTGAGGCAGTTCTCCAAAACCACCTCAACAGTTCGCTATCACATCCTCTCCGGCCGAAAATAACGCGAAATGTTCACGAGAGGATTAACAGTGATTTCAATCTTTTTTTTTAATATTTAATTTTTCTATTTTAGACCGCAAACGTTGTCAGCACCCATGGTTCGAATTCAATCTGTTCCATGTCGAAACAGCTGGTCACTAAGCACCAAATTAACCCATTGTAACGATACACGTTACATATCTTACTTGTTGAAAACGGCATCTCAAGCCTTTTTCAATTACTGCCTCTGTTCATTTATACGTATCTTAAAGTCTCTAAAAAGTTCTCAAATAAATCTCAAGGTTTACCTTATCTTCTGTTCTCTTCTTTGGCCTGTGATTCGTCTAGTCTTCGCTGGCTGTGTCGTCTTGATCGAAGGAAGAGGTCTGTCTCAGACAGAATGAATACACGAGACACGAATTTTCTTGAAGGGAAATTTCACACAAGTTTCTTTATTCTCACGCAATTTTTACTTCCCGGTTCGTTTGCTGTCAGGGGGATTCCGGTTTCGACTCTCTCATACTCAGGCTATCTTCTTTCCTTTTGGGATATCTTCTGCCCTCCCAGAACGGGGCCTTACCAGTTTACCGGCTACATGCTCGCACCCGGTCTGAACGGTATCGCCTCTAAGGTCAGACTGATTCTAAAAAGCTAAGTTTTTGTTTTCCGTTGTGACGTAATCATCATTCCCACGCACGATATGGGGACAAAAATGACTCACTCTGATCTCTGACTCAAAGGTCACGTCAGGTCTCTAAATTTATTATGACTATTCTTGGATCAAACACTTCTCTGAACTCACTTCTGAGTCCAGAAACAAAACTTATTTTTCAATAACAAAATTAGCTATTTGATACTAGTTAACCTACTGTGCCTTGCATAATGGGGCCCTACGGTATTGTAACATATGTATATATGTGCTTAATTGTGTATATGTTTATGTACTTATATATACATGTAGGTGTCAAATGTTGACACCTTCCCAACGTCTGATCTGTCTCTAGCACTTTTCTGGTCTCTTCTCCTTAAGCAACCATGATTGTTTTAATTCTTCCGTTCTCTAAACCATCCCCCACTCTCTACTGACAACTCATCCCCGATTGCTGCAATATATTTGTATCTCATAATTTATTTTGTTCAGAAGCAGCCTGAATGTTTATCTCACACACCCTGTTTCAAACATTTGGTACATGTATTTTTTCTTCAGACAACCATCATGAGGATGTTTATAATTAAAACAAAACGTTGATGAATACATAAATAGTATTTTTTAAAGTTTCTTTTTCAATTTCTACTTATGTGGGAACGCTTTTTCTACGCTTTATCACACATATATATATATATATATATATATATATATATGTGTGTGTGTGTGTGTGTGTGTGTGTGTGTGTGTCTGTGAAGGCGTGTGTGTGTGTGAGTATGTGTGCAGGGTAGAATCGTAACATTTATTTCAAATAAATATCGGCGGAGACTTCTTGAATCAGTACTTATTATAAACTCTTACACAATGAAACAATATATTGGCTTCTAAAATGTATCTCCTTTCATCAGCTAACTCATTTTATCCGAACAAACTAGGGTTTAGATCTCGGCTAGCTACTTTATACCACACTCACAACATAATTTACGCATAATGTCTACAATAAAATAAATAAATAACAAAAAGAAACAAAAATGTTAATAAATACAAACATTCGTTCCAATACATACATTTTTTACGCAATTAAATTTGCAACAGCTATGTGTATTTCGAATAAAACAACTCCCCTATATTTTAACTAACAACTACTATTTCACGTTAATCACCCTGAAGATGTCATGTCATACATACTATTGTTGTCCCTATAATATGTGTGTGTTTATGTGTGTATGTGCATATATATATACATATTTAAATGTATATATATATATATATATATATAAATGTATATATATATATATTTATATATATACATATATATATATATATATATATATATATATTAAATATTATATTAATTTCCAATCACTATATTATACTCTAGCTTGTTCTCCCCGCGTACACTATCCGATAATGCGACTTTGATATTGAAACCCTCCCCTACAGTTTCCTACTTCGATAACCAATATTTAACTTCAATAAACATGACACATGCTCTCTATTCCTTCCTTATTGTGTAAATAACTCCAAACGCTACTAATTTTGGCCTCCAGATTTAATTTATTTTCTCCTACTGCTATCATATTTCGGAGCCGATAACTTATCTTTTCATAAGGGACTCTTTAGGCTTGAATCACAGACGCTCACCCCTCGATAATTGTTTTAATAACTCCGACCACAACTATTCCCTTTACACTTCTCACAGTTAACCTAATTTATCCCACTGCTACAATGTAGTGGTAGCTCATACGTGATCTTTTCAAAATCGCCCTTTCAAGCGTTTTTTTCGATTATTACTATAGTTTCAAATATTTTGTACTTGTATGCAATTTCTTCAAACCTATCATTTTGTGGAAGTCTCCAAATAAAGACGACACGTTTATGAATACAAAAATGCTATTTTTAGTTTTTCTTTTTTTTTCATTTTCCAGTACGTAGGAATATTAATTGTATTTTAATCATATATATATATATATATATATATATATATATATATATATATATATATATATATATAGATATATATATATAGATAGATAGATAGATAGATAGATAGATAGATAGATAGATAGATAGATAAATACTTTATTTACTAAATATAACAAATCAAGAACCCCTTACTATGTGTGTAAGGTTTAATGGGCATAGGAAGCATGCCTTTTAAACTCGTAATCATATACCTTCGTAACAGCAGCATTTAAATGGCTTGACTATAGAAAGCGAATATTATCTTACATATTTGCATTAATATTGTTCACTTGAAGCGAAGATATAACGTTTAAGTCAATGATCTCTGAGACTCACCCCAATTTACCAACGGGTATTCATATCATCCTTGCCCTCAATCTGCTTCCCCTTGCAACATTGCACTTTCTCATCACCACATCCACCAGCAGGATCATTATAACGGAAGATCCCATTACGTAAACTTGGTTTTCAGCCTTTTTTTCTAAACCAGTTGGCTATTAAGTTCAAAGACGGATAACCTTTCCGAAGAGTATCTCGCATCGAATGGATAGCTGCGACCGGATACCGCGATTCACTTGCCTAATTGGCTGAACCTTTCCGCAAATGAAAGTCGACATTTATGATATTCTGATTACAAATTATCACAAATCTTTCTCCTTTTCCATTTAGAATAAATGAAACAGAAATGGACAGAAGGCTAAGGTAGTCAAAAGACGTTGGAGACGCTGAAAATAAAAACCCATAATATACTATTTGTTTGACATTTTGGTGGCATTCGCAGTATATAACTTTCTGTCTATATTCTTGTTTATCACTAAGGATCAAGATACACATATCTGTAAGTCAAAATATAAATAAATCAAAGCGAAGATAAACAAGTAAGAATGAGTTATCTCCACCTGATATAAAATTTACTTGAATGAAAATGACTATTACTCATTTTTGAGGGAGGTTGATAGGAAGACAACATATTTATTTAATTAAAAAATTGTTAAAAGATTTTTTTTCGATTTGAGTGAATTTTGGGACACTAGAATATTCCTCTCATTAGCCAGTACTAATTTTATGTAAATTATTTTCGGAATATTCTGAGAAAAGAACACATGATGAAAATTATAGATTTGAAAGAAGAGTTGCCATTTTGTGGCATTTCTGTCATCTGCGGATCTTCCATTTCTATCTACACCATAAAAAAGGTATTTAATTATGAAAGTTCATTTTTTAAAAGTTATTTATTTAATTTTCACGGAAAAGGTAAACAGACCTAAATAAATCCATTGATTACGATTCAAATAAAATAAGGGCGTATAGTTAAAAAAAATAAGATTAAACAAATAAAATATGGATAAATGTGTACATTAATAGATGCCGCTAAATGCACCTCCCCCGAAAAAAAACAAATTAAATTCTGCTTTTAAAATCGATTGCGCTTGAAAAAGGAAAAAAGGCGAACTAACAATGATTGTAGAACTTAGAATAGAGGATCAGTTTTACATATATTTAACATAAAATAATCCAAGTTTCCCGCCCATTGTAACTTTCTAGGTTAGTTTACCAAAATGTATTTACAACTCACCATGAGTCTGAGTGACAAGATCCCAAGCTCACACATCGTCGCTTAAAAACATTGATCCCTAACATAAATACACAGCAGAGTAAAAAAGAAATAATAAACTGCCATTAAACGCTAAACTGGCCGGGAAATGAGGGAATTTATTACGTTAAATTTACATACAGAACTTATTCCTTATCATAAATAATTGTTTATTTTTTCTTTCTGTCTGTATCCCACGGTGTTCACACGTAATTGCCTAAAACAAAATTTCACAGAGGATGTTACACCATAGTTATACCAAAGTATTGATCTGGTGTTTCGTAATTTGGACGAATAAAGTAAGGGAACAACTACGCTTTTATTTTTAGTAATCAATAACAATTGTCAAACAGTTGGTGTGTTAATGCCCTCGCTTATGCCTCGTAGCAAGTAATAGTTAGTTAATTTTATCCTATTTATTAGATCACTTAGTAATTTCCTGTAAATATCGACTAAACTATAGCATATATATATATATATATATATATATATATATATATATATATATATACATATATATATGGTAAAAAGTACAATAACATTCTAAATAAAAACTAGCAAACATTAATTTAATACAAACTGTTGTAATATGTACTATACAATTTCAAGAACTCTCCGTTAATCATCTATTTGTACTAAATATACAATATTTCAAAATATAACAGTGTATTATTCATTTAGATATAGTAACCCGTGTTGATGGTAATATAGGAGTGATACATGAAAAGCAACGTTCGCTATTATTAATTTAGACAAAACTGTATGGCCCGTTGTGTCAAATATTGAGCTGGCATAATCTTTTTTGAATCAGGAACAAGTTAGATGCGCAAGCCAGTTAAATATTAAAAATAATGTGATAAGACAAAATTAAACATTAGGCTCCATCTGTTCGCTATACCCCCACCTCCTCTCTATCTTCCTTACTTTTTGCATTGTGTGTATGTTTACCTACGAGTTATATTCAATTAGTACCTGTTGTGGTAATCGAATTTTTTAGAATGATTTTCACTAATTTGTTCTTTCAGTTCTTTATAACCTTCTATTGTTCATAAACATAGTAAGGGGGAGAGAGGGGATATAGACGTAAGTAAACGTTGTATATACTGTATTAAATACGAGCGAATGCAGGGGTAAAACAGCATACAACGAGAGTAATACGTAGGAACTTGGTGAGATGATTCCCTATTGTGGCTCATTAGAAGAATACAAATAAATTTTGTTCAAAGATAACTCCATTCCAAAACTGAGTTTTTTCTAGAATGAATGTGTGTACTTAAATTATAGAGAAAAAAAACTTTAGAGAAAAAACGTTGATACACGTAGCTTTAGTATTATAATAGATATTCAGACATGTGTATGCTGAAATGTACAACATCAATGTTTACTTTACACCTCCACTTCAAGCATTTTCATATTAATATTCAGCAAAACAGTATGATTTTGAACTAGCCCATAATAGTCATCTGTATGTAATAAATGCTGGAGACCAGCCAACCATAATTCAAAACCTTCAGCTACATACTGCTCAAAATGTGTGATATTTTACAATTAGAATATCGACCCGCCCTTTTTTATGTATCGGTACCCCTTAGAAAACCGGATGTTTCATCCTTACACCTTAGCCCATGTGACAGAAACTAACGAAGTATATCTGAACTGAAGCTGACCAATAATATCGCATCAACGCATAGTATAAGTAGCAGCTTGCTAAACAATATAAAAATATACGTTTCTTCAGTTCCGACTCACACACGAGGCTTTCCCTCTGGGATTACCGTTTTGGCAATTCATCAACAGTTTTCCCCTCGAATCTCTGCTGGACAGAACGACATTTTCACTAACATGACGAACGCAGTCAGCAGCAATAGTAGAAGGTTCGGCCTATTCTATTATAGCAAACAACAATGACTGCTGATAATCATCATCATCATCATCATCATCATCATCATCATCAGCAGCAGCAGCAGCAGCAGCATCAGCATCATCATCATCATAATCATCGTTGTGGTTATAATAATAATGATCATCATTCACCTAATCATCACCTATCCTAACTTATCAACTTATGAAACAAGATAAATATGACGTTTCCCCATCCGCAATAGTAAAGAGTGATATTTAAAAAGTATATGTTATTCCCTTTAGTAGACTAACATTAGTTTTTTTTTTAATTTACACTAACGATATTAAACCCATTAAGCATACAAACGTAAGATGTTCCTTGTAAATCATTGTATTGGTTATTTTAACAGAATTAATGCAATTGTGTAAACATAAAACTTACATTGCTTAACCATACAACTAAATCAAACTTAATATCGCTAACATATAGATGTTTTACGTGTAGCTGCTCTGTTCTCAAATTCATGACGATGAATTAATTAGTTTAGTAGTGAATCTTTCACATACAAATATATACACATATTAACATACTTTATGAATATATACATATATATATATATATATATATATATATATATATATATATATATATATATGTATATATAGTAGAATAATATAGGTCTCACTACAGCATTAGAAGCGTCGTTAAGAGATATATTTTAACATTTGAGAAAGCAGATAGCATACGCGTGAATTTATATCAATAAATCAGATTTATAAATCATTTTATTAATATTTTACAGATCATTAATTTCGAGTAAACAAACGTTGATCCTGGCAGAGAGTATATCTTTTCCCCCTTTTTTTCTTCATAGTTTAAGTCAACGGCAACGCCATAGATTTACGATTCTCTCCGATCTTATGTTATTGGAGTGTTTGTTTTTTATATATATATATATATATATATATATATATATATATATATATATATATATATATATATATATATATATATATATATGTCCGGTGCAAGTAGTTAAGCGCTAATAAGCATATGGTAGCATAATATGAGTGCCCCTACAGCATTGAATACGTCGTTAAGAGACATATTTAAACATTTGAGAATCCAGTCAACAGACACGTCTGTGTACTGGTTTCTCAAATGTTCATATATATATATATATATATATATATATATATATATATATATATATATATATATATGTGTGTGTGTGTATATATATATGTATATATATATATATATATATATATATATATATATATATATATATATATATATATAATTATATATATATAGTATTAGGAGAGAGATAAGGAGAGAGACAAAAATAAGGATCTCTATATATGCACTAACTGTTTGAAACAAGAAGAACTGAAACTGCTAGCTTTAATGCGATGCTGACTCTATGCAACTAAATTTAGATCGACATAGGTTCTATTAATGAATCAGACTTCATCAAAATACATGTGTGTGTTTGTGTGTAAGTAAATTTAGTGTCCAACAAAACCGTTGGATAAATTTCAGAGGAAATATCTTAAATCAATGAAACGGGCGGGTAGAAAAAAATAAATATACGTAAAGAGAAAGAGAGAAATTGAGGGCGGGAAAGAAAGAGAGTGTATAACAATTTGGTTAAACCGCTTGGTTCTACTTGGTAAGAGCCTGTTATGAAGAGCCTGATGCGCCCTTGTCGAATGAAATAGGCAAATGTGTACGTTTTTTATGAAAAGCCTACTTAATACAATTACTCAGCTGTACTAAGAACTTACTTCAACAAATACATACACAAAAGATGTTATAATATAATTGTATAGTACATATATGAATATACACACATATAAACACATATATTGCTGATAACCACGTGACCCTGACAAGTCACCGCTATACAGCTGATGTGCTGACGTCATTGTCGTCTCGTCAACAAATAATAAGTTGGCCATGGATAAGAGTGAATCATCCCTTTGCGTCTTTCGTAATTTTGTTTTCCTTATTTACTTCCCGTGATGCCATCGTTAATGGATCCTGGACCGTTTTCCATCCAGCTGGGAAATGCGATTAGTGTCAAGTGTAGAAAATGTAAATTGTGCAAATAATATTTAAAAGACAGCGATTCGACGTCGTTGTATGAAGTGTATCTTGTATAGCACGAGCCCGTATGCAACTGGTCAGAGTATTTTGCGCTATCGATGTTAAATATACTTCTAAATAGCTTGTTAACGTTGGTTACATGGTAGTGTATTATACATTCGTATATATATATATATATATATATATATATATATATAAAGATAGATGAAAGAAGAGAGGTAAACATGTACGAATGCCACCTTTATTTCAACTTCGATTGTTCAATGCAAGGTGTACTCAATAAAACATGTTTATTATTCTTTCCTTAGGCCAATGATTTTCAAATATTAAAATATTATTATCAGAGGAATTACATAAATAGATAAGTTGGCTGTGGAAGAGCCAAAATTCAAAATTTGAAAAACATATTAAGTAATGGAGAGTGAGAATGGGCGTGTAAAAAGATATGGGGTGTGCCCAGTTGGTAAATGTCCGTGGATAAGGTGTCCAGTGAAAAGAGATTTCAAGATGGAAAAAGAAAGGTTTTCGTTAAGGCCACATTGAAAAGGTTCAAGAATGAAGTAAACCCAATAGAAAGATGTTTAGTTCAATCGTAAGTGGAACGCTATTATTCGGAAGTACTTTTGAGAATTCGGGGCATTTTAAAATACTTCCGTGGACCGAGAATGAGAGTAGTTTTTCAGAAGTTGAAATTGAACTGTGTATATTAAACACAGGCAGTCGGGAATTTAAGTAGTGACTTCCATCAAGTCTAAGAAAGAGCGACAGGCCCAATGAGGAAGTGGAGGGAAGGGATGAAGATAAAACATAAAAAAGTGGGTGATAGGGTTAGTTAAATGAACTATGGCTGATGCTGGGAAGGGAGAAGGGGAAGGGATTGTTTGGTTACTGTTTAATAGGAAGCAATAAAGCCTGTGCGAGTTAGGGTGGGGCTATTATAAGCTGACAGCAAAAGTGAAATTCAGGTCATTGAGTAGGGGGTTGATCCTGTAATTAAAACGGTGTTTGAACGAACTTATATATAAGTCCGAAGGTTTAAAAGGGTTCCAATAACGATATACTACGAGCAGGCTGATTTTGAGTCTATCAGAGATCACATCAGCGACGGTCCATGGAATAAAACCTGCTGACTACCTGCTTACCAGTGTGCAAATGAATTAACTGAATGGGTCAAAGCAGGTATAAAACCTATGTCCCCGTGCGAAAATTATTTAGCAAGCCATACTCTCCCCAATGGTTCATCTCGGAATGTGCAGCTGCCATTGCTGAGAGGCAACAAGCATGCCTAGCGGAATCTTGCTTCCCCGATAGTTGGAAAATTGTCTCTGTGGTACCAGTCTACAAGAATTCTTGGAATAGAACTGATCCTAAGAAATACCGCACAATCAGTCTACTGCCGATCTTTACTTAACTCTTTAAATCCTTAATCAATCTAGCGATAGTACGGTCCTTAGTTAATGCTAAACTTCTTTCTGACCGCCAGTATCGATTTAGACATGCAGGATCTACTGCAGACATCCTAATTGTAATCTCTGAACGCATGTATCATACACTCGACAAGGCAGGAGAAGCTAGGCCAGTAGCGCTTGATATATCCAACTCCTTTTACACATCATATCATAAAGGGCTTCTGAAAATACGATCATACGGTATTACTGGGCAATTACTAAATATAATTAGATCCCTCCTAATAAAAAAAAAATGTAGGTTGTCCTCGATGGCCATTTATCTAAGCTATATTACATAAATGCTGGTGTACCCCAGCATTTTATCCTTGTCCATTTATTTTTCCTGATCTATATAAACTATCTCCTTGATGACATAGAGTCTGAGAGTGGTTTATTAGCTGACGACACCACGATTTACTCTCGCCATGTTGGCAAAAAAGACGCGATCATATCCAAGGCAATGGCTGAATCTTTAGAAAATGACCACCAGGCTGTAGTTGATTGTGATCATAAATGGTTGGTAACTTTTAATGCCGCAAAGACAAAGCTCCTTTCCTTCAGTAACTACAAGAAACCTCTCCAACCACCGATTGTCATGGCAAATAACCCCCTACCTGAGAGTTCATCATTCCAACTCCTCGGCCTAACCTTCACTGGTAACATTAATTGGAACAACTACATAGAAGACATTGCCTAGGAATGTGAGCTCCCTCTACCGTGCTAGTAAACTCCTAACAACTGCCATTATCCTGTATCTTTACAAATCCACCATCCGCCCATGCATGGAGTATTGTTGCCACATCTGGGCTGGTGCCTCATCTACTAGTCGCTCCCTCCTTGAAAAAGTCCAAAAAAGAGTCCCCAACTTAATCAGTCCATCACGGTCAACCCAGCACAAGTCATTGTCCCATCGCCGCAATGTAGCATCCTTGTGCTTGTTTTACAAATACTTCAATGGATTATGCTTCGATGAATTGGATACTTAGGTTCCCCCTTTATGTAAATTCATTAGACCGACTCGACAGTCAACTAAATCCCATCCATTCACTGTGGAGGTCCCCAGATGCCGGAGAGCTTTCTACTCAAATAGCTTCTTTCCTCATGCTGCTGGCGTCGTGCACTCCCTCGCTGCCCCCTGCTTCCCCGACAGTACTGACATGCAGCAATGTAAAACTAATGTAACCAGACATCTCGCTGAGCAGACACCAATTTAGGTAGACTCCCCAACCTTCTCCCTTTTGTTTCTCAGTAGCCCCTTACGTCTTCAGTGGCAGCCTGCCTTGTTTGGGGCGAACTATGAAAAAAACAAAAAAAACATCACGTGGTGCATCCTGCAAGAATGCCGACGACAGAATCAAACTGGTCAACAAAGTTGTGCCATTGTGATTCTTGCGAATTTACTTATCTACTTGGACGGTAGTTGTAGGATTGATGAACGCAACATTGAATGCCCATGAGGTAGAGGATAGTGGCCAGGGAATGAGTGTTCGTTTTCAAAGAGTTGAATAGTTGGAGTATTTAGTACTGATTTTTAGGAATGTGGGCACATAAGTAAGTGTTGAATTGGATGTGTAAGTGGTGGTAATGGTAAGCTAGAATAAAGTATGAGTAAAAGGTACAGATGTTTCTGTTATGCAAATTTATTGTAGGAGCTTCATGAAGAGGCAGTTGATAGTTTTAGTAGACGAAGACGAGTAAAACGGTAGAACGATTAGCGATTTAGTTAAAATAAAAATAACTCAAACCAACAGGTTAAGCAATGTGTACTATTACCTATTTCGTTCAGTAATGGGAGAGATCGGGTACATTTCCAATTGGTTGTCACTTGTCTAATGAAAAATAAAAATAAATTACACCATTATCGAAATATCAGGGAGGAATGACGGGGAGGATGTAATTGGGAAAGATACGTTTATCTTCCTATAGGGTAATATAGCTAGTAGCAGACAAAATGAAATTATAGTACAAATGGCTTAATATGTTAGTTTGATTTTTTCTGTTCAACTTTATTCTTACTCTGTATTGTATTGGTCCCTTTCAATCTAAAACCTCTACAAAAAAACACTTCCTATATCGTAGTCATAACAATAAATAAATAAGAACACAAGACAGAAATAGAAGGAATAAGAAATGTATTAAAATACTTTATCACATACAATAAGTCAGTCGAAAGTAGAGGCTCTAGACAGACGTGCTATAAGCGGTGCGCTAAGCTATTCCCCTTTGGTGTGAAAACAGTGTCGACTTTACAGTGACATGACGAACCCATCCTGTCACTATGGGTAAATCCGGAACAGTCCACGACAATATATATATATATATATATATATATATATATATATATATATATATATATATATATATATATATATATATATACTAGCTGTATTTGTCAGATCGGAATCCATTCACAAAGTTCGCTACTTGACAAACTCGAAATCAAAATGTTCAAAGTATTACATCTCATTAATAAGTTTGTTCTAAACATAGGACAACACTTTCACGTTTATTCATATAAATATATACACTTAAACATTTATTTATATACATGTATATAAACATTTTGGTAATGTTTATACATCATTATTCATTTTAAATACGACCGTCATGAAATGTAAACAAAAAATAAATCAATTCGCTTGAACGATTTGTGTGCGCTCGTTTATTTTAACTTACATAATTTATTTAATTTAAAAGCAATGACAACTCTGGCATCAGTTGCAAACAGGAGAGCATTGTCAGTCTTCCACTTATATTTATTTATATGGTATCGTTTACTGGAAAGAGGAGAGAGATGTGTCAGTTACCCATACCATTCCCTTCCGTTACTCTTGCCTCGCATATCTTTCTTTCTAGTAAGTTTAATTTTAATAACCTCCCAAGAAAGGTTTTTGTAATTCATTGTTTATCCCAAATTACTTTTAGTAATTACTGTTAAGTTCGATAAAATTATTGCATATATAGATAACAATAGGGCAGTAAAATTAGGGATGAATAACACCAAATATAACATCATTAGGAACTGTTTAACAATGGTTATGCAAATTACGCATACAAAGTGTTGTGACCCTGTTAGGGGCCGAAATAAAGACATGGAAACACAGGGTTACAGGAACAAAGATATAGTATGGAAGAAAAAGAATATGTATACAAGAAGTGGTATTCTGGACTGCCAGTATAGAACTGGGGTGGAAGAAGACTGTGAGTTGAAATGCTTCTCGCATTTTATCATGGATGGACGAGTCTTTTGTTCTTCGTACAGGTACGGCACCATAACACAAATACTTATTATTGAGCCTTTAGAATCTACGATATATACAGTACTTCAAAATACTATGTTGTATTATTGATTCAAATAACAGTAACCCGTTTTCATTGTAATATAGTAGTTATATATAAACAAAAATTTCGCATTTATTCGTTTACATATAAATTATACATTGCTGAAATATAACCGACACCTGAAGTTTTATAACATTTTTCAACAAACTAAATCATTTTCTTAATGTTTAAATAACAAAGACAACTTCAATATTTACCGTATGTTAATTCATCCTTCTCTAAGCTTTTGACATACCACGAGTCACCATCGAGGCTGCGTATGATAGCGTGTACGATTTACTTGTACGATTTGAAGGTCTAAATAATATATATACTTCTCGGTATGTTTTACTCTTGTTGCTAATTAACACGCGAATTAAACATTTCTATTATCTTGTAGTGAGTAGTTTACGTAATGTAATATATTTACTTTTTATTTGAAAATTCCGATGTAATTATTAATCTTTGATTTAAATTCGTTTATTTTTAATATTTTTGTTGTTGCCAGTATTATTATGTGATAGTGATAATTTATATACATATTTACTGTAAGTGTAGTGTTGTTAACAACTAGTTATTAAAGTGTATTTGTTTATCTTTAGATAGCTGCTGAATGTGTAAATACATATATGTATATAGGGTGATCATATGTAACTGATACGCTTAAAGTAAAAATACAACTTACTTAATTTTACAGAAAAATTAACGTAAACTTCTGCAATAGCAGAAATTTACATGCCGTTAAAATGTATTTCAGGAACAGATTTGCACCAGTTGGATTCCCTTTACGAAATATGAATCAATATATTGTAATACTAAACCTATCGATAACACGTTATTTCAATGTTGATCAAACTTTATTAAATTATATTTATTTATAAAAAAATATAAAAAATTTAAGGCTTAGGATCCACAGATCTTCAGATGTAACTGAAATTCAGAGAATTCTTCTTGATTGATGTGTAATGACTATTAGCCAACTTTAATGCAAATATGAATGTTTACAATGTTCAAATAGGAGGTTGTGCCTATATTATCTCCCGTAAAACCGTTTAAAATACTCGAAAAAACTGAAATATAATGAATATTTATTAATTCATGTATACTTAATGTTGTAATTATGTCTATTGTTAACATTTAAAATCAACAGACATATGTGGATTTTTACGAAGGTTGTCGACTCCTTATTTACTCCATTTCTTATTGAATGAATTTAATTTAATATAGTCAACATTACTATCGCTTATACATAGAAAATATGTTTTCCATTCCTAATGATCGGTTTATAAGTTTAGGATTGTATTCTGTACTTATAAATATATATAAACATATACGCATATCAAAAGTAGTATAAATTGAGACAAAATGCATAATGTAAATGAATATAGACAATTATGGCATTGTTGTTGCGGAAGATCACCCCAGACAATTTAATTGTTCTTTTACGATATGAGTAGTTATCCCATTTCGCTGGAACCTGAGTTCAGATCTATTTTGTAATGGCAGTTATAGAAAATGAAAAGCAGTAGTTTCTTTTTGGGACACTCTGTTGAATACATTATTATACTCACTGATTTGAATATGTATAAGTCAGAAAGTTTGCACACTTTCTAACACTAATTCTAGATAAAATGAAAAAAAAATATTGTGAATATTTAAAATTATATATAGTCAACTGTCTGTCGCTGTTACTAAATTCATCTACCATTTATTATTATTATTTTTTCCATTTTGATTGTACATGCAAGTCTAAATATAAATAATAATTTTCATTTGTATCTGGTTCATGCCCCATGTGTGACTATTGTTTATTTCAGATTCCATTGTGAATTTGAACGATCGTTGTAGGAATATTTAATATTGGTTGCTTTAAGAACAGCAGATATTTCACATAACTCATTCTTTTATTTTTCTTCTTCAACAAACTTTAATGCATATAAATGCTTTTGTACAGTAATAAGAGAGATAACTATTCTGATAAGGAAAAGCTAACAAATACGTATTTACACTCGAAATATCTTATTGCACGTAGTGTTCTAAACACTTTTGAAAATGATGGCTCCTCTAACGTGTTATTATTAGTACGTTCAATATTAAATATCAAATTGTAGATATATCAAACAGAATGTCTGAAAAGTTATAGTTTCTATGATTTAGTTTCATTTATTTGTAAACAAGTTGTATTTGCTTGTTCGCTATGTCATCGCAATATATAGTACTTGAAATATTTGAAACATAAATTAATAATTAAAAACAACGTCTATAACTTTGTTGTACACAAGAAATACAATCGTCTCATTTATTCCTATATATAGATAAACGTTAACAGTTTACTCTGAAAAAGGATATATTTGGCCACTAATGCTACATATTTGTCTCGGAAGTAAAATAATACTGCAAAGCAGACCTAGTTGCCATATGAACACCATAACAATCAATGAATTGCAAAACTATAACAATAATAGTTTATTAATGAAATACCCTATTTAAAAACAAATATACAAATGCATTTACTTTGCGACTGATATACATAAGCAGTGTAAAAAAAGATAATGAATATTTTGTGTAAAGTATAATTGACTTGAATTAGTGCGTTTTAACTTCACCTTAAATGCTTAAATCGAACCCAACTTGTAGGTTTATTAATTTTAGATTATAACCAATGTGAGGAGGCCATCTCTCTTGATGCACAAACGAGGACAGGATAGTGCATGATAATATATTGATAATTTAATATAAGAGGTAATCTATGAACACAAAAAATAATTTTCTGAAATACGAGAGGTTAAGTAATTTTGCCATATTAATTTTAGCGTATATATTGCAACACTAGGCGAATATTTT
Organism: Sepiola atlantica; assembly: GCA_963556195.1. Classification (NCBI taxonomy): domain Eukaryota; kingdom Metazoa; phylum Mollusca; class Cephalopoda; order Sepiida; family Sepiolidae; genus Sepiola; species Sepiola atlantica. The sequence goes on from OY744524.1 coordinate 155,364,098, forward strand.
GATTTAACACGTGTTTTTTAAATTTAATATAACATCATAATATTTTAATTGGTAAACAACATATTAATATTACTAGTTGGCTTCATTTCCCAGGTAAAGAATTTAAAGATCATCCTAATGTCCACCGTATAAAAATAGAGATAATCACATTTTGTATTTTAATGATAACAATATAATGCATACTTTAATGTATATGTATTAAAATTAAATGAGCGAGGGAGAGAGTCAAACCTTCTTTAAATACGCACAGAGACATGTATACATCTAAACTGAGTCATACGTTAATTTTAAGTTAATTATGGATTACGGTTAATTTAAAAACATTAAAATGCATGTCATTCAAACATTACTCAAATTTAAAAAAATAAGGGATATTTAATTTGTTAAAGTAAATGACAAAAACATCCTAAGTGTGACAAGCATTTGTCTATTCAAATTTATTATCTCTTTTTGTTTCATTTTACTTCAGTTGAAGTTCTTAAAAATTAAAAACCACCTGTGTGTGTTCAAGATAATATATTAAGACATATTTTGGAAATGTAGTAAATTTTATTTCAATATACAGTAAGTGATCATAAGTATAAAAGTATGTTAAATGTCTGCACAAATGCAGAGATTTGTAACGGAAGTAAAACTGTTATGCTGATATTTTATATCATTAGCATTCACACCTTTCTTAATGAATAGTTGTTATTTTAGACATTTGTATATTCTTATCAACTTAATCATTATTTCTTCTCGTAAATCTTGTTATTAAGTATAACTATCTAGAGATGACACTTCACAAAAACACACATTTGTATTATTTCAATTAGATAGTACTATTTCTATCTCCGCTGTTATATTCCCAACGTTTTGGCCGATGCCACTCCTAAATGTCTCCAGGTGCACTCTTGTGTATATTTGGGTGATTTACTTATCAATAATACGGGATGTTTGCTGAATTCTTCTGTAGTTGTTCCGCTGTTTTACATAAAGGTTTCCAAGTGTTTCCCAGTTCGGATATATGCACCTGAAGAAGGTCGAAGGTCACATTTACCGAAAGGTTGTGTATATAACAATCAAGATTTGAATCGTAGTCTGAATGATTCAAATAATAGAAAGTTTCAATCCTTATGTAAAACAATTTCGAAAGATAAAAACACACATGAAAATAAATGTAAAACCGCAAATGAAACTGTCTGTTTGCCGACTTCAAATGAATTTTCCAGGCACTGAAAAGAGGGTATTGGAAACTGAGGCGTACTTTGAGGCGAAAGACAAATCCTTTTACACAATAATATATCAATTTTCTAGAGATGAAAGAGCAATGTTGATAAATAATAATGACGTTTTCCTAAAAATGTGTTAAATAAGTTAGGCTTTACTCATTTATGCAAACATTGTACAAATAACCGTCTTCGTATGCTTAATCATAACTGGAACACTGCGGAACACGTTCCCTGCCCGTTTCTCCACCGTCTGTTTTAAAAGTCTCTAATTCCTCTAGCTTTTTTGTTCATTTGCTTTTGACCCTTGAGGATGATTCGACGAAGAATCGAAAACGTTCGTGAAACATGTGAACCCTATGGAGCATTTCTTATTTTTTTCGATTTAAATACAAAAAAGACCATCAGATAAATTGAAAACAAATTTGAAAAAGTATGATAAAACAGACGAATTCTGTTATTTTTAACAATGTTTGTATAAATATATATATCTTTTTTATGTTATATATATATATATATATATATATATATATATATATATATATATATATATATATATTAAAACTATTAATATTTATTTATAACAAATATTGTTTATATACATATATATATATATATATATTTATATATATGTATATAAATATATATTTAAAGTGGGTTTCTTGGCAAACATTTGAAATATTTTTCATGTATTTCAGCGCCTCCGTTGGCAAATGCCTGACAGCTATATGTACCGGCTCAACTTAACTCATGATATACTGTTTCCAGGCACTTAATGACGTACCCATAATCGAGATATTAATATATATCAAACTAAAAAACCATAATTAGACATTAATAATAACTCTATTTTTTTTACAAAACGCAACATTTTTTATAAGAAATAACCGCTCATTTTATGAAGCAAAGTATTGTGTAAAGAATATGAGACATGCATCATTCATTGTTATTATTTGGATTAATAAAGCTATAGTTCGTATATTTGGTTGCATTCACGTAACCTGTCGGTCGATGTAGACCAGTACGCAACCCATGCCGTGCTTAGTATAAATCAGTTCAGTGGTCTTTATGTTGATGGGTAAATGCTCATTTCAGCCAATACTAAGAATATAATAAAGAATTGCTTAAAACTTCTACCTGGTCATGGTTGACAGAGCGAGAACAATATATAATCGTGTATTGAATTAAGGGTTTAGTACAAAATTCAGTATTGATGTCAGAGTGAGACAAGATGCACTTGTGGTAGATCGGAGGTGACATCGACAGACAATTTGTGAAAATAACATTTAGAATACAAACAGTGATTCGAATAATCCAAATAATCCAAGGGATCAATGCTCATATAAAGAATACCGACAGGTTGATCATTAATTATTTATATTTCAAAAGAAAATTATCGAAAATAAGAGGTAACAAAATCGTAATGCTCGTCGGTTAGGGACATCTAAAATGCCATTATTATAAGATATTTGTATATAGATATATGTATACTATAAAGTGTTAGACTCTCTTTTTTCTGCAAATAAAAATAGGGTGTAAGCTTGCCATCGTCTGTAAAAAATAATGCAGCATTATTCAACATGTTTGTAATATATCGGTAAAACGACCATTTTGGAAGATAACACATTTCATGTACGCAAAATGGAAACTTATAAACTGGCTTTCAAAGACGTTTGTCATTTTATGACGATGTCTGCCAAATAAAAATTATAGGATATCAAAGTAGTAGACAACTTTAGTAACAAAAACATAATTGAATACTTTTATACTAGTTTGTCACTGAAAGTTTATTGTTGGGTCGATTTAAAATATATTACGAAAAAAAATTGCATACTATTTATCTAAAAATTAATAAACAAGTTCAGAAAACAGGAAACGGTTTATCCTAAAACCAAACAAATACAAAAAAACAGCAATGAAAGATTCCTTAATGTTGTAAGAAAGTTACAATTGTCTATGGACTGTTTTGTAACTCGGTGTGCAGGTTTCTACTCAAAACATGGTCACTGACAGAAATGTGTGTGTTTAACTACTCACTGACTGTACATTTTATTTTCTGACAGCCATTCACTACGTGCGAAAGTGTATCTGTAACAGGTGTCACTTGATATAATTTTACTCTCTAGCCTCTATTTACTGCATATAACTTTGATTCTTTAATATTTGATCACTTAATATAAAATGTTCTCTTAAACATTTGTTCGCTTTATGTACAAACGTTTCTCTAGTATATTGTCGGTCAGTGTAACGTTGTTGCAGAAACATATGGTCACTGAGTATACATCTGATCCGTCCACTATATACGAAGTTGTTTTGCTTACATTTGGTCAGTGAGTGTATTGTAAATTTTACAATGATTACAATTTCCCGGAAGATGTCTTCACCACCTCGATAATGCCAGGAAGAGACGGTGTTATCACATCAGAGAAGTATACGACTTCCATGTTGATTTACTTGTTAATATTTTTCTATTTCCGTTTCGTGATTGGAAACCATAATTTCCTTTGCATTCGATAAATCTGACAAATGAAATACATTTTTAAAATACCGGTTTAGCGAATGTCATTCGGTTGACATGTAACTGCAACAGTTCATTACCTGATACATAAAAATAATATCTATTAAAGGTTCTTCTTTAAAAAATAAAGGTATACGTCAAACACGCATTAATGGGGTTTAAAGTTTTAGATTAAAAAGAAAACAACATCTATTTCTCGCTGTCAGTAACATTTTTCTCTTTAAGAGGGTTTTTGTGTAAATGGTTATATTTATTTTACATATGGGTATCGCTCCAGACAAGACATACATCCACTAGAAATAAGGAGCTAAAAATACTACTTCACGGTCTAGAACTAGCAAACTTTAAGTATTAGAAGGACAGATTCCGCCCCAGAAAACAACAATTCTTCTCCTTTTGTCGGGATCATCGCTAATGGAATGTTAGTACTAAAGAACAAAATAAGGAAAGTCAGAGCTACGAGGCTACCGAAAGTAAACACGAGGTCCTATTTCTACCCTCCTTAAATTTAATAAAATCAATAGATAACTTATAGTTCAACTTATTGAAATATATTTACACTAGTAAGGATACCTGTTCATTCATGGGTGTGTCAGAATAAGACGCATATGGGACCTTTAATAACTACAAGAGAATATATTCTATAGTAATTCAAGCAATCGAAAGCGTGTTGAAATGTCAGATAATAAAGTTTATATGAATCTGATATTTTTAGAATCGATATGATGTTGTGTTTGGTATTCATAATTTACTTTTTATGAAAATAAAAAGTGAAAAGCAATACGCAATTCATTTTCTTTCAATAACTTAATTTTCAGAATGCAGATATTTAGGTTCTAATATATTTCAATCCAATCAAAGACTTGAAAGACATGTGAGGATTATGTAAAATTTTAACTTCAAAAATGTAAATTACTTATTTAGAATAATCTTAATTTAAATCTGTTATTTTTTTGTCCAAACACTTAAACTAACAGAAGATTTTCAATTAAAAAAATCTATTTAATCCTGTGTAGTGTATAGCATAATTCTCATAGAAATCGGAATGACCATAACGCCATGAAATTAGCTGATCTCCCGTAAAACACTTCAAAGGAGCGATATACCATCCAATTGGGGCAATCTACATTAGCAGGTTATTAGACGTACGGAATTTAAATTCAATACTTCTAATAACTTATAAGAGGATCAGATAGATAGTTGCTGACACTCACATATACATATAGTATCATAGCTCATTGAGTAATATTATAGCATTTAAGGGAAGTATGTTATTAACTACCCCAAACAACACGACGCTAATCTGTCACCAGATATACTACCCACCAAGGCTGGTAAATATTTAGAGACCTGAGTGGATCGTTAATTACAGCAACTGGTATTCCCAAATGGTCACCAATCAAATTTGGATGAAGCTCAACGTCGATTTACTTTGCTTGTCTGACGGAAACTGGTGGGTAATTGCAATTGTAACTCACATAAAATAGTTCCACTTCTATCCGTGTTTACGTGTCCATCAGGCAAATAACCCCAGACTTTTATCATCTGATTCGCTCGTTATTTTTTATTACACAATTTCGTTTTATCGTTATTTTATTTTTTTTGTCTGACAAGCTAAATTGGACTCAGTTTTTGATTTTCTATTCAATCTTACCACCTCACTTTAACATTGATGTCTTTAAATAACATAAGACTACACTTGAACCAGTGGGACATATTGGTGCATTGCACATGAGTAAATTGATAGATAAATCGAAGGATGAATAGAAAGAACAGTTACACATTAAGAAAAGTTATTAATAGGTGTATTAACTGTAAGAAAACTAAAAGAAGAAACACAAACTTCTTAATACGTTAAACAACTCAAAATATATTAGATCTATCTGCGCTCCTCGCCTTTCTTTTCTTTTCTCATCTCATCTATTCTCTCGCTATATCTTCGTTTTCTCTTTTTTATTACATGTATATATATATCCTTTTTAGTATGCGCCCAATTCGCGCAATTTGATATTTTTCTTTCAATCAGTGAAACACATAACAATGGGGCTGCTTCTCTGTATACTATTACTTGGCTAACTTCCAGCCCAATATCAATAAACATTGTCGAGTCGTTCTCTCAGGTCATCAAGTTTTCGCTATTTCTTCTATCGTCTTCAATCATAACAAAGTATTATTCATTATCTGACAAAAAATCTCATCAATCCCTATCGTCGCCTAAATGCGCTTATTCAATGGTGACATACTATGATTATTTTAAACAATCTATAATGTATAATACATTATGTATATACATACACACAGACACACACACACACACACACATATATATATATATATATATATGTATATGTGTGTGTGTGGGCGTGTGTGTGTGTGTGCATGTAGGTTTTCCACCCAAATACCGACCACTCAAAACTAAATATTAAAAACACAGTCGCAACCACTGCCAGTGTTATATTATCTTTGCAGCCCATCATTTGTTTCATAATTTCAAGTTCGATATGTCTTCCTGTTTTCTATGGTAGCCACCATGCCTAATAGTTTTAGACCTTCGTTGTCTGGTTGTTTGTAATCCATGTCGCAAAGACGTTTAGAAAAGCTGAAACAAACATATTCAACAAATATTCTCTTTTAACACAGCAAAACAAATTATAAAAAGATCTAAATCATTTTATAAAAATGTAGGAGTGAACTTTCTGGATACGAAAGAAAGAAGGAGTGGGCGTGAGAGAAGGGTAGATATAAAGGAAAGGAGGAAGTAAAAATCCCCTGTTATTTACGATCTTTAAAATCATATTTTCGACAAGACCCACTGGTATAGCTTCCACCTGGATTTTCCGTTAACTTATGAAAATGACCTTTTCCTATCCATGACGCCACATCATATCTTTCTGCCGCTTCAGTTCTGTCCTCACGCTCTACGTATTTTAGTCATGTTTAACTTCCAGATCTCATCAGGACGCATTTGATTATTTTAAAGTGCTATTTTTCATTTCTTATAAAAAAATAATCTGATATCTTAACTAACTGACTTATCCACCTTAATATTTTCCACATACATCAGCACGTGAACTGTTATAACATGGAACATATGATATTATATATATATATATATATATATATATATATATATATATAGAGCGAGAGAGAGAGAGAGAGAGAGAGAAAGAGCAATACAGAGATAGATTGAAGAAGTGCAAAATCCATTATAAGACAATGACAGTCATTGATACGGTGGGATATTTAATAGTTTGTATTTATTATCGAAAAATAATTATACTTAATATTTAATTGTTAATTGGGGAGAAGTGGCTAATATCAACATACTATTGAAATATTAAGGGATGTTTAAAAAGAAATCAGAGCATAACAAGCCGCGCATTCGTGGTCCCTCTCTGTATGTAACTCGATGTGGCGAGTGTAAAATGCAATATATTTGGGCAATTTGGGGCATTTTGTACTCCTCCCCCCTTTGACCCCCTGGGGGCGCGAAACAGAATTTTTCTGAAGTCAAGGATGCTCATTTTATATCCAGAACAATTCCCTCTACATGTTGGCCAAGTTTCAGAAAAATTGAATAGATTGATCAAACGTTATGTGAGAAAAAGAATCATGTTTTGCCATTTTTAGGGCTGTTGACCCCCTGGGAGCGCGAACCAGATTTTTTCCAAGGTTAGCGATACTGTTTTTCTATTAGGAACAATTGCCTCCGCATTTTGGTCAAGTTTACGAGAAATTGAATAGATGGATGAAACATTATGGGGCAAAATATTATTTTTTGCCATTTCGGGGCCTTTTTACCCCCTGGGGGGCTAACCAGATTTTTTTTCAAAAATCGGAGAATGTCAATTTCTAACCTGACCAAAGTTACAACTTGATGCAAACTGTTAGAGAAATTCAATGGATGGTTGCCGAGAAAAATCCGGACGGACGGACGGACGGACGGACGGACGGACGGACATGCCTCAAAACATAAGTCCCCCGATTTTATAAATCGGGGGACCAACAAGAACACAGAAGTGAGGCCTTTCATGTTATTTTGTAAATTTACAAGATAGCTAGAAAACAAAGAGAACAAATAAGATAAAGGGAATAATTGTGAACATATTATTGTTTTGCATTATTATCTGAAGAAAGGGTGGACACTAGTAAGGGAGGAAGAAGGATAGTGCATATATCTATTATATACAAAACTATCTTGGTTTCCAACATCAGACTTAAATGATTTTTGATCTCTCAAATAGATATTTGATTCTGGCTGGCCATTTAATTACGGAACTTTGCAACCCTTGTAATTCACATAATGAATACTGAATTTCAATATATTTAATCGAATCCATATTTTCGATCTAGATACATTTTTTCGAGATTCATCATTTCTTCTTATTGACTGAGCAAAAGATACAGTTAAAAGATTATATAGCTGCGTGTATAATGAATACACATTTTTGCAAATGGCTGGTAAAATTGAATATATAGGAAAGTAATCATTAAAAAGATACTGCATGACTAGCTATTTTAATTTCGTCCGTTATTAACAATGATATTGAATAAAACAGCAGTTAATTAAAAACCCATATTTTCTGCAACATGTATGTCATTGTATTAGCGCCCGTTGTTGCCAGTTAAACAGAATTAAAACGTATACTTAGTATCAACACGTGTCTTATTCTGTTTGAATGGCATTCCCTTTAATTTTAATTAATTGTAAGTTATTTATTTTATTTCTCAGTTTGGTAAAATATAATATAACTCCGGAAACATACAAAAAAAGATAAGAACGAATAGTGAACCACTGTGTATTAGTGTGTTTGTTCGTGCAGTGAAACGTGCCCAAATGCACGCTCACAATATTTGCTCCAGAAATTAATCTTGCTTATTATAAATGCATGTGTGTTTGTCAGCACGCACGAGTGAACACACACTTAGAACGCTCACAAACGCAGATGTGTTAGTGATTTTTGTCAAAACTATATCGTTATTTAATATATCTTTCTTTATATAAATGTAGGTATGTGCATATATGTATATAGGTATATGTATAAGATCCACTCGTATAATACACATAACCATCATTATCAATTTAAGAACAAAGTTACTAGGCGTAAATATAAGTAATGTGAGCTATATACAGTTTTATTTAGTTTCATGCAAAGGAGACAAATAATCCGGTAAAACTTGTTAAAACTCAGGTACTTCCGTCTTAGGTTAAATCTTAACAATATGTATTATACATCAATTAATAAATATTCTCCAAATGTCAATTAATTTCGAGTGCATTAATGCGGTTAACGGGCGCATAATGTGGATACTACTTACTATTTGAAATTTCATATATTTCAGATTAAGAAGCATTTGCTTTTTACGACCCCTTAAGCGTAAGCCTTACTATTTTTATATTTTTAGAATAAAAATCATGGAATGGATTTTGATAAACATTGGAATACAGACTATGACATACACATTAATCTTATTATATAATTATTTTAATCCACGTAAGAAGGCATAAAAGTAGCGCAACACTGGTGTGAATTGGATGGGTATTTATCTCTCTGTCTCTGGCTCTCTCTCTCGCTCATCTCTTTCTCCTCTCTCTCTCTCTCTCTCTATATATATATATATATATATATATATATATATATATATATTATACGTTTCTTTAAGTTAACAAAAGTATTTATGTAGTAGCTAAATAGACCAGCAGTAGACCAATAATATATGTTGATTAAACATCAAATAAATCTTAGTTATTCCGACAAACAGTCCATATTTCCTCAAAAAAACTTTGTTGGCAGACAATTGTGTCTGTCTATATCGAAGACATATTATTTATAATATGAAAAAAGTATCTTAAATATTAATGAAGAGACTTCATCAATATTCAATATCCCACAAGCAGGTTTAAATCTAAAACATCATTCGACATTCATTGTATTAATGAAAATGTATTTTCTTACTCAAATTACAATCTCTATTTGTTGTATATAAAAGTTTATATTTATCATATCTTTGTCTTCCCCTTTTGTTCAAAGTATACATATCTGATCGATAAAAGCTATATTTAAAAGTTAACATATAAAGAATAATTATTTGTCACAAATTGCAATTATTCGTATACAATCCTTTTTAATTTCATTGCTCTTTTTTGCTTCTATTCTTACTCCTCTTTTCATATTTTTTTAATTTTCACCGATGTAATTGTCTATAACTCTCATACAAATCACTTCTGGTCAAATCCTAACAATTTCCATAGTAATTATATATAAAAATACAATAATGTTAAGAATACTTTTTGCCACAAAACTTGTAAAATATAATTTTCATGATGCACAATTGAAAATGGTATGCAACAATAAAAACCGAGAAATACCAATTTTCTGTAAAAAAAAGAGTTACTCTAATCAATCACTGGCGTAAATAACACCACATATACAGCTTTACTTTTTTTCTGCAATTACTTTGTTTTTGACGTTAGAACAAAATTAAACATTGATTAGCGGCCCTATTGGATTGAGATATATGGGCACACTGATGAGCATCTTCGACGGAGAGATGAACAATACATGTGATATATATTGTTCTATATTCATAAAGAGCAGGTGTAAAGTCAAGAAGTTATCCATTAATGGAGTTTGTTAAATACTTGTATGTGAAATAAATATCTGTCTTATTGTTCTGCAACCAAGGTATATGGCGGACGTTTAAATGTGTTGAGAGAGTAAAAAAGTGATGGTGTTTGTAAAATAGATCATGCCTTTTGTATAACACTAAAGTCGAACACTGCTATTTTCTTATTAGCGGTTTTTCTTGTAAACTTCCATTCTTTATTTTATGGATAATGCATGTCGACGCTCAGCGCGATTTGGGATTTTATTTTTCTGGTATATAACTCATCCCAAAACAAGTTGTTAATTTCTCAAATAACAAATCTAAAAGACTATAAAATAACTTCAAACCGAAAAAGAATGAATGAATAATTTTTAAAACATGTTGTAAATCAGGAATATATGTGATACAAGATTATCGTCACATTTATTCTTAACCATTCGTCTATCTCATAGAAGAACGCCATCCGTTTTAATATACCTTTCGTGTATCTTTCATTTATTCTATTAATTCCAAACAATTTTTACTTAATAAAGTAACAATAGCGGGCTTGTGAATTAATCTGGAATCACAATTTTAAGCAAATTCAATAACTTGCAACCAAGCATTAAGACATTTATGAATTTAATTCTATACAACGAATACGAAAAAAAATAAGTCTTATTAAATCAAGGAAAATACGTACAACGTGTGTTTCCGGTGCGTATCTTTTCAGGACGATCCAGTAATTTGTAGAAATTTGTATGGCCTGTCAGTTGAACAATGAGTTACATTAGAGGTAACACAAATAGTCTTCGATGTAGACTGATGGAAAATTAATGAAATAATGTATACTAACTGCACTCATTCTTGAAGGCCAATATTCTAAATCTCATCATAGTAGGATTCGTGGTTCTAGGCTATTTTTATTTTTAAATTTCGGGATCGAAAGACGAGGTGACGCGCCCAATTTAGTACTTGTCGGGACTTACTTCAAACCAGGTAATATCTGTCAGAACAGCTGCTTAAGAGTAGGATAAGTACATACCTTAGTTATTAATATCATGGGGCTATTTGCGAAACATACATATGTCTTTAATAGCAATATCTGAAACTAGTGTAATTTCTAATAAAATGTGGTTTCACGTACAGATTCACCGTAATATATATCATAAACTGATCGTGTTGACTATATATAATTTATATATATATATATATATATATATATATATATATATATATATATATAAATAAAATACAGAAATTCCGTGTAACATCAGTACCGTCGGGGGTTGATCCCGATTATCGTCAGCTGATTTACGTTCTGTATCCTTCGAAATCTCGGATTTCTTAATTAATCGAGCACTCTGCTGGATTTTCCCTGCCTTACCACATAGTACTTATATATATATATATATATATATATATATATATATATATATATATATATATATATATATATATGTTAATAAAATTTAAATATAAGCCATTAGCAATACAAAATTATTTTATTTATTTATTTTTTATATTAATCCTATTCATTTTGGAATAAAATTCGATCATCAGGGGTGACCAGTATTGAGTCATTTTTTTCATCAAAAAACAAGAATAAACAAACTCATTTCTTTGTTACTTGATAAACGTCTTTGGTGCGATGTCTCCGTACTGTTGTTGTTGGCGGTTATGATTCAAATTCCGGTGTCGAACGAGAAGAGCGTTGGCTCGCTAGTCTTGATAAAATATGGGTTGGTCGTTCAATTTCAAAGTATGCAGGGTTAGTTAATAAAATTGAAGATTAATTTATAATTATGTATTATTTTTTTTACATTAATCCTATTAATTTCGGAATAAAATTCTTTGAAATTGAACGACCAACCCATATCTTATATATATATATATATATATATATATATATATAGTGAGATAAATATATATATATATGTATATATAGAGAGAAATAAATATATATATATGTATATATATAGAGAGAAATATATATATATATATATATATATATATATATATATATATATATATATATATATATATATATATATATATATATATATATATATTTCCGGTTGTCCGGTAGAACAGAAGTTGTCCATTGCAATCATTGCACGGATATACACATATAAGAACGGCATATGCAATAAGGTAAAATTAATGATTAAACCCCTAATGAAAAAGAAATAATTATGTCGAAACAACAGAAGACGGTCAGTTAGAACATATATTTTTATTCATGGTTTTAAGGGTGAAAGCTGTTGATGAACAGTGAAAACACTTATAGTGAAACGCACATGACGTTGGTATGTCGCGACTAGGCCACACGAGATATAATGATGTGTACGGATACTAATCCAGGCTTTGCTTTCCTCGCTATACGTGTGTCTTTCTTTGGGTTGTTTTTATATGATGACTTAGGATCAGCACACCGGGAAATAAATGCATAGGATAAAGAAACATTTTCCAAACACCTTTGGGGTAAACCACAACTATTTTATGCTGGATATAAAAACAGTTATTTGGTGAAATTATGTGAATCTGCCATTTTTAACATGGTTTAAAATATGATCAAAATATTTTATATACATACACATATATTTCACAATCGTGCTAGACGATGCTTATCTATCAATGACAAACTCCGTCCGAAATGACAACCTCACTTCGATAATGTCTTCTAATGTTACGTTCCAAACCAGTTGCGTTTGTTTAAACACCGTGATGAATACATAACAGAATACAATGGAGTAATTACCGCATAACTTGTATTATTGCATTAGTTCTTTTTTCACTGCTATCTGCCTCCCTACAGCAGAACATAGTTTGCTTGCTTTAAGAAAATATATGCAAATAAACTGATGAACCCTACAAAAAAGTGGGACTTGATGGTGTACATTATTACGGGTTCGATAGCTGTCATATCAAGGAGATTTTATGTAAACTGACAAGAGCTCTACATTTGAAAAATAACATTAATGAGAAATTAGCATACATTTGAACTTAATTGTTAGTAAAATTAGACTACTTTTATATAAAAAAACATTTTCGGAATGTTTTTCACGAATTTTCCTTTGCTGAATTTTCCGTTGCTGAATTTTCCGTTGCATCGAGGTAAACACAAGGTCGGTGTTTTATGTGTGGAAAATCTAGATCTCTAAAAAGGGGCACTCTGGATTTTAACACAAATGGAAATTACCTTAGTCTAGAAGGATTTCTCATTCACTGACCGAGGACAGAAAAGGTGATGTCTAGTATTTGAACCGATACTATACTTTGCAATATTTACTTGCACAAAAAAATAAAAAATTATACAAAATTCATACTACATTTAGCTCCTAGCCAAAAAGCACCAAAAAGTATCTAACCGTTCAACTAATATTTTGGTTTCCACCGGAACTTAAGGTTATTGATAGAATTAAGTGATTTTATTTGAAGGGGGTGTTTCTACATAGACTTAGGGTTAGTGTAGGATTAATTGATTTTTTTATTCCCAACCTTAAAAACAAAACAATATATATATTTTTGCAAAATATGGGTATGCTATTAACACGCTACCTCGATAATGATCGTATATAAATAGGTGATACTTTTACGTTAATTTATATGCAAAACTCTAAATTCTTAAATAATTGTTTTTCTTTCCCAACACGTAATTGCCTAAAAAACGATAATCTCATTTTTGTTTAGAGGAAGGTTACTGAGAGTATCTATATACAAATTTATCAACAATTATTTAAATAAAACATGTTCAAATATTATGTAAAAACTTCCAGTTCGATATAAAAATGTGTATGTATACTTTAGAAAGCAATAATTATAATAATCTATTTTTTAAAAAGCCCACGGTGTAGATACAAATATTTGGGGGTTAACATCTTAAACATACCCAAGAGTTAATATCTTCAATATTGCCAATGTCTCTTCATTTTCTTTATTAATAAAGAACATTTCAAATTTGGCATTTTTTTGGCTTTCTTTCATCTAAAAGTTTGTCTTCAGTTTTTAGTTTGGCCATTTTGGGCTTTATTTCCTTAAAAAGTTTGCTTCAAAAATCAAGTATCACTTGTGTTTATTATTCTACTAAAATTCACAGAATTCTCTTTCTATTACACCATTTTTTTAAAACGAACATATTTGAATCAGCTCATCAAGTTCTATATTTCTATATTTCAATCTTTTAATTATATTTATAATCTAAAAAGTTGTGTCGGGTTAATCGGCGTGAGAAGCGTTATCAATTTGCATTTTTGTCAATTTAAGCTGCTCACCCCTTCCATATCTTACACTCTTTTCGAGATATCTATATTTGTAGATTCTGTGTACGGTTTGCTACATTTTGGGTATAAAAATGATAAATATTTGTTTTAAATGTAAAAAATTATGTTTTTTCAAATTAAATGAGGGGGGTGTTATCTTACACGCTGATGATCACACATATTTTGAAGAACTTTATTTCTACTGGATCAACTTCTAATTACTTTATGTTCCAAAACGTCTGAGGACTAACCATTCTCGTGCAATAAGCCGCCTCAAGTTTGGATAATAACTGCATTAATGACAATTTCAAGAATTTGTCATTTGGGTTAATGTTGACCATAAACATATTATATAATAAAATAGGAGTAAGACACAATGTCAATATTTAACGTTAAGAAATCCAGCTCCCCCAAATGGTACACTCTTGATTGGAACAAAAAAATCAATTACCTCTGTATAGATGTTCCCCTTCACTGACCGAGGGCATACACACTAAGTGCAAGTTGAAGACAACTATTACATGTTGCTCCTATCAAAAAGGCCAAAGAGTCAACATGTTGGTAATGATGACGACGACGACGACGACGACGACGACGACGATGATGATGATGATGATGATGATGATGATGATGATGATGATAATGATGATGATGATGACTTAAACATTTGTCATGGAAAAAAAACAACTTTTCTAATCTTCCTAAATTACAAAAAATGGATTAATTTTCTTTTATATTAAGACATTTCATGTATTTTATAACAAAAATCTTTCCACTTTATGTTTTATTCATTTCCTTATATAACCAGTTTTGAATGGGTAATTCCTTTCATTTTTAATCTGAAACAACATAAAATTCCTCGACTTTGAATATCTAAATGACCATATCAATTCAGCTATTTTGGGTGTTTTCCTTATAAATGAAATTTTGCTATGTTCATGCACAGTCAATTTCCTTAATGTTGGAATATATCAAATAAGACTACATGCTATTATTGTCAAATAACCTAGAACAACATTTATACAACCATGTATTCCTCCAAAAAAATATTGCAGAAATGTTGTTTGTTCTTGGTATAAAGCTTTTGCTACAATTGTATTCCAAGTGAGACAGAGAGACATATAGTACACGTATAGTATACATTTGATATAGAAGCTTTTATATATTTCTGAACATGTATTAATAAAAGCATTGCTTTTTGATTTCTTTTTAAACAACGTTGACATATGTTTTAGTTTTTGTAGACGCATTTACTATCTTTAGTCATCTTCATTTGAATTAAAATAGACTCTCACAATTGATAGTAAAGTCGCCTAGTGTATCAGTATTACTTAGCCACTCTTTTTCTTCCTTGGCAGCATACCTTCCTAATATATTTTATCTCCTCGTTCAGTGAAACACTCAGGTAATTTTGATTTTCATAATCCTAAGTGCATTTTTAGGCGGAGCTGGATTTTCCCATCGAAGAGAAACGACCTTGTGTCTAACTTTGCCATTGTGGCGAGACATGTAAATAGAGACGTTTATTATAAAACGAACATTTGCGCCATTACATTATTCTTCTGTGACTTGAAACACACGGGAGAATTGAAGTTATAATAACCAGGTCCTTTTGTACAAAAGTTAAAAACATAGAAATTACATTTTCCTCCTGAACGCGCCTTAATAGAAAAGTGCGCATTTTTTCTTCTGTCTGGTCTTTACGACTTATTATTAAAGGATGAACGAGAGAGCGGCAGATTTCTCCAAAGAATCTTGCATCATGAAAAACCGGCATTGTTATGCACTCGTTCTTTTGTACAAGTCAACAATGGGCCCGGCTCTGGTCATAAATCATTTAGCTCGTTAAATTGTCAATGGAAAGGCGACCATTTGCTAAGCTCCACGCAAGATTTTCTGTTTGTCTTGTGGAAGTGAACGCCGTCTTTGTCACAGGAGTGTCGATGGCAATCTAAAATGGCGTCCAACACAAGAAAAGAAAACAGACACCAAAGGGATGTCTGAATGACATTAATAACGCAACTCAAATTCTGACGCTTTTATCACTTATCGAGGTGGAAATATCTTGGTGACGAATATATAAATGGCTTAAACACCTGTGAACGCTAACGATAGAGGAATATAAAATAAGTTTACTACGGAATCGAGTTAAATATGGAAACATTCTCCTGCGATTATATACATAAACGCGAATGTGTGTACGCCCAACTGTATTTGTCTGTGTGCTTGCTATACATTCACACACAAGGGTATATGCAACAATCAATATCACACACTATGATGTCGATGTGAGTACTAGTTTGATAACATTCGTCTATGTACACAATTTTGATTACGGCACGTAACGAAGGTGGCATCACAGTTCACTAAAATAAAATTAACGAAAAGTCAGTCTTATAATTTGATGAGAAGTAATGTATCCGAAGATAAACTATTTAGACACACACCCTATATATATATATATATATATAACTATTTTGTAAATATAAAAGTGTTTATACATATATATACATATATATATATATATATATATATATATATATAATGTGTGTGCATGTATATATTAAACTCAATGTGTGTGTTCTTTGTGTGTGATAGAAATCGATATGTTGAGAGTGATACCATTCAAATTAAATTTCAATAAACTCTAAATCTATTCACAGTATCTAAAGACATGATAGTAATTTTCCTTCGATAATATCTGCGGTCACTTTGAAGAATTTAATGTTAGTTCCATCAAATAACTGAAACGTATTTGAAAAACTGAATTTCTGTACTTTAGGTTGTCATAGAAAGTAAAGAAAAAAATCATGAGTAAATATAGATTTTCCTCATTTATTCAAATAAATAAAATTAAATAATAAATATACCCGTGAATAATTTGTTTAAAAAAAATTAATATGTAAATACTTATATTATTTGTATTATTAAGATGTACATTAGTTTGTCTCGATTCATAAACAACTATTTGCCATATTAGAGCTCTCTGTAAGAAACACCCTGTCAACGTTTTCATAAGAGCACACTACCACAATAACAGTTTTTATTATTACTAGACCTCACATTGTTAAATGTTCCTTTTATCTTTTCTTTAACGGCAAACTTGTAAAATTCATATGTTTGAAATTATTATCAATCAGCAATATATTTCTACACGAATGATTCCAGGTGAATATATATATATATATATATATATATATATATATATATATATATATATATATATATATATATATATATATATATATTGTTGTGATGGGATACCGGACTTCCATCAGTCATAAATAAGTGAATTAGTCTGGACAATAAAGACGACTACGAACAGTCATATAGTAGGAGGATTGTATTCTGCCAAAACATATTGAATTACTTGTAGTTACACTTTTTGTACGAGATATGTACGCTGGAATAACATATAAACGTACTATTTTAAGACTTTTACACTCCGAGTTATTTTGTTATTTAAAACTACTTACCAAGTTATAGCATATATATATATATATATATATATATATATATATATATATATGTGGGTGTGTGTGTGTGTGTTCCAATGCATGTTCGTTTAAGTAGTACAACACTTTACGACGGCAGCCTTTAAATAGGATTCATCTATCGCTTATTTGCCGGGTTTTTGATGACGATCGCGTAGAATGAGGCGTCGGGATTTGAGTTTGAAACATTACTCGTGTTCTGGTGTCTGAGTTCGGCGATCAGTATAAGCAATATCCTCTATACTGACGGTTTCCGTATGGAATACACGTATACGTATGTAGCTAAAAACAAATATTAATAATTATATATATATATATATATATATATATATATATATATATACATATATATATATATATTTATATATAAACTTTCTAAATACATCTTACAACAAAGTAGGTAACACATATATCGTACCCAAGACGACAAAAAATAAAAATGTATCATTACAAACAGTGTGATAATTACCATATATGGCGATCATCTCAATGAAGATGCAATTTTATTACTGGATAATAGAAATATGTGCTTGCGTTACACAGGATCTATACTCACAGAAACATATCTAAGAATAATTAAAGTGCAATGATATTTTGCATTTAATAATGAAACAACGACACAGAAAACATTCTTAGTTAATACCTTGCACCGACAGAGGCAACACAAGATGAACGCCACATAGTGACTGTAAAACACAAATCAATCAATATGTTATGAAAGCGAAAATACTAACTAGATAATTTTCTTGAGAACACCCAAACAAAAACTAATGTCTTTCTTCCAAAAGTACGTCTAGCAACGGAAACAGCTAACATATCGGAGAAATGTTCATTATAACAGCAAACTAATGCAGAAGGCTGACAATAATATACATTAAGAAGATATCACAAAATCAGAACTTCATATTCAAGTTACAGATGTTCTCAAGCTACGACTTTTAAACCAAACAGATCTATACACACGGGTGAAATCTTTTTGTTTTCATTCCTTTTTATCTCCTTGTGTTCTACTTCATTTTTCTGAAGTGTTCACATTTTCCCCCGGTTAGTTGTTTTCTTTCATATACTTCAGTGTTCCAAATTTAATTAGGACTCAATTTGAAATTTCATCCTATATTTTTTTACACCTGTACTTTTTCTTTATATAACCTGCTATTTAACGATTCAACAATATATACTACCACTCTCTGATGATTGACAGGATTGAACAAAAAAAAAATACATTTATCCGATTTTGCCATGTAACGCGCGTAAGAGAGAAATATGAATATTTGGCCAACATACACTCAAATACGACAGGCAAGATATACTATATAGATTACGTATTCTTTATATGAGCAAATGGAGAATGCACCTTATGAACTGTCGCAAATATAAAAAAAAATAATACCAGACAATAAAATTTAGCTGTGAAAATGCATATACTTTAATTTAATTCCTAAATATATTAATCCGATCATTGAATATCATATTATCTAATACCATATGCACTAAACCTACAGATAGCTACACATTCTTAAACTACTTCAGACACCATCTACTTCATCTTAAAACACCTATGATATACATCTCCATCACACGCTTTAAAGACATTTGCTCAGAACCCCAATATTATTTTTGTATCTCCCTCCCACAACAGTAAGATGTGACACAAGGTCGGAAAGTGGCATTGACAAGCAAGCGCCTTTGCGAAAGAGAACTCTGGCCAACAAAATAAGGGTTGGCAGCACCGTCGTCATTCCTCGGTACGAGCGCCTTAAGCGATCACCAATAAACTACCCCCTTCTCATGAGGTGAGAAAGGAAAGCCCGGGAGGGTTAATTTCCTAGAACTGCACAGGGCAATTTCTAAGATCGGCAGAATCAAGGCTCGATGTACAAGACGGTACCGGTCTAACAGGTGTAGCATCCATCGGAACAAATACTACACTTTGATATCAGCCAAAAAGCCGAGATTATCTTAAACATATCAATAAATTATTACACTAACTTAACTGGAGCCGCTAACATATACAACTCATACCATCATTTATTAATAAGGCAGAATTATTAGACAGGCAGCAACTATTTACCTATAACAATATTACTACAGATGATCGCATTCTGATGGTTTTAAGACGACTAAAATATGTACACAATTCAGAGTTACTAATTTTCCAACTACAGATTTTACAATTCTCTCATTAGACCAAACACTATGAGAAATAATACGCTGACATTAGAAAAATATAGACAATAGTAAAAAGTAGATATTTTATTATATATACATATATATATATATATATAAAAAATATATATTTCTTCTTAATTGTTGTCTATATAGTCAGTATTCCCATTAAATATCAATATTAGAAATCGAGTGTTGGATATATATATATATATATATATATATATATATATATATGTATATATATATACATATATATATATATGTATGTATATATATATGTATGTATATATATGTATGTATATATATATACATATATATGTATGTATATATATATATACATATGTATATGTACACACATATATATGTATGTATATATATGTATGTATATATATATGTATATATATATACATATATGTATATATATATATATATATATATATATATATATATATATATATATATATATAGATAGATAGATAGATAGATAGATAGAGAGAGAGAGAGAGAGAGAGAGAGAGAGAAGGAGAGAGAGAGAGAGTAAGAACATACTTTAAAGACATCAATAATATATTTTGCAAGTAGACTATCAGGATAAACACAAACTCAATATAGTGTATAGAGCAATACTATTAATTTAATGACATAATAAAATGAGAAACTAATCAGCTTTTATTAAAGTTTAAAAACTTCTCCTCAGAATACATTTACCGCAATGGCATTCCTGCAGGTAATACAAATTAAGCTTTGAGAATATATACAAATGTAGAAAAAATAGATAAAGATACATATAAAACATCAAATATATCGGCCCAAAACGCACTTTTTAGTTAAACTTATACAGTTCATCCAAGTCATACAGTTCAAAACAATTTCAAGAAAAATGTCAAAGAAGTCAGTTCAAAACAGTCTAGGTGGTGATTGGTAGTCCAAAATGAAAATGAAAAAATTCTCCAGGCGGGAAATTTGCTTGCTATCGATGCAATATATAACAGTGATGGGTCTATTAAGGATGGGTGTCTGGATGTGTGTTCATGTAGTTAAGGAAGGGGAGACTTGCCGATTCTAGCCAGTCCTGCATATAGTTGTAGTTGCCCGACTTTCTTAAGGTAAATGGCATGTGACGGTGGTTAAGTGATTAAGTTCGAATCCAGTCGGTTCCACAGTACCACATTTACTTAGGGATGTTGACAACCTTCTCGTGGTCCTTCCCGTACCTGATGTATTTCCAAAATTATTTCTAACTAGAAAAACATCGGGGAAACTAATGCCAACACCAGAATCATCTGATTCACACGAAAGAAGAAGAAGATAGGTAGGGGACAAGGTGTCATCTTATGTAAAGGGGTTTCTCGCCTGAACATTTTTAAATGTAATTTGTCTGTTTGGTTTTTTTTTTGGTTTTTTTTTATGATTGTGTATTGGCGGATCTAATATTTGTTCATGAGTATATCCCTGAGGAGGGGCCGAAAAGGTTCTTAAACAATTGTCGGATACTCAAACTAGGTTTATTTTAATATAAAAAAAACTCTAATATATATTGAACACTTTTGAAAAGTATTGGCTTTGTTCATTTTGTTAATAGTTGAACTTAATTAATTATATATATATATATATATATATATATATATATATATATATATATATATATATATATATATGTGTATATGTGTGTGTGTTTTTCGAGACATAAATATGATAAGATTTGTATCTGATAGAGGGGTAACCCTACTAAGAATTTAGTGTCTCCGCAGCGTAATTTAAGACGAGCATCTAAGTGAAGGAAAACTTATACACATTGTTTCAGATAGAAATTGAAATCCTTCAAATCTGACTATATTTTAATGACAGTGAGAATATATTAAGGAATGCCCATGTTTGAACACGAATTTACTACCAGCATATATATATATATATATATATATATATATATATATATATATATATATATATATATGCACATATTAATATGGATACAGTAAACTCGTATAATAAATGAATATCTATGATCATATCCATCAATGTATGTGTCTATCTCTTTAATAATAGATGATATCATGAGTGATCTCCGTTCTCCAATCAATAAACTCTCTTCTTTCCAGACTTGCAACTCAAACCGACGCATTCAATATCTCTTAAATTAAATTATTTATTTACGAACGGAGACATTTTTAATAAGTTTTAGCCTTCGAGCGATACCATCGATTGAATAATTCAATAATTTCCTATCATTTTTTCCTTCTGTATTGAACCTCTACGGATGCCCCAAGATGATCGTACGCGTCTATTTTCTGACCAGAATCTAATTGCTTCCTTTTCGGTTATCCTGTTGTAGAAGATACTATCTCTATTCCGTTGTCCTTTTGGCGTTTCGCTCTCGAATATTCCAATCAAATGGTAAACGGGTGCTAAAGCATTCTACGACATTTAAGTTCACTATTCCACGTTAGCCATACTGTATATATATATATATATATATATATATATATATATATATATATATATATATATATATATATATATATATATATATATATATACAACTGTTGATGTTGTCATCGTGTGTGGTGTCTTGTTTGTCTCCGTACCCATAGGATAACGTCAGAAAATACCTCGAGCAGACTAACGGACATTAATAAGCATGAATGACGTCATTAAACGACAATTAATATAATAATTACTGGGAGGGAGACGTATTATATAGATAGTTAAAAGAGAGATGAAAGCGAGGAAATAGGAAATATATTTATTATTCATTAAAAAACTGTGTTCTGCGGCTACGGTAGTCAAATCACATCCCGTAGCTGCAATCAATCCTCCATGCTAGTCCCAGGCCATCTGGCCTTATCATGCGCAAGTTGTTGTAGGCAATGAAGTTGTTTCGCTGTACGTAGTAGGCCTAGTCCCGCCTGCTTGAGGTCAGAAAGAAGAAAAGAGAACTTGGAAGAAGATAGGGTCGATATAGAGAAATACAAGGCATATTACAAACACTGGTTTAACCGGTAACGGTTCGACCAGTATAATAGTAAATGATGATTTCTTCTTTAATTTCCTTTTTCCACATTGAATATGTTCAATGATTGGAAGAAACTAAAAATACTAGTAGGACGGTATTGGGGAAATGAAAAAGATTGTATGATATGAAATACAGCGAGTAGTAGTAGGAGAGTTGAAAGTGGAACTTGGGTTTAATTTCGGCAGCATCGTAACTCTTGCTACCCTTCTTTTATCATTTAGTCCTCGCATTTCATGCGCGATGTTTTTTACAAAGAGGGAAGTAATGCTGTTTTTGGGTCGGAATCTATACATCTAACAGTTATCGTTGGATAGTTTTTTTTTTATTTTGAAGTAGTATTTTTTATCTCCTTACATCAAGTTGATTCATGCCTTATCTGGAGCGATTTCCATTAAGAAATGGAAACGCAAGAGAAGAGAAATACATCATCAATTTTTTTCTGCGTTTAACTGCTTAAACAGGATCCACTAAAAATGTTTTCACACAAATAATTTGATTGAGAAAGTTATACTCTGAGCGATGAGTCGTGACATGTGCCGCCAGACCACCAAAGATGAGTTATATAAGCCACATGTTATACTAGCTTGTTGTCTATTCAATACTGACAAAGCTTAACGTCAATTACCTACTATAGTATTAGAAGACCCGGTGCGTCAACGTAATTACAGCCGTATATTATGTGAATAAATAAATAACATAATAAAGAAGATAAGGACATTCTTAAAATAGTAGTAATAGTACTTCGTGCATTAGTTTCCATCACAATGATCAATGGTAGCATTGCTGTTCAGCAGATGACCGTATTGAAGGTAATTATACGGAAACAATGCATGGTGCATTTTAATGTATTTATGCTTCGGATTATTTTTAGATGAGAATTGAAAATTTGTAGTAGTTAAATTATTGTCACTACTATTTTAATATTGTGTTTTATTTTGACAACGTTTCGACCGATGCCACCTCCTATCTGGTTAAGGTGCGTTTTTTAAAACTCAGGAAAAACTCGAGTTCGAATTTAATATTTGATGAATGCAATGTTTGATGATTTGTTTTTATTTACTATTTCTAATGGATATGACTTATCTTCCATCGTAAACGTCAAAGAATCGCCTGTTTTGTGTACGGAGGTCCTGAATGTCACGAGATACTATGGATAGATATATTGCATAGCGGCTACGCAGACTTCCACAAAAGAAGTTATTTGTTTGCAACGATACATCTGTATATTGCCATCTTTTTTATTCCCACACTGTTTTTTTAAATTTTACTTGTTATTATGTTTGATTGGATTCCATCCATTCTTTTAATCCTTGCTTTGATAGCCATTTGAGACGGGTTAATGTCTGATCCAACCCTTGTGCCAGTTGATTTAATTACGACTAATGCCGAGACTACGACCCTACTAAAACTTGAATATCAGAATAGAAAAAAAAGCGTCTCTCAATTACAATTGATATTTACAATTTTAGTTCGAAGGTAACGGAATGCTCCCACTTCGTCACCGAAAATATCCTTTCAATAGACTGGAAAAAATTAAAGGACGAGTAAACCTATTAAGAAAATATCATGTTAATAAGTTAATTACAATTATCGACCTAAAACCTCTACGCATAATAAAATCGTCATATTATATTACCTTAAATATCATCTCGTTAACGAAATCAATAATTAATGAATATATACCCAGGACTGAATGTATAGAACGACGGAGGATTTCTGTGGAAGTCTTTGTGGTCCTAAATAACACACTTGTTGAACACTTATTTAAAAAAGATAAAATACAGGGGCATTGCAATCGTTTCCTCTAACAGTTTGCTAGAGGTATGGAATTCTGAAATACTTCTCAATAAACAGTCTTCACAATATTCCCATATTACATAGAGGTGTGGGAAGACAAGACATAACCGACTTCCTGCATTTGTGGGCATGGTTCCTCACTAGATACAATTTCCGTACGCCCTCTCCAAATAAAAGTACAAACACATATTAGGCTTAGAGTCGACTGGTCCTTTCATCCTAAAAAAGATATTCGCTTAAGATACTATATTTTAGTAACTGTTACTATCATGTGAGAACATGTTTTATTAGCTCCATAATTAGTCTAGCACTCGTAATTATACTTGTATATTAATGATAAATAAGTCGAAAAAAATCATTTAAGTAACACATGATGGAAATGACAAATACTGATAAAATAATAGGAGATAACTAACTATTAAGCCAGTCGATAGCATGTTTAGAATTGAACAGGCATAGAATGGAATGATCTTAAAATATATTCTTTGGTTTTGAGTTCGAGAATTTTTTAACGATATTATTTCTGTTTCTCTGATTTGATATACCTACGAATCTTATCTATTTGTATTCATTTTTTAATATCATCCCGAAATATGTAATTGGCTTATGCGGGACTCAGCTGGGTTGATATTTTTTCGGAATAACATCGAAGTTGATTGAAAACAACGCTTAGTGGCACACTAGTCATGTTATTTCAGCATTTTCTTTCTTGCCGCTTATTTTACCTACAACCCCTAAAAATACCATTGTATCTCAATATTAAAATCAATGCAACCAAATAGTATATATATATATATATATATATATATATATATATATATATATATATATATATATATATATAAAGAAGTGTACTAAAAGTGAACTTCCTCAGCGACTTCCTCTGATGATAAGATTTTAATCTTTGAAAAGCCTGGCTTAAAGGAAAATTTAACTTGAATAAATTGCCTTTTTGCGGAATATACCTTGCTTTGAACTTTTGAATTGAATTTTGATTTGGCTTTTGCTTTCTCTAATTCCTTTCCATTCTTCTTCATTTATATATATATATATATATATATATATATATATATATATATATGTGTGTAAAGGAGTAAGGCTACCAACATGTGTTAAAGGTTTTTTTCAACATGTATTTATTGTTTTGTTATTTTATCATTTTGTTATTTTATCATTTCATAATTTTATATAACGCGTTTCAAGCGGTGGTCCAATTTCATCAGCTATGTAAATCCATTTGAAGAAATGTCTTTCGATTTGAAAGAGTGTTGGTTCATTTGAGGAAACTTTTTATTGTTTGACGTTTTTGCGCATGCGTGGGTTTGCGGGTCTGTGAGTACGTGTTTTGATAATTTGATATCTTTTATTTTTTATTTTTTATTTCTTATGTTTCCTGCTTCTCTTTGTCAAAGTCGTGTGTGTTTTTTAAATATGTGTTATTTTGACCTTTATTTTATCAATCATCTTCATTTGTTGGGGTGCGTATATTTTACTTTGAAATTTATTATTTTCATTGCCCCTTGTCTACAAGAAGGCTGTTATATACGTATCAGAACGGTTAGTAGTAAAAAAGAGTGTTACTACATAGTAAATATTTAAAAAATGCATACTGCGCCCATTGGTGGTAATATGTATACCCTTTCATCTTCGAACTTACTGCATCTGGTACAAGTAATATTCGAATAACTATTTGATATAATCGAATAATGATGATAACGATACATAACCTCTCCAAAGAGATTCGCCACATGATTGAGAACAATACTTCAGTTTAGATGCCGGTTGTTCCGTTGTGTCAACACATTATAGATGAACAGGTTATACTGACATAATTGCTAAATACATATTCTGCTTATGTTCTCAAATGTTGACCCATCTGAAACTGATTAGCCTCAACATCGCTTTACCTGTAATATAACTAGAACCGGTGTGTCAATGTAATTATACCGTATCATAAGCACAGATTAAACATTTGTAAAATAGGATTCCTAGCAATATGTAACTTTTTTATTGAGCAGCAAAAACACAAACTTCTTAATATGCCTTGGTAATTAGTGTCTGCTAAATGATTGGGGAGATACGGGAACAAGCCAATTCCTGTATAATCAATGTAACATTTTTCCAATTTTGAATTGTTGAGAACAAACGGTTACAAAGTATTGGTGAAACAAGTTAAACATCAACACTTGCATTAATATGTTTTTTCTACTGTGAAATTATTATATAGATGATACTCATCATTTCGTCATAACAGTATAGTTTTCTTCATATTACTATCTATTTTTAAAGAGTAACTGCCAATTACCGAATAATAAGTAATTTTATAAATTTAAAAGAAATAAATAACTTAGCAATATATAGCTTTTTTATTAAGCAGATATAACTCCAGTTACTTGACGTGCTTAGGCTACAACGCGATGCTGGAATCATTATATTGGTAAATCTATCAAATCTGGTTCCAGGAATGTGCATAACCTTGTTGTGTAGTTATTGGATGTTACTGCAGAGCGTTAAATGACGTGTGAAACATGGCTGTTACATGTACAACTTTACGCGTGTGTATATGTACGCATGTGTGTACGCATGTGAGAAAGCAAGAACGTGAGGAAGAGGCGGAGACATTGCTTGGAATTTAGCCCAACGTTTGTGGATATAGATTGCTGTATTCTGAACAGGGGAAACTAATTACTGGATCCGACCATGTTGGCGTCGACCGACGTGTACTATGCTTGGTTTGGTTATTGGACTATAAATAATGCAACTTAGACATTCTGGTGCAGTTATGGACTTTGATTTGTGGATATTAACAGTGTATGAGATGAACTTATTTGGCATTCATTATTGGCTATTTAATGAGTCATGAAATAATTAAAACTGACAGAATCTACCCATAAATTCGAAATGATTCTCAACGCTTTTAATGATGGTATTAAAATACAATTAAATGAGTGTAATCTAAGAATGCGACACACCTGTTTGTCTGTATGCAGATAGTTTAAATGCTCCAAAATTACTCGACAGAATTGCACGTAATTTTGCAAGAAGCAACTTTAACATATAGGGTGTGTCAGCAAGGTATGTCTATTCAATAGTAATTTACGACTGCTTATACAAACAAAAACTATTGGTATTGATGCGTAATCGGTTACTGTGTTAGATACAAGATTTTATAGAGGTCAACCCGGTTGGGTATTTTGGCAGCTAAACGTGTGTTCACATCTTTGTCCAAATTGTATCTACATTTTTGCATGCTACAGTCGGAAAAAAGTGAGCAATAAGCGAATTCCTAAAGAAAGCGATCTGAAGAGAAAAAATATATTACAGTAGAAAATCTCCGGTATCTACAGACCTCTAGACGGAGCAAATGTGGTTCAGCTGCTTGGCTTGGGTTGACAGTATTTTCATTTAGAGTGTGGAAGTACATTTAGGTCATCGGATCACGTTTCATGGAAGTACTTATCAAACAACCACGGGGGGGGGGCACTGTGTCGATACGAGAGGAGCTGGAGGTTGGTAGACAGTGCGGTATTTATTAGGTTCGAAATATATGGCCATATATCTCAGCGTGTTGCCAAGAATATATATTCCTACATTCGAAATCGTTGATTTAGTCGTTTAAGAATTCATCCTGTACAACGATATATATATATATATATATATATATATATATATATATATATATATATATATATGTGTGTGTGTGGGTGTGTGTGTATGTGTGTGGGTGTGTGTTGGTATTCGTTCAGTCTCGAATACGGATGGATACACCATGTAAGGGCACGTTCGTGTGTAATAGTGGGGTCAAGGTTGCCTACTCCTTAACCATTATTCTTCCTGAATCGACATTACCTGATTACAATGGCAAGAGGAAGTCCAGGTTTACTGGAAACAATTCCAAGATAAGCGGAGAGAACATACACCGCTTGTTATTTCCAATTGATCACCCATTTCATATAGACCAGACTGTACGTCGTTTATCACTCACTCTCTCTCTTACTCTCACTCCCTTAGTCTCTCTCTCTCTCTCTCTCTCTCAATCTCTCTCTCTCTCTCCCTCTCAGTATCTCTCTCTCCCTTTATATATAGATATATTTATACTTTCTTCCGGTCTAGTATTGTAATGTATATTGAAGGCGAATTGCCTCTAAGCTATAAATATCTTCTTCACAGTCTGCATAATAAATACAAATACTTTAGATCTTGATGTTGTATACATACATTTTTTACGCAAGAGTGATATAACTAAAATTAAGAATATGGGTATCAACATAATTCTAAGAATGAATCCAGAAAGACTATCAATTTTAGATGTACCGATTTACGCGATTACTAGCATCAGATGGTTTTGCATTCTTCAAATCTAATTATCTGGAAATTCAATATAATCCCTAATTCTTTTTGATGTCTTGATTTTCTTGTGAGATAAGAAGTATTTTGATTTTGTTTTATTAAAAAGAGTTTTCCATAATTAGTCTACCATTTGAATTACCATTTAATCTTTTTTTGCACGATGCTGTACGCCATTAGTCCTCATAAACGATTCCAAGCTCCATCCGTTTTTTTCCTTTCATCACAAAAATCTATTTTCTTCATCTGCAGATTATTTTTCATCCGATGTGCTCTTCATCTTTTATTATACACTTTTGTTTCACCGGCCATTTATCTTCTTTGTCTGACCGGATGAATTGCTCTCTCTTTATTACTTTCCATTAATACAAAACTTGACTTTAAACTTTGATATTGTCTATTATACTAGCTATAGTACTCGTCTACGACGCGTTTCCAAATTGTCTTATTTTGCCCGTACATTTGATAGAAACAGATGTTCTGATTTTGAATTCAAGTGAAAACGATAAAATGCTCGTTTCAATCCGGAGAGAATACACGTCTTAAGAATAACGCAATTCTGAATTATTATTATCAATAATTTAATTACATTTATCGATAATTTACCGAATTCGACTTCGTCCGTAATTAAAAGTTGATAATCTATATAAGCTTTGTTTTTTTTGCTTATTATTTAAATATTATAAAATGAAACCCCATAAATATGTTTTCATTTTGCACATCTACCCGATCAACCAAACATTTATTTTGAATTGTAATAAAACGAATACTATACTTGTTTCAATCAGTAAAATATATGTTTAAAAACTTTAAGCGAATAAACATGCTCTTTTAAAATATATTTTTTGGCTAGTTATGTGTATTTGCTTCGTTTTGCCGTGTCTTTGATCGTCACTGTGTCTGCTGGAATGTTTCCTTCTTGTCGATTATAATAACATCAGGTCTCCTTGCTTGTATGAGTTTATCTGTTTGTATATCCATATCCCAGATGATTTTGTGTTTTTCGTTTTCCAGAACTGTTTCTGGTTTATGTTTGTACAATTTGCCTCCGTATTCAAAATTCAATTGTTTGCACAGTTCCCAGTGCATTGCTTTCCCCACACAGTACTGTCTATTCTTGTATCTTTGGCGGCAAGTTGCTACATTCACTTATTATATGATTTACTGTTTCGTATCTTGTCAGCATTTACTGTTTTCCTGGGTTTTATATATTTTATCTTTAATGAAGGTTGTCCTAATCGCATTGTTCTGTGAAGCCATAAGTAAGGGTTCCGTTTCTTTGTTCAAGTTTCCTTTCTTTAGCCATGTCCAGCTATTTTTGTTGGTTTCTTCTCTTGTGAGTCTCATGAAGCGTCCATGTAGTTATTTTTTCTTCACACTTTTCTTTTCTTGTCTGTTTGTGTCCGGTTTCGATGCTTCATCCTTTGTTCGTTGGGACGGTGTCTCTTGCTGCGGTGATCAGCCTTTCTGTGTTCTGGTTTATGTATTACTCCAGCTCTTGTTTAGTGTCGTCCACACAGTCGTCTATATTTACTAGTATTCTTCCGCCATCGTTTCACTTCATGTAGAGTCTGTCTGTATCGTCTTTTGGATGTAATGCGGCGTGTATTGTCATCAATTATCAAGTCCTATGATGAAGGTGCCTGATTTCTTCTTTAGTCCAGCTTATGAATGGTAGAGAGTATCTTATTAGTGCTACTGCCCAGGTATTTATACCTTTAATTAGGTTTCTGCTATATAATGTTGTTTATAAGAGTTTTCTTGTTCTTCTCAGATATTATTTTCCAATCTTCTCATCCATTTTTGTTGAGTTGAGTTTCTGCTTCCAAAACTCCCTGATATTTTTAGCTGTCTTGTTCGGCTAGCGCATTCATCTGCCTTCAGTTAGGTAGTAAAACTCCGCCAGTCGTCTCCAGCTTTCCTTTTTTTTATCCCTAGCAATGCAGTTGTCTATTCCGAATTCTATTTGAATGTCCTTGCTGAAGATTATTATTGTTGTTGTTGTTGTTGCTGTTGCTGTTGCTGTTGCTGTTGCTGTTGCTGTTGCTGTTGCTGTTGTTGCTGTTGTTGTTGTTGCTGTTGTTGTTGTTGTTGTTGGTGGTGGTGGTGGTGGTGTTGTTGTTGGTGGTGTTGTTGTTGTTGTCGTCGTCGTCGTCGTCGTCGTCGTCGTCGTCGTCGTCGTCGTCGTTGTTGTTGTTGTTGTTGTTGTTGTTATTATTATTATTATTATTATTATTATTATTATTATTATTATTATTATTATTATTATTATTATTCTTCATAAGTCTACCCACGATTCAAGTGCTTTCCCACCATTTCAACTCAATTTAATTCAATTAATTTCGCAAAAGAAATAAAAGAGAATGTTTTATTTGCCATGTACGGAAAGGGTTGTAAGAATTTACACAGCAGAGGATACACTATCCCAGCACATGTTCAAATTAATATTTAATTGATGCGTTGTTGGCACATTTATTACCTCTCTTGGGAGACTAATCCAAGGTCAAGGAATCTTGATAGAGAAGACGAACCTCGTCCGGTTCAATCGAAATCGACGGGGAATTAGATTCGTGTGGTATCCTCGTAGACCTCTCTCTGTTGCAGGAGTGAATAATATGTTCTGAGGTATATCGTAATGCCCATTGAGTATATTGTAGGCCAACATGATATCACCTCGAAATCGTCGGCGCTCAAAGGAGAAAAGGTTACATTTCCTGAGCCGGCTTTCATATAGCAGATCCCATTGACCTTGCACAATGCGAGTAGCCAGTCTTTGAACTCTTTCTAGATCCTTAATATCACGTATTAGATATGGAATAGAGACGTGAATACCATACTCTAACAGTGGTCTGACCGGAGAGATATAAAGTTGTAGAAATATTTCAGTAGTTAGTTTGCAGAAAAAATACCATTTCCCTGCACAGTGAATTCTAGCCTTGAAATTGTCAATTTCGCTTCTAAAAGCTACTAATTTTACGTCATCTGCAAATAGGAAAATGTCGATTTCATGAAGTAGAACGAGAATAGGACTCAGTACGGAACCTTGAAGAAAAAATCCAGTGGAAGACTGGCTGGTATTCTGCCTTTCACTTCTTTTCCTCCTCCTCGAGCCTTCACAACTTTGTGGGCATATTTTTATTCATTATTATTATTATTATTATTATTATTATTATTATTATTATTATTATTATTATTATTATTATTATTATTATTATTATTATTATTATTATTATTATTATTATTATTATTATTATTATTATTATTATTATTATTATTATTATTATTATTATTATTATTATTATTATATTATTATTATTATTATTATTATTATTATTATTATTATTTTTATTATTATTATTATTATTATTATTATTATTATTATTTTAAATTACTTTGAATTATACTTCCGAATAACGCGCTTCTCGCTGCACTTTACACACTGACATACGCAATTCATCTTATAGACATATAAGAAAAAGAATAGGATTAAATAAATTGTGTAATCTTTTTTGAAATAATAGCGTGGTTTTAGGTCAGAGAGTTACTTGCATACCATAGCAGAAGGCGAGCATCGAGGCTGCCGGATACGCTCTTCCAAATGTGTTATCAACAATGATGCGCTGCTGCGAACCGACATACTTATTACAAAGAACACATTCTAAATTGTTAGGGATAGTAAACATATATTCATTTATGTGGATAGTTTAGCACTTGAAATGCGGACACGACTATACACAGTCACTTCCTGATAGAAGAAAGCAATTTAATAAATTAGGTGCTCAGTTCCCATGAATATAAAGATGTATTTTAAGTTCTACTGAACTGTTTAAGATTTTCCAACAGAAATTACTTCCTGAATAGTTGTAAAGTTTCTCTGTCATATATATTTTCTGTTCTGTTTCTTTGTGAGAACATTGACAATTATATAGCTGATGATTAAGGTGTTTGTCTCTTTTGGCTTGACAGAGACAAATCCTGTCGATCTATGCATAAAAAACATCATCTGTTAAATTAATCCATTGAAATGTATAGTTTGTACTAGGACCCATGTTTCATGATTGAATACGCAATAAATGATGATATGACGTAAAACATGGCAACCAAACCAAGTGAAACGTAGGATGCGACGATGATATAAATATCACTTGAACTAAATCATGACGAATAGATTTCCAATGATCTTGAGTATAAATTCAAGCATACTTTTCGCCAATACAATCTGATGATTATTTATTTATGATGTATCTTCAAAATAATTTCTATATGAAGTATTTTCCAAGTTATATTATATTTAGTATACAACAAACTACACTCAAAACGATAATGTTAAAATAGTTATGACTTTAATGTATTTCTAACTAATTACTAATATGATCAGACAATACTCCTAGTCACAGCACCATTATAACTGAACCATATAACATGTTTCAATTATGAAGGACATATATACTATCACTATTATATAAAAACTATACATTTATTTTGAATAAATGTTTTTAACAACAATGCTAATTAAATTATTGGTCAATAACTGTTAAACCACATGAAAATACGTCGTTTATTATATATTTCGTAAAAATAACGTATCTAATCTATTCCTTTACAAAAACACCCATTTGTCATGTTACCGAATGGTCGTCTATATAAACAAATAAAACCATGTGTAAAATTATGCAAAATGGATTACAGAAAGCTATATCAGATTAATGTTTTTACGCACTGAAAATATGATATGACATGACCATCTATTAGCTATCTTGAGAAAAGACAAGCATGTCTGTATAGAAAAAGAGATAACATTCATACCGGGTGTTAATTATATGAACTAAAAGCTGATAAAATTCTCTTGCCACATGTGAGAACCATTTCTACAGAATAGAGATTATAATAGTATTATATTTAGTAGAATCTTAAGGCGAATAATATGTCGGCCGAATTAAATATTAACTAACAATCGAAAATGAACCTTTCCAGAAATAGATTTAAGCGAGAAAGAATATGAGATTTGTTCTCATAAGTGAATGCATTCGTGGAAAACAGAAAAAAAATCGTTTTAAACAAACGAAAGTATTACGGAAACGTTGATTTGAAAAACGATTCTAGTATGAGAATAAGATGGTTATAAATATCGATATGTTGAAAGTGTTAATACATATAATGCAAATTACAGTATTAGATATATATAAATATTACTCTCTGAAATAGTACACGTATAGCAAGTGAGACATGATACCAAAACGAAACCTTAAAACAGTGAAGGTTTTGCAAGTTTATTAGCTTTTTATCTATGCTGTTAAATTTTTAAAAAAATCTATAGATGCTGCAAATATGATATATATATATATATATATATATATATATATATATGTGTGGGGGGTGTATAGTAAGTAAAAGTTCAAAGGAATAAAGATTTACTTTGTAACTATAGACATGCTTTTCTGACATATATCTAAATTAAGCTTGATGAATTAATTAGAGACTACATGCCTGAGTATAAAACATTGGATAACACAACATACACTTTTTGATAGAATATCAACTTCATCAGATGTTTTTAGACAGTATTAATGTTATGAATGGATTATTATACCATAGTGATAGTTCTTACATAGAATTAACCAGAAGTTGTTTATAGAAAATGGAAAACGGTAGGGTTTAATTAATATCGTTAAACACTTCTTGTCACAGGGAACTATAAGTAGATATAGAGTAAGAATTTTTGTAGGTAACATGATAGACTGGCTTGTTTTTCGTCATGATTCGACATTGGCACGCTTATATCTATCTATCTATCTATCTATCTATCTATCTATCTCGCTATCTCGCTCTTTCTCTCTCTCTCTCTCTATATATATATATATATGTATATATTTATGTGTATATATATATATATATGTATATATATATATATACATATATATGCATATATTATTTTATGAATACACATAAATAATATTATAGGTGATATAATATATTCTGTATGAATTTGTAGTATTTCAACAATGCTGAATAGTGACGACTACATAGAAATAGTAGCATAAAAGTGTATTCATGTAAATTACACAACACAGAAGTATTTATGTTTTATCTCAACAGCAAATAATAAGGTTTAGTGCATGGGTATTTTTGTATTAATGTGTTAAAGTGTTTATTAGCACATTTGTGATCTTCTCTCCAACAAAGTCAAAGGCGCCCTTTTCTTGGCATCCTTTTCTTTTGTTTTAGTGTGGCGAATCTCCTTTTATAAATGAGTGAAATAAAAGAAAACAAACTTCATTTATATTTCAAAAACCCAGATTTATTTATTTTTCTTACAAAACATTTTCAGAACAGATACCTTTTCGTGCATGTTATTTTATAAATCGTTGAACTTTAAGTAAACCAACCAACATTATTATGTCATATTCGATTTGTCCACATTATCCTGGTCAGAAAGTACATTAACACTTCTTAATTTAAAAAAAGTGTACAACGTGGTATGACTTGATTGAAAAACATTCAGAAAGAATACACGGAAAACGACAATTCAGAGTTAGCAACGTAAATCACGTTATCTATTCTAGCAATTTAAATTTAATTTAATTCTACTTTATAGTAATATTAGTATAGTATGTATCCACATGAAACAATCTGGAGAATATTTACTGTGTGTATGTAAGTGTCCTTAATAATAGCTAGAGCTATATGCAATACAATTTTATTCATACAAACATTTGTACAGCTCTATGTTTGTAAGTTCTTTTATAATACATTCACCGGCCACCCACAATAAATAGTTTCAAGCATAGCTTTGACAAGCCCGATTTCCTCAGGTCATGAAAATAATATGTGTCCGCTTTCTAGGATTTCATAATTGTGAAGTGTTAGTGTGATTCTCGAAAGCGGACACTATTATTTTTCCGGCCTGAGAAAATCTTCCGTAAATAAGCTATGATCGAAACGTGTCACAATGTGTTACCATTAAATATTTTATAAATAAACCTACTATAATATATATGAATATATATTTCTCCTTTGTTACATTTTACTTTAGTCGAAGTTCTCAGATATCAAATGCCCACTTTTCTGTGGCTAACACTTGATCTCTATATAATGTACATGTGTATTTGGATATTCTATTAATGTTCTCCTTTACCTGTCAAACGTTGATCTAGTAAAGCAGTTAAGAATATTAATTTCTTTTCTCCCTAATTGCTCTGTGAAATATGTGTGAGTATATATTTCTTGTAGTATCTTTGTCTTACCGAATTCTAGGACAAGAATCCATCTAGTCTGGTGGAGTATCTAACTAAGAGCTGTTACTTGAGGAAACATTACTTGGAGAAGTTGAACCATTCCACGTATGAGCCAGTGTATAGCCATGTCGAGGAGATCTTATTTGTGCTTCGAATACTATGTTATCATTAATATGTGGTCATGGTTTACTTGTAGGGAAAGTATCATCATGTCAGTTTTTTTTGGACAAACCCTTGTACAGAGACCGAAGATACTCAAGGATGGTGTCTAATATGTAATTCAAACTTATTTAATTCAATATACATATATATATATATATATATATATATATATATATATATATATATAGTCTTGAAAGTGTCTCAACCATTAAAACTATATTTAAAAAAAACCAAAAAAAACCTTAAGTCCCAAGTCGTTCAGTGAAAAATCACTCATATAAGTCAATTTAACTTTTACAGTTATTATATTAGTTTGCTTCTAACATTATTTAAGGGATCATCAGTTGTTTACCATGAAAAACTGTTTCGGGAATTTCAAAAAAAGACAGTGTTTAATGGCATGGCTTCCCAGCAGAGTAAGTTAGACCCAACTTCCCTTAAAAGACAAAAACATAAACGTTCTGTATACTAAACCTAAGTTTTGTTCAGTATAAATGTTTTGCGAACTTATATTAGTTGTTAAATATATATATATATATATATATATATATATATATATATATA
Organism: Sepiola atlantica; assembly: GCA_963556195.1. NCBI lineage: Eukaryota > Metazoa > Mollusca > Cephalopoda > Sepiida > Sepiolidae > Sepiola > Sepiola atlantica. The sequence continues at coordinate 155,401,455 of OY744524.1, forward strand.
TATATATATATATATATATATATATATATATATGTGTGTGTGTGTGTGTGTTATTCACAAGATTTGTTTTTAACTATATTCTCAATGTTTTCTTGTTTTCTTTTGTTTAAGCTTATCGTACTTCGTTTTTATTTATTTTTAATAAGCTTAATATTCTTGATGATTCGTTTGTTATTGCCTTCTGGCTGATCCCCTTTTGCCGAAATCATTTTGCTGGTCTCTTGTTCCCTTAATCCGGTGACATTAAAACTGCTTCAGCTTCATCTCTTCTCCGATTGTCAGGTTATTACATCTGATTATAAAACCTTCTCTGCTGAGATTCGTATTTTTATGTCAGCAACGATTATTCGTGCTTCGAGCGTTGTCAATAAGAGAAAAATCCTAAGAGTTATTCCTAATATGATTATCTTTCCGTTAAAAAGTATTGACGGTCTTATACTATCAGTCATATTTTTTTTATTATTTTAGAAGTGTTTTATATTCATCATAGCTTTTTTATCATTCATTATATATTTTTTCGATATCATCCTTTCGTTATTTCTTGTCAACTCACCTCTTTCTGTTAGTTTTGCTACACACTGTTAAGCTTTTGTTTTCTTTGTTTATTTGTTTTTATTTATTTATCCACTCTTAAATATTGCAAGCTTTTCGTTCTTGTATCCCCATTCGTAATTCATTCTTCATGCATTTTTTCGTTTGTCCATTTCATATATAATCATTTATCGCCTCCACCATTCAACTTTAATTTTCAATTTTTTCTTTGTATTCTGTATATTTTTCTTTTTAATTTCTCTTTTTTTATTTTTACTTTATTTTTAATTATTACATCATTTGCTCCACCATCTTTTCTACTGTAATCTCCTTGTTTATATTTATTTACCATTACATCATATTCTTGTTATCTTATTTAAGTTACCTTTTTATTTATTCCGCGTTATTCTATGACTTTCTTCCATTTCCTTTATATATATATATATATATATATATATATATATATATATCCTCACACGGGATCACATAATAACTGGTGCAATAATTTATTTCGTCCCTATGGGCTTGTCAAGCATCCAAGCAAAGTTATAACATTTTTGAAAATGAAAATAAGGGCATTCACACTCACCATTTAAATATACTAGAAGCTTTGCACATTAAAACAAACAACCGGTTATTAACAGGATTAATTCTAACACTAGTACTAATATACTTAAATGTTTATAATACTAAATAAATATAGTTCCGTATTAAAATTTTCCCGCCAAAATTAACTATAAACTCACTCCAGGTATTTACCTGATTGATCTTATTCCACTGAAGATGGACCCAGATTGGTAAGAAAGTACTTTGGGCCTAAAAGAAAATTACGGCTGATTCATCAGCCAATTCTCATCCGAGATTAAGACTTTAATCAAGAAAATGGAAAGGGGTCAGTACAAAATATCCAGACATAAATTGTCGGTTATTTTTAATAATAATAATATATATATATATATATATATATATATATATATATATATATATATATATATATATACATGTGTGTGTGTGTGTGTGTGTGTGTGTGTGTGTGTGTGTGGCTGTGTGTGTGTGTGATGTGAGAGAGGGAGACAGCGTAAGCGAGACAGAGTAAATGCCCACAAGATAAAATTCCAAAGAATTGCAACCGGGCTTGCTTTTTTCTTTTCTTTCCCATTTTCTTTGTTCCAAACATGATTTGGAATAAGGATCAGGTTTTTATTCTGCCTGTTAAGAGCTCTGTTTCTAACAGCTTTTGAGTGATAACATTGGCATGCCAGTTTTATCAGAGGTTGTACATGTCTGTATTATTAAAAATAATAATATATATATATCAGTATATATATATATATATACATTTATCTCACTCTTTCTCTTACTCTCTTCCCCTCTCTCTCTCTCTCTCTCTCTATATATATATATATATATATATACACACACACACACACACACACACACATATATATATATATATATATATATATATATATATATATATATATATATGTATATATATATATATACACACTAGGAGATAACTCTATAGATATGCAGATATGGAAATAATGTAATCGTATACTGAGATATATATGGAGGGAGACAGATTAAAAAATGTAATACCTTCTTAAAATTGGTTGCACATGAATCCATACTATGAAGATAATGGAACGCATGTTTATTGCGATTCATAGTGTAAAATAATAGGATTTTTCACAATGTTTCTATTCCTAGATTTTATCGGATAAGATACATCCTTTGATTTACAAAGGATGTATCTTTTCCTAGCGTGATGATTACATACTGTATTTAGCAGAATTAATACAACATGATTCTCTATCAGCACAGCGTCAGCACATCTTTAAAAAAAGCATATGAAATAGATTGCATTTTTTAGAACAGCTAAGAATTAATTTTACACTTGTTCAAGTGTACTCTCTGTTTCTCTCTCATTTTCTCTATCTCCCTTTCTCTCCTTCTCTCTCTCTCTCTCTCTCTCTCTCTCTCTCTCTCTCTCTCTATATATATATATATATATATATATATATATATATATATATATATATATGTGTGTGTGTGTTTACGTTTCTTACTTCAAATGTTCTTAGTAGTCATACGTACCTTTGTGTATACTGACGCGCCGGTCTGTCTTCGACATCGTTGCCGTAACTATCATCATCGCAGTATGTTGCATTTCGCCGTCGTCACCGTCGAAGTAGCCCGTTCCTCGTAGCAACCATCGTCGTGATCATGATAATCTAGGCTATATAGTGAAAACATTCCACCTAGAGAGGAAAAAGGCGAGTCCGGCATACTAATTAACTAGTTTTTATTTAAGAAAAAAGCCCATACCTTCATTAACTTGGAGAGTAAGATCAAATTGTTATTCCGTACTTAGATCTACTTCTGTACGGGGATAGGAAAGAAGACGCTTTCAACTCGCTATCACTCTTTTAGGAATAACATTCAAATCTTCCTTTTTCTGAATTACATCTCGATTTTGCATCCGTGCATCACGCTCTCGAAACACAGACTGACTAAAAATCATTTATTTTTTCGTTCCTATGATTATGATGTTATTGCCGCAAATGGGGACTCTTAGACTCTAACCACGCACCTGTTTGATCAAAGGTCAAGGTGGCGTCAGAGTTCAGGTATGTTTATACTTTTAGTCCGAAAGCGAACTTGTTCCCCATATTTTGCAGGAAGAAAGATGGCGGAGAAGGGGGTGTACAACGATAGACGTCTTCAATAAAAGAATGTGCGTTTTTCACGCACGACCAGTAGAACGAGTAGAGACAGTAGACCCGAGAGACACAGTCAGTGTTGGGTTGTCGGCAGAGGGAGTCGGACGGACCCCAGCGCGCGCCGATGATAGCGTGCGTCGGAGAAAAGAAAATCGGACGAAATCCCCGCCACCGCTTTCGCCTGTTTTTTTGTGACTAAACAACTACTTGTGTAATGAATTCGCGCACACAGGGAACTAACGAGATAACTTAGAGAAAACACAACTTTTACGAGTACGGTAGACATTTGTCCAATGTAAAATCAATACTTTTATCTTATTAATAATTACTCTTCTATACAAAACCCCCCGACCGACTTGTTGAACATTGTTGTTTTCCTTTTGTTCCGCTTTGAATGCTCATACGCCCACACATAGCCAACCGGTTGCTGTTCGCCCAATGATAGCTCGCTGATATAAACAGTTTCAACGTGGGAGTGTATGTGTAGCTGGACGAGACGACAAGGACGGCGACATCTCATCATCATCATCGTCGCTATCCCGGCCTAGAGGAATTTCGATCTCTATGTTTTGTTGTTGCCACTACGACGATCGGCACGAGTGGGAGTCACAGGCTGGCACCGCGACCAGGGTGTCACACCTCGGGCAGTTGATGACACCACCGAGTGCACACGAGTGGGGGTCATACATGCATTATGTAACACATCAACCCACCATTTAAGCCGAGGTACTCTATCAGTTAAAGTAGATCATCATCCGCTATTACGTAGTAGTCGTACTATACAGCTGTTTCCATTAAGATATATCAATGAGTTGTTTCTTTACCTGGACTAAAAAGAAGTAATGACCATGGAAAATGTACTAAAAAGACAATATTGGCCAACTCTAAGAAAAAACGAAAAACGAAGGAATAACGCTGGTTCTTATAAACGATCATGTGGATAACACAAACAACTGGATAGTATATATGATCTAAGACACAGAAAGGCTCATAATCGCAGTAAGAAACAACAGAAAAATAAAGAATACATAGAGCATTGAAACTTAAACCCAAGAAACGAGAAAAGAAAAGTTAGATGAAAAGCAGCTGAATGAAGTATTTTTTAAGATGGATCAGAGAAAACACCGGGTCATGGGTAGGAAAAGTCACCTGTACGGAGAAACGGAATAACTACTGACACTCGTACAGAATGACGCGCTCATAACAACTATATCAAAGCTAAAATAGACAAAACCCAAGAAGTAAATTATCCCTAAAAGAATGGAGAAACAGACACGGAAAAATCCAGTCAACTAGGAAATATGAAAACATCTTCGCTTTGAACATACCGAAAAATTCTACAAACACAAACCATTGATTTGATTGGACAAATGAAAATCACAAAATCGCCTGCGGTATAGAGGTATAAATAAAAAAATATTCAAGCGAGGAGAGTGAACGTGATAATATTAAACAAGATGGAATAAAACTAGCCAACTCGTAGATTTCGGCATTTTAAAAATCCCACGGTGAAGATTAAGGAGGCGGAAAAACGAAGCAAATAGATGGAACATTCCTGAGAACAAAAAGGAATAGAGAAAATCACCATAGCAATACTAATTGAAGGAATACTATTTATAATCCCGGAACGATTGTAGAAATAACCAGACGAAATTGGAATACAAGTGAAGATTAAGAACATATAACGAATAGCAATGAGAAAAAAATCGAAATTGTAAAGAAAACATTGAATGCAGAAACAAACTAACATAACCAAGCAAGGTGATTTTAAATTGAAAAAGAAACAAACATATAGAAAAAATAACAGATGAGCCAACAAAACGTCAACCCTGTTAGAAATCCATTAAACTACCCCCCCCCCAAATCAGTCATACACACATGCACACAAGTACATCAGCATCGGCTAGTACCACACACAACTATCGCGAAGTGTAAATAAATATTAAATGACCGGGAAGGGATTATACTGAACAAATCTCCAATAGAAAGGTGCAGAGAGTACTGGTACTTTCGGAGGCTTATCGATTTTCAACTGCTATATAATACCAACAGTCGTTACAAGCAAAATATCAATGATAAACAGCTGTTGCGATAATACAAAGTCATTTGAATTAGTTATCAAAAAGAGGTGGAGAGTGCTGGAAATATGGAGAGACGTGTTGTCAGTCAAACTGGAGGAGAAACGCGCATAGAACGTTTTTCGCATTGTTCAAGGAAGTCGTTGAAGATTTAAATTCAGAAACGCTGGATGGCATCACACAACAATATATATATATATATATATATATATATATATATATATATATATATATATATATATATATATATATATATCGAAAGTAACTTTGAAATAAACTAAATAAATGACAGAACGAGTCCTGAAAGTTGATAGTTGTCTTTATTTTACAAATAAAGAGGACGAACCACAGTGAGCTGCGATCACCAATTTGTATAAATAGGAACAATAGGTGTGTGTTAGGATAACTAAAGAAAACGCAATTATGTCCCTAGGACCATTTCAGAGTTATCTCCCCTTGTCGAGTAACTTGCCGGGGTGAAAAGTAAACATTGACCACGGATCAGACTGTATCATATTTCATCTCGCGTTACAGCGGCTAAATAACTCATTCTATTCTAATTTCACTTTTAATAAATCTGTTAAACCTTTCTGTTGAAAAGTCATCCATTTTGTTTTACGAGTTATTAATTATTATAACCTAAATTAAATGGTTTACAACAGTGGCGACGAAGGATTAGATTAACTTAAAAAATAATTTTCAAAAGAAAAAAAATGGATTGTACAATTCAACGATTACTGGAAAAACAGTTACATTTGATGGATTTATTTTCAGAGAGATTTTCTATACCCACATCGTCGATTTCAGAAACATATCTTAGGACATCTACAGATTTATTTTCACAATCAATAACGGAATTTCGTTATGACCCAATGACAAATTCAACGTTCGAAAAATGGTTTTCGCGTTTCGAGGACATTTTTCGAGTGGATTTGAAAGATCAAGCTGACGACCGGAAGGTAAGACTTCTATTACGTAAGCTTGGGACGTCGGAACATGAGCGGTATGTAAATTACATATTGCCAAAACATTCTCATGACTGCCATTTTCAAAACACAGTACTAATTCTCACTCAGATTTTCGGTGACCATATTTCATTATTCAATATGCGTTTTAATTGTTTTAACATAATGAAATCTTCCTCAATCGATTTTTCAACGTATGCAGGTCTTGTAAACAAAGAATGTGAACGTTTTAAAATCTCTTCCATCACAGACGCTCAGTTCAAATGTTTGATTTTTGTGTGTGGTTTGAAATTAGAAGGGGAAACAGAAATTCGCACACGGATTTTGTCAAAACTAGAACAAAATCCAGACATAACATTGCAACACGTTGCCGATGAATGCCCGAGTCTAGTGAATATAAAACATGATTCAACTATGGTACAACAAGCATCTATGGTAACACAGTTCAAAAACAACGTCGGTTCACCTCACCGACTTCAAAATCAGTCCAGCCCCCAACAGCTTGTTGGAAGTGTGGCAACTGGCATTTTGTGCGATACTGCACTTTCAAGACTCACCGCTGTCGCAGCTGCAATCGACTCGGACATAAAGAGGGATTTGCATCCCTCCAGGACGAAAACCAACACATGATAGGCAGACCTCACATACACACAACAGGCAACGACATCAACACAGTTCAAAAACAAACAGTTTTTCAAAAACAAACAGTCTGATAGCAACTTTTCTCTCGGAACAAAAATCCAAACGAAAATATGTTACAGTACAATTGAATGGCCATCCTATTCAATTGCAGATCGATACAACATCAGATATAATTATTATATCACGAAAACTATGGGAAGCCATAGGCCAGCCTTCATTGACACCAACAAGCCAGGTAGCACAGAATACTTCTGGAGATTATGTTCACATCACGGGTCAATTACTCGCTACCGTTAAAATGAATGGAAAAACGGTGTCAGGTACCCTATACATTGCAAATTCATGCCATAATTTGCTGGGGCTTGAATTTATTGAGTTACTAGGTCTTTTCGACATTACACTCAACCAAATATGTGAGGTGGTGGCCACACCGTCACCTCAGAGCAGTAAAGACGACCTCAGCAAGAAGAAACAGCAACGGCGGAACAATCGACCAACCACCAACTTTTCGTTTGGACCAACCTTTGGCTCCACTTCAACAGGAACTCCCACAATAATATCAACACCAATGATTACCACAGGGAATCCTAAAATCACCACAACATCAGAACCTACTTCAACAACATCAGTTCGAAGTGAGTCTACTAAGGGTATGACTGATAAAACCCTCATATCTGATGACTACATTAGTGGAACACCAAACACACCAAACTCTCCAGTATGGCAGACCTGATGGACCTGGATGGATTGTACCAGCGCCGACTACATCTACGGACCCCAAACCTAGCATCACCGTTAAACTGACTGATGACTCTCAAGGGGTAGAGCTGCTCAAAGTTGATGTGACCGGTAATGCTGAGAAAATCACAATTCTTGTACAACGCTCAAGATCAAAAGAGTTTGTAGAAATTCTTGAGGGCACTAAAATCACTGGTCCATTCATCTCAAACACATTTGACTAAGTTATGGCAATCAAGGTGATTTTTGGAAGAAAACGCAGTTGCTCAGAATCCAGACTACAAAGTATGGCTGGATATTGAAGCATGTTTCCATTTGCCAACATCTCCAATAACATCATCTACAGAGACAACTATACCACAGCAGGACCTCAACTAACAACCTCCTACATGAAGCAAGCACCAAATCACCATCGAGTTAATTACCCACACGAGGTGTACCAGCCAGGACCCCACACGCCTGTTGGTCTAGCAGCAGCAGGAGCAGCAGCAAGGTTCGGGTCCTCGCAATACTACAGTCCAAAGCAGAAATTGCGCACAACGTTGCGTGCTCGTCAGCCATCAAGCCAGGGTTCCTTCAGCATAACACACGTTCGGTCGCTACCGAACCATCCTCAATCAAACGGACAAGCCGAAAGATTTGTAGACACATTCAAAAGAGCACTACTAAAAGCAAGAGGGGAGGGAACAACAGAGGAGATACTCCATGCTTTCCCCCCTTCCATATGGTCTATCACCAGCAGAGGCACTTATGGGACGAAAACTCTGTACCACACTGGACGCTTTACATTCCCAGCCACAAAGGCAACAACCAAGCCCTAACAAAATAAAAGCATTGTCAGTTGGAATTACCAGTGTTTGCTGGGAATTATAGACCTGGCCGGCCAAACTGGGTACCAGGCATCATCCGTAAAATAAATGGACAATTTCTGTATGATGTTCAAGTCTGAAATCAATTCTGGACACGGCACAAAAACCAGTTGCATCTCAAATACTCTGTAGACAACTTAGTGGACAACAGCACAACCATTGCATTTGATTTGTTAATGGACACATCTGAACTGTCATCTCCACAACCTCTCATGCAGACAAATTCAGATGAGAATTATCAAAGACTTCCCAGGACTTAGCCAAAGCGCAGTCGTACTAGAGTCAAGCACCTCCAAGTTGACCCCAGGTGCGCTCGATACAGTTAAACACTAAAACGGGGAGATGTTAGGATAACTAAAGAAAACGCAATTATGTCCCTTTGACCATTTCAGAGTTATCCCCCCCTTGTCAAGTGGCTTGCCGGGGTGAAAAGTAAACATTGACCACGGATCAGACTGTCTCATATTTGATCTCGCGTTACAGCGGCTAAATAACTCATTTCATTCTGATTTCACTTTTAATAAATCTGTTAAACCTTTCTGTTGAAAAGTCATCGATTTTGTTTTACGAGTTATTAATTATTATAACCTAAATTGCATTGTTTACAACAGTGTGTTATGATAAACAATATAAGGAGAAAAATAACTAGTCCTCTGGAATACTATTTCATGTAAAGTATACTTAATTCCAGGCAGCATGACTTTCCTAGGATGATCTTAGCCAGTTTTAGACGTCTTAGGGCTAGACATGAATTATTCGTTCATCATTTTCAAAGTTGTTCCCTTTAGACGTTACTATAGTATAACATTGAATACAGTAAAACAATAAAAAAACACCTTTGTTTAGAGTTACACATTTAATCAAAATCATCACCATCCTCTAAACTATGTGATTTAGTAAAATAACCATCAACAACATGACTGATAACCTTCTAAGCAAATACACCTCTCCAGGACTAAAACACTTATGTGTCATAATACTAGCGGACCTGAAATCAATAAAATATCACATAACTACAATCAGATATAAACACTAAATCACTAGCAGAAATTGATCAACATTTAACCAACATGTCTATGGAAATATCATTACTGATGAGTGAAATGATATTAATTACAACTATTTATTAACACAGTAAACATCTTCAGTGGTAACATACAATTTATTTTGTAAATTGAAAGGCCATTGCATGATTGCAAAGTGTATTATCATCGCCACCGTATTCAGTACATTACTTTTTTGGTTGTTATTTTATTAGTTTAATTCACAACACAAGGATCAGAACGTTCAATAATGTACACATAACCTTAGTGCGCCTTTCAATATTATTACACTCCAACTAATCCTTGGGCAATCTCTCTAATCCACAGCTATCATTCGTACCCATCAACTCAACTGAATAATTAATTGCCCCATTAAAGGTATGTTTTGGCTTCCGCATTTAAAGCTCTCTAAAAATGTTCTCATTGTACCTTGACAAAGTTATTTTATCTTAACGGGGTTAACTTTTCTTGATGCAGATACAACATTAAGAATTGTTGACAACTGCCGATGCTAAAACAACACATCCTCATTTTTTCACAGGAATTAAATCATGTGTACACTCAATAACCTCCTTAGACAAGACACGTCTCCCCTGAGGTCATTTGTCGACGTTCCACCTTTTCAACCAGCAGTGCAGCATCTGTCTATATAGAGACAAATCCTCACGTAAATTGTGTCAAATACTTTGTCTCTGAACGCCTGAATTGGATAACCCAACGTCGTTGACTTCTCAATTCATTGTTTGTCGTCAACATGTTCTCTCTGGTATTTAGCATACTCTTTGATTTCCAATTACCTTGTTGGTCAGCTCTTTCACCACCAATCTTTGAAAATAATTTCAAGAACCCCTGTCTCCACATGATTTGAGGTACTCCCTATTCTACACAAATCTTCATCAAAGATTCGACAGTCATCTTTACACGTTCTTTTTATTGCACTGTAACACCTTTTTCATACTTTAACATAGGGATAATGACATGTCACAATTTCTTATATCGTCTAGAATATCCTAATGTGCTCCTCGCTGAACACCAGTTATGCATCAAGGCAATGGTTTCATCAAGTTCGAATGCATGAGAAGCATGCGCTGTATTGGTATACAGCTCATGCCCAAACTGAGCTATCATTTTCTTCGACTTTAAGTTCACATGATGAATCAAGTAGCCAAGTCACTGAGTCAGTGAGAGTTTGGGGTATTCTTTACAAGCAAATTACTAAATATTGTTTGCAAGATGATCAGATGTTCATCCTAGAACAGAAAGGAAACTATTTCTTTGTTTCTTAAACTAATCCGACTCATCAGACTCCTCCACTACATGGTTTTCTTGTTCCTGCTTGTTCTAGGATAAACTGCCTTACTCTTCGTCTCATAATTATAGTTCAATCTGTGTATTTTGGCTCATGTTGCTTTGAGGAAAGATGCACATCCTATGATTTCCTTGACATTATATTGTTCTGTAAACTTTTTCTGACATACTGTGTATTCAGATTGTCGTGTCTTGTCACAGTAGGTATTTCTGATGCTTTAAGTGTGTGGATAATAAAATGCCGTAAAACACTGACTTTTCTAACGTTTTATTTGATCAATTATTTTGAAAAATAGGAACATTTTGGTAAATATTGAATCAAAAATTTGAAAAGAAATTAGCTAAGGAAAACAAATCGACATACAAAATAAAGCTAAAAGTAATTTATGCATAAACTTACAAGCACACCACATACTCTTTATCTCAAGTATAATACTTCTAATCATGGCATTGATAATTTTATGAAAATTAAAGGAAAACTTTGAAACATGACAGTTTTTACAAAATTGATTATCGATCTATCATTAAAGAGTTACAAAATGGATTCAATTGAATATAGAATAATTAACACACATTTTCGAAAAAAAGGTATGTACTTTAGTATTTGAACTTTGCTTTTTAATAAACAATTTGGCGAATTGTTTGAAAAATAGTACTGAATTTCGACAACATTATGTGCTTTTTGGGTAAATTTTCTTAATGTTTTACGAGTTAATCCAAATAGAATATTTAATTTTTACCAAGTAATAATGCATTTTAGTGTTTGATTAAAGTGTAAAAGATATTGCGCCTAAAACAGTAGACATATAATCATAGTGTTATTTGACACAGATTTCAAGTATTTTATGACAAATATGAATTTCCATGAGGTAAATTTGTGACAAATAATTGAATAACAGTTTTGCAAGTATTTCTGAAAATTCTATACATAATAGAGAATAATTTTTTCGGTTTTCTCAGAGATTTTAGGTAAATATCAGAAGTATTAACTTTTAAGGGTTTAGGGCAACATGTAATTAGGCCTATTTCCACCTCTGTAAACGAAACACACACACATCAGAATACAACTTTAATGTTCGTGCTTTTAATGTGTAAAATAAATACTATTTATTTACTGCAAAATGATTAGTACGGAAGAATAATAAAAACATTACTAATTCGGGATTTCCACCAAAACAATGAATAAAATAAAAGTGGAAATAATGCAGAGTATATAAATATTGTCAAATAAAGTCATACGAAGCGCTAGCCGCCATTTTCTGAATAGGCAAACATCAACAGAAGCTGAACAGGAACCGTAAAAGAGACTTATTATCGGTCCCATTTGTCTGCAATAGAAACTGACGCTACCGATGTTGTTCTGATTTTCTGCAGTACATATATACATAAATAGTACGCACTCTTGAATCAAATTCTTAATAATCGTGAACTCTCCAAAGGTTATGTCCCACTAACCTTATATATATATATATATATATATATATATATATATATATATATATATATATATATATATATATATATATATATATATATACTAAGATCAAAGTTGATTAAAGTTAAGCCGTGTTCGGAGAAGTTAAAAATAGACTGACACGTAGCTATAAGGAATATTCCGACAACCTTCGTAGAATTTCTAGATAGTCTTTCTTGATATGCCGCCTTTCGCATAAATAGCACTTAAATCTCAGTCTTGATAATCTTCCATTGCCTAATAGTTACAGTGCTTGCTTACAAGGTTTACTCTGTGGCAGGGGTTCGAACCGTGCGACTGTCCAAAATTATCATCCCTGCACTGATGAGAGCGAAAGATCGAACCGCTAGCGTATGTAGATAAAAATTATTTTATTTCACTTTAAAAAATTAATATATATATATATATATATAAATATATATATATATATATACATAGTGTGTGTGTGTGTGTGTGTGTGTGTGTGTGTGTGTGTGTGTGTGTGTGGTGGCCGGGCGTTCAGACAAATGAAACATGCTGACTTATTACTGAAACCATCTTTCACACTAGTAATCTCCAGAAGTAAGGATGAAACATGTGTGTCTGTGGATAATAATTTAATTATATCTATCGTAATATTTTTAAGCATTTCAATAATAAAACAGGCGCTTTAAAATAATAATAAATTAAGTTGTCAAATTTAAATGCCTAATGCTTATTTCTGGTCAACGTGTCATTGAACACTGTTGCTCACAGTCTTTTATATGTGCCCCTTAGTTAGATATAGATAGAACTTAATTCGCTTATTTTAACATGGTTATATTACAGGCTGCATCGTTCTTTGCATTTAGACAAAGGTTAAAATGTTCACTTGGGTCTGAGAGTTTCGAATCGTGTGATCGACAGAGCAATTGTCTTCTACACTGATTATTCCCGGACGACAGGATGAAACGCATGTGTCTGTTAATGAAACGTTAATGATAGTTATTGTAATATTATATATATATATATATATATATATATATATATATATATATATATATATATATATATATGTATGACCGCGTGCAACCACCACTCCTGCACTGATGAGGATAAACAACCCGAAACGATATCGGCTGTTGGTTCAAAACTACTTTAATACTTACTCATATTTACAGTATATATATATATATATATATATATATATATATATATATATATGTATATATATACATATATATATATATATATATATATATATATATATATATATATATATATATATATATATATATATATATATATATATATATATAAATATATAGGATCAAATATAAACCAAAAGTAAAACTTTTAGTTGATGGAACCTATAGTGAAGAGGTTTAGCTCAATATACGAGATAGAGCAATTGTAGAGATAGAAGAAAAAAGGATGATTTCATATATTTTTCAAATATTTGAACTTTGTTTTTTTCGAAAGCCAACTTATCTATCTGTATTTCTCTTCTGATGATAAGAAGTCGATCTTTGAAAAGCCTCGGCTTAAAGAAAAGAATAATAAACACAAGTTTATTACTGAATACACCTTGCATTGAACAATTGAAATTTGAAATAAATTTGAACAATCGTCGCATATTTATCACTCTTTTTTCTTCTATCTCTACATAAATATATATATATATATATATATATATATATATATCCAGATGTATTTAATGAGCCTTTTTGTGTTAGTTTGCTTTAGTAAAACTACTAAATTTATCGTCTAATAATTTGATATGATCATATTCCGATACTTGTATTTCGTCTGTTGTATTCTGTTATCTAAAATAAGTAGGGATAGCAATCGCGTAATGTAAACCAGTCTTTTTAAATTGCGTTCAAATAATAGAAACTCTGTATTTCTTTTGACACCCAAGGCGTGCATATTTGTTTCAGATAATGTTTTCATTGTTCCGTTAGTGTATGTGTTTACACTAGGAACCCACTTTTTTCTACCTGTGATGCCTTCACAACGATTATGCAACCTATATGTGAGAATAACACTGCACTATCACATACATTGTGTGCGTCAGATGTTCACAATAAAGAATGTGGATCAGTATTGGTTGCAATAGGCCATAAACGTGAAACAAAGCCATTCGCGACATATGTAAACATATCGAACATAATCCCGAAATTATTCCATCAACTTCCCTACCACCCTGTATTTGCGTTTTCTAGATATAGTTATTGATATATTCAAATTGTGTGTGTATACACACTCATACACTTATAGAGTTATCGTTGTTTTGTGAGTGTTATGATTATGTATGAGTTTTTTTCGAAAGTAGATTATTAAAAGGAAACGAAATCATAATTGAAATATATTTGTGATTCACTTCATCAGACATTTATATCTATGAATATATGCAAGTTTCTATTTAATGCGATTATAACCTCCAGCGATATGTGCGTGTATGGCAATATTATCTTCTTATTATAAATTCATTTAAACAAACCGACTGAGATAAAGATAATATATTTTAAAGTACGTAAATGGTTTCGTAAATACATGATACATCATGTTATATATATATATATATATACATATATTCATGTTTCCGTACATTTGTGTATATATACGTGTATATCCTTCCATACGTATATGCGTATCCTTACATGATAGGTATTTAACAAGACACGTGTACGAATTGTAGACATGGATACGGTTTCAATTTCAATTGACGCGTTAAGCTTTGCAATTACGTTCTCAATGCGAGATACAAAGAGTGTTGCCACTTGCCGACAGTTCACAGAAAGACATAGATTCATATCTAAAAAGAAAGTTAAGTTTTAACATAGAATAATTACTAGGCAAAAAGTTATGTTTTACATCGTTTCTCTGCATCATGGCGAAAGGCGCATGCTCACTTGAGTAGGAATAAAACAAATTAAAACGATTAACCTGATCGGATTTTAAATCTTTCACAAAAAGGGCTGCTTTGGCTTTCAGGTCATATAGATATATTTTAAAATTACGAATACGATTTTTAAAGAGTGAACCATATACTGTCGTAAAAATAATATCAATTAAATGAAAATATCGAACATAACTTCTACTCTACTACTATTACTACTAATACTACTACGAACAAGAACAACAACAAGAATAAGAAACACAACAACAATAACAACAACACCACTACTACTACTACTAATAATAATAATAGAGGAAACACAAAAAAACGAGCATGAGAAACATGTCGTATTGAAAAGCGCTAGGTTACGATCGAATACATGGGCACTGGTTAAAAAAATATATGCCCTTGCATGAAACACTCATGCCAACACTGAGAAAATGTTGGAACGAAATAGACATGTCCGCCTTTTCGCTAAGAACAAAATGTAGTATCTGTTTTGATACTATACTTGATCTTTTCAGACCGCGGTCAATAAAAGTGAACATATTCTAGACTGAGGCAATGTTTATTTTTGTCTCAATCAAGAGTTCCTTTTTGGTTGATCTGGATTTTATGCACATTAAAAAAGAGGTATTGTCTAAATTTACCGTCGTGTGGGGGTAGGTAAATAAGGACATAGCAGAGTGAATGACTATAGAAATAACTCGTGTAATTAAGAAAAGCAACAAGAAACATAGCGGTCGTAAGCAGCTGTAAACCAATAACTTGCCTATAAACCACAGGGCTAATGTAACGACCATACCGAGAAAACAGGTCTATCATTCCTTAAATTACCAGCGCCTATACTCTGAAAAATAGTAAATAATGATTGTAAGCGACAAGAGAGATACGTGATTTGCTATCACTGATCCTGAATGTAGTAAAAAGAACAGAATAAATAACATAGCCATGGCATTGATTGCCTACAATAAAGCCTACAACGGAGAATCCAAAAACTGGATAATTAAATGCTTTAAGACATTCTAAATATCTGATAGACGGTTCAATCTTACATACAACGCAATGAAAACACAACTGATAGTTGCATGGCAACACCTAACTAAGATAAAAATACAGAGAGACATTTTCCAGAACGATCGTCTATTACCACTATTGTTTATTGTTGTGCTTGTGCCACTCAACAACATACTCAGAAAGCGCAACGCCGGATTTTAGTTCACAGACACAAAAGATAGACTAAACCAGCTCATATGTACGAACAATCTGAAGCTATTTTCCAAATAATACAAAAAAGAACGAGTAAAGCTGGGAAATACTACCAGCATCTTCAGCCAGGACATTCACGTGGCATTTGGAATGGTAAACTGTGCAGTATAAGAGATTCAAGGTAGACGCTTCGAAACAACGCAAGAGATGGAATTACCTAAGAGAGTAGCGATGAGAGCACTTGGCGTTATCTGAGAGACATGGAAGTAGGCGGCATCATTAGATCAACAGCAATTAAAGAAATATTGGAAAATAGTACGTGAGAAGACCCTCGAAAAAGAAGTATGCTCACTTTAACGCCGTACACTCAAAATGCATTATTGATATAGATTCTGGGCCACGCACTTCTTTCTCATGACGCCATACTTTGTAACGTAACAATAATTCTTGTATGTTAACTTCAAACCATATGCTTACTATAGAATAATTTGTGAGACTGCATCTTTTAACTTCTTCTTTACACTCCCGGCTCTAATATTTCTGCACTTTTACAAACGTCATTTAAACGGCATGTTATTATTATTATTATTATTATTATTATTAAACATATATTTGATGTTATAACGAAAATCAGTGCACTAGAGACAAAGAGAAAATATAAACCAGTATTTTAACGACGTGTGTTGAAGTGATCAGAGTTTGTGCTTCTCATAAAAAATATTTTATGGTTATTCTGAATACGTTCATATTAGTATTTGTCAAGTGGAAAAGCCACTCAGTAACAAAGCCCATTGAAATGCTTCAAATCTATTCAGTGATGTAAATCTTTTGAAAATCGTGAGAAGAAAGAAATCATAAAAACTTGATGCAACAAAACTACCATGAAATATATATCGAATTAGGTCGAAAGGGATATGCACTCGATGCTGTCTTGGAATATACAAAATAAGACTTTAAATTGAGGTTTGTTTTATATTAGAAATGCGGGCAAGTACACTGGTTGTGAGTTTTTTTTTTTAAATTGATTTATGAGCACAGCGGAACGATAATAGATAATATTTGCCTTTGTCGTGCCGACCACAGTTTACGATTCGACACTTGTAAGACATCTAGATGTTCAATATTTGAACACCTTAGCCCGAGGACAGACCCCAACATAGATTGTTTCTTTCTTTCTGTTAATGTTGTCACTCAAAGATCTTATGAAATAATCGTATTAGAAAAAGCTGGCTAAACAGTATAATAAGGGTGCTTTTCTTCACTTCATTCTAACAAACTGGGGATGCTTAGGGGAACATGCAGCAGTGCTATCACCTTGCACCCCTGCTGGACGTAACAGCATGGTTCGTACTACGATGATACGACACTTTCCTCTTACAGAACGTCAACAAAAACTGCCTTAATACTCACTGTCGTCACAACAACTAGCGCATCCTGTTTCTAACCAACAAACTAACTGTATCATCATCATCATCATCATCATCATCATCATCATCATCTATGATGTGTTCTCCGGTCAGCAAAATATCTACAGCCAGTACGTCAAAATTAACAGCTCTGAACAAAAATACTAAAGGGCACTTCAGCCAGGATAACTATTACAACTATCATACGGTAACGATCCATCATCTATTCCTGGTGAATCACTCCATTATAAACTCTTCTTAATGGTCACATATGCTTATTTCCGAACTAAATATTACTTTTATACTATGCTGCACACATGAGTGTGTTCTTTCTTTCTTTGTCGTTGCCGTATTTATGTATGTGTTTCCTTTCTTAGTTATGAAGTCGATCATTAGCACCGGACTCTGAAATACCGGTAAACGTTAGGGTAAAGAGTTAAAATAACCTTCGATTTTTTTAAGAAACACGCGTAAACGATGTTAGTTATTTTAAATCTATATGTAATAGAGTAAAACACCTATATTATTTAGATACTATCATGCCCCTTTTGAAGCTGCCAGTAATTTTGTAAGCGTTTAAGCCAACAACCGGTAAGCGCATATTTACTTTGTATTTTATATAAAATCTATGTTGTTGGCAAAAAATATCATAGTGCAACAAGACATGAAAATGACAATTAGAAGGTGTGTACGTAGATACAACGTGTGAATGTTTGTCCAATGCGACTATAAACAATCATGTTATAATTTTGTATATATAATTAATGTTAGATTAACATCTTGATCTGATAAATAACTAGTAATATGTCGTGGATGAGTAGTACTTTTTATACAAAATTAAGTATTTTCTGTGTTTTATAATACATACTATATGTGTCATGTATCTGCCTGTCCGTACATCTGTTGTCATATGCGCGATGCGTTTTGAATCAAGGCTCCCATACAAAGATCAAGCGCACATTTTCTCGAGTAACATTTTACGAAAAAGTCAATGGCTGTTTTAAATAATATCGTGGAGAATGCGTTCGCATCGGTAATCTATTAAAAGCTAATACTACGTTTTCTATTATTTATTTTTATTAGAGCTCGAAAATTATAGTAATTGAAAGTAAGTACGAAACTACTATTAGGTACAGGCATGGGGGCAGGAGTACACATAATTTGTTATTCATTAACGAGAGACACCGAGATATCGAGTAGTAAATAATACTATATATATTTTTGAATCATGTTAGTTGATGTAATTATGGATACTATATATGCTATTTACTCAAATTCAATATCATAACGAATAAAATAGCATTATCAAAAGTGTTTACCACCATATTGTGATTCTAGTCTATTACCATTGAGTCTGGTAACATGGCTTGATATGAATCAGTTGCTTTGTCGATTATTTCTCCTCGTGATTTGTATTACATATGCGATTCACACCTTACGCCAACTCTCGTATATTTTCGACCGATAAAACCAGAAGCGAATGGTTTTATAAAAATGGTGACAAGTAACGCCCGATTTGATCGATGCAACTCTGTGGAAGCGAAATAAAATATTCACGACATGCACTGAATCCCCATTGTTGCTACAATATTCAGCAATATAAAAACCATGCAGAATATAGACATTTCCACGAAGGAAAATACGAACAGAAACTGGGTTAGCAAATTATGTGCACGTACAATGGATTCGTCATCTAAACGCGTAATACAAATTGCGGAAGAAAAACTCCCACATTACTTAGCATTTTACTTCGGATAAACTCATTAAGGAATATGATGTTGACGCGTTTACATCATGCTTTTGCAGTATAAACGTTTTATTAAAAAAACGTCAATCTGTAATTGAAAGAGAAGATGCTTTGTGAGATCATTACATGTTAGGTCGAAATGGTGAAGTTTCGGATATAAAATCAATACTGCGATGTGTTGCAGATTTCTAAGCCACAAGTTGAACACTTCAACAAAAGTCACCTGGGAGACCTCGAAGTTAGTCTCTCAAACGTTCAGCTCGCAAACATGCTTCTACCTTGGGATTTTCTCATCGAACAATCAGAAACATTTTACATACTGATTAGAATTTTCTAGCGATACAAATGCATGATTGCTCAGAAACGGAACGAATGCGACTAGAGAGATTGCATGCATAGTTGTGGCGTATTCCTTCAAAATATGTATGTAATGACTCCTCGAGTGATAAAGAACGTCAGAAACCGTCTCCAAAGTTAATAACGAATAAAGGTAATCATTTAGAATGTAATTTTAAAAACAAAATAAACAAACACTCTAATCCTTTCTTTAAACAACAGTAACAGAAACTTTCCATGAATCCGGTTTTTACTTCCTTTTGTCAAGCTTTCAAATGTAGAAAATATTTCTGCTGCACTCAGTATTGCAAATATATATTTCTTTATGTATAATTTTATTTCCTGTTTATTAATAAATTATTCAAATGTAAAGATTATTGAAGGTTCGTCCTGCTTAGATTGATCGTAGAAGGATATAATAACACAATATATACTTAAAATACATTTCTATGTTGCAATATTATTTTAGCAACATCCACGAAGAAACTTCTAACAAACTCGTCTCTTCCGCTAGAGGGCATCATTCAACTTCCATTTAAAATAAAAGATCTCAAACACCTCATTTTCGTATAAATCATCGTGCCTTTTTTCACCAGTTCTATTCTGTTTGAAGCATCAGTCACCTACATAATTTCTCGAATCAGATAGTAATATAAGGGACTAAATTTAAGTTTCCAACATCTATAATGAAAATGGTGCCATGGAATTTACATAATTCGAACTTTGTTCACAGGTCTTTACATTTCACTTCACTAAACTACTTCATCTACATAACACAACACTTTATTTCTAAAAAAAAACAACAAGATGTGTGATTGAAACTTTGAATGTATAACCTTGATTACAATTACCCTCAATTGCATCTGTCAAATATACAAGTTCCACAGAGGCTTGGTATTATAGACATAACGGTGAGGATACCACGGAATATTTAATATCACCCGGGACAAAGAAAAAAACAAAATAAATATTTAAACATATTGAATATCTTTCTCTGTTATCATTAAATTATTTAACCATTTTATCAGTTTCTTCTCGTATGCTGTTTTAAAAAGGTACATTTTAAGGTGTGATTGAAAAGAAACTGAAAATACCCTGTATTGTGATTGAACATATAGTCTTCAGATATTTATACGTGTGTGTTTAATGCATATCCCTAACAACATATCCTTCTTCCTCACAATTATTTGTCATATTCATCTTAACATTAACATCGAACGGGCAGAAAGATAAAAAAAACAAATGCATACACACACACATCTAGTATATCTGTGATTTTATAATTGTTGTTCTAAATTATACCTTATGCATATATTTTTTATTCATTATATTTATTAGTCTATTTCCCTTTTTATCTATCGCTATATATATACAGACACGTACATATATATATATATATATATATATATATATATATATATATATATATATATACATATATAATATAATACAGTGTTTTGAGAAATAAGGAAAGAATGCTCAGCTACGTTTGTAAGAGCGGAACACTTTTATTCCATATCATACACGTTCCATTTCAAAATAACTAGTAACCCAACGTAACGAATTACTAGTAATTCGTAAAACGGAAGGTATCGATGGATGATTGAATGTTTGTATAATATAATATGGAATGTATATATATATATATATATATATATATATATATATATATATATATATATGATTATTTTTTATTCATACACCCATGTACAAAGTCTGCGATATTGGTATGTCGATGTTATCGATCAACCGTTAATATGAACTGAGATCACAGCAGGCAGAATTAAATTCAGATCATTACTTCAGATTATATTTGGGAAAGATGAAATGGAAGAGAAATAAAAAGACAGGAAAGGAAAAAGAAATTTAAATTTTGGAAAGTCACGTAGTTAGATTTGAGACCGTTGAAAATCAAATATAATATACAATATAACAGAAATACACTCGTTTAGGATAGAGACAAGAAAAGAAAGGATACCTGGAGGTGGAAGGAAGGAAGGGGGGACGAAGTACGGGCAAAAAGAAGTAAAAAAACACAGCTAATGTCTAAGTTTGGGGCTTGTTGGCTACCATCGAAGTGTCAATGTCGGCTTGACATTTCGATGTGTATTGAGACACCATAATACACACACATACACCTACACCCACATACGCACGCACAAACACAAACACACGCACACACACACACACACACACACATATATATATATATATATATATATATACATATATACACTAATCTTGTATACTAGGGTAATATTCTATATGTAATCCCCAAATTTATCGCAGCACGTTCAAGTATAAGCGTATGCTTTTATTTTTATGAATGATATAGCATATTAGTCGCTACACGCTCATATTTAACGGGCGCCTTATCTTTTAGATGTTTCCAAACAACTTAAATTAATGTTATTTCCGTGACTCGTTCTGTCAGGCTTACGTTTTATATAACATGTTGGAAACGCCCCCGCCATAGGGAGTGGTAGGAACCACTAGGAAGTTCCTAGCGACAGTTCACGAAATGTTTTTTTCCGGGTCATGGTTAAAATCTTTAACCGTCATTATGTTGTTTTTTTTAATCAAAATATACTCGGCTAATAAAGGGAATTGTGTCATTTAATATATTGTGTTTGTGGGTGTATGGTGGAAACATAAATATGACGACGATAATAAGTGACCCCCAATATTAAAAGATTATTAGTTTTTTTTTTAATTTTTAGTTTTCTGGTGTCAGGACAAAACAAAACTATCACACTGTACAATCTACTAACACGCATGAAGTAAGATTGCACCTACACGTATTGATTATATATATATAAACTACTTTTCAGATGCGAACTTTTCTAATTGATTCAAAACGCCTTAAAAAGAGTAGTGAGAGAATATAGGTTATTTAGTGATTATTTATGCAACCTATGCTAACTGTTGCACAACATTTGGAATGAATCATCATTAAGATGTTCAGTGTGTCATCCTTTGGTATACATGGTTTATTTCTCGTACTCATACTATACATCTTACGAATAAGAATAAACACTTATACACCAGCACTTTTAGTTAGACGACACACGCTGTTTTATTAAGTACGCTGTAAAAAGTAAAATACTACTACCAATACTACTACGAACATTATTACTCATACTACTAATAATGATAACATTAAAATAATAATATCAGAGGTAACTTGCTGCCTTACAGATGCTGACAAGAACATATGTTTTTACCGTAGGACTACATAAGCCATTCCAGCAGAGTATTCCGACGGCGACAGATCACATACATAGCTTGAACTTGTTGTGTAGGTGACACGTAATAGTAGTTCGTTTTCCCACCTCTTTTCATTGTTGTAGGCTTTTATCTTCTTTTAAATACAAACGGTTTAACTTTTTAATTAATAGGCAGACAAGGATCAGTTTGAGTTTAACACTGCGTTCATATGTTTCATTATTATGTTGGGGTATACATTAATGATACTTCAATCCATTCCTCATAGAGACAGAAGAAAGTTGTCTCTCTCATTCCGTCTTTCTCTTTATCTATTTCGCAGTTAAAGAAACATATAAAAGTATTTTCAGCTTATAAACTAGACTTCGGGTTCATGACAGAATAACCTGACAGGTAAACCTAATTTCAATCTGTTAACTTAA
>OY744524.1:155430033-155687533 GCA_963556195.1 Sepiola atlantica
ATATTTCCATTTTTTTAATTAAACATCATTTATTAGGGTTGATTGTCCTAATTAGCATTCTTTTAGCTAAATATTATTTTTCAATATGAATATATTTTCATATTTTCAAAGCTTCTATGTTACTGATAATACATACATAACCGCTCTTTGTCATCTGATGAGAAGAATTTATCTTCGAAAATCTATGGATTAAAGATTTTTTAAATTTCTTATTGTTTTCGAACTTTTGATGATTTAATAACATTTGTAATCCTTCCTACATTTATATTCATCATGTGTTATTGAAATATATATATATATATATATATATATATATATATATATATATATATCGTTGTCTTTATTATTATGAGTTTATCTTCATCCATCTGTCTATCTGCTGTTGGTGTATATCTTTCTGTTCCCCTGTGTTGCTCTATATTCATATTATATATACACTGCATACTATATTTTTAATATATACGGATATAAATGTTCGCAATCGTTCTTTTAATTTCTATATAAGAAATCACTCACTTATTTCTAAGAAACATTCTTTATAATCATCACAAATGTAAGTACTTTTATCATACGCATCGAGGAGTTATCATTATATTTAACGTCAAATTCAAGACAACAATATTTCATTAAAACTGTTAAATTATAACTGGCTATTTAATCCCGGCTATTGTAACCCATCTTCATGAAGGAGACACCTCTATTTTGCACTGTGTCATACAGTAGACGAAACAAGAAATTACATCAAACACTACTTGAATTTCGCTGTTTGTAATTTTCTTACTTTCGCTCGTAACATCAAACCAGTCATTCATTAAGATTTGGCAGGTTATTTCATGGGAGGGTCGAATGTCTAATGAATAATTATAGCACTTATCATCGACTGAATTTCTCGTATAACATGAAAACACTAGAATTAAGACATGGCTATACTAATTCGACAGGTGTTATGAACGTAATTATGGCCTCAATCAATTGTCGATTTGACGGGCGAGGGCGATGTCAGTGTTATAAGTATATTCAATACACTAAATCTTCTTATTTACAAATGTGTAATAGCGTATAACTTTATAAAGCAAAACACATAGTAACTTATATATATATATATATATATATATATATATACTATGTGTTTATGTAGAATTGAGTTTAAGCAGTGAGGTTATCTACCGATGTATTTGTTGATAATACTTTTAGTGCAATTTTTTTTAGTGGAATGTAAACACTTTTTGGAGCATTTATATCGAATGTGCTTTTTTATATAGCAGTTAGAATTTTTTTATTGAACATTTTTTTTATTCCGATGAGAGTCACAGTTCATTATTTTTATGAATCATTGTACGACTTAAAATAAATGCTGCCTCGAAACAGCTGTAAACAACTATAATATAATGTATACTTTTTATTTTAAACTTTATTTTAATCCAGGGCTATACTAGTAAATACCAAATCATAGGGCCCAGATGCTCTCCGACTTTGTTTTTTAAATTGTTTGTTGGCATTTATAGTTTTCTTTCTCGGCAGTCAAATGTCGGGTGCCTTATGCAACTGTAGGTCCAGCAAGCAGGTGTTTATCTTACGACTATTACCCGCTGCTTCACCTCTCCTACATCCAGATAGAATGGTATCTACGTGAATGCCTTGCGATCAATTAGGATGTCGAAATTCAAGATTAATAAATATTAATCGCAAGACATTGACATAAGGTTCCCACATCTGACCAAAAATGATCTGATGTGTTCCCCTTCAATGTAGAGCGGGACATGAAAGACAGATTTAGTTGTTCTTCTACGCTCCAAGTACTCCATGCGGAGTATATAGTCCTGAGTGATGATTTATTTTTTCCCAGTTCCATGCGTTCGTTTTCTTGACGACCAGTTGTTTTCGCCGCGATTTATTATAATGTGTAATGGTCTATGTCCCACAGAAGCTAAAAGTTTAGTTAAGATGTCCACAGACGCCCTTGTAGTGTTTTTCTCTACGACAAACATGATTAAGTATTTCTGTCAATTTCTTCTAACTATGGTTGGTCGATGAATAGTCCAGTGTCCGTTATTTTGAGTTTGAAGTTTTCTATATTATATATAAATTCCTACATGTAAATGTTGACTGTTAGGGGGCTGTGTCCAGCTGGGCGTTCAAGATTGGGGAGGGGGGGGGGAGTTTACGACCCCATTTCAATCGTCATGTTTTTATTTTCCCTTGTTATAGGGAATGGAGATTAAATAAGAAAAAAAACGGTAAAAAAATACCCCAAATAAGCAGAGAAAAAATAGTCCAACTTTCTCTCTGATGGAGCCGAATTATTTTAAATTTAAACCGAACTTTTTCTCTGTTTTTTTTACCGTTTTGTATTCCCTCATCGGACATGGCATCTCAATTCCCTGTGGAAAGGAAACGTTAAACATGACGAAAAAAATAGCGTCTTGACCTTACCACTAACTTGGAAGTTCGGTCTCGACAGAGTCAACATTAATTACCTCTTACTATTATAGAGCCGAATTATTTGTAAACCGAATAACTAAAACAACAATAAAATAATGAGGAATAAAAATAACAATGTAAACAATACTCGCAATCCAA
Organism: Sepiola atlantica; assembly: GCA_963556195.1. NCBI lineage: Eukaryota > Metazoa > Mollusca > Cephalopoda > Sepiida > Sepiolidae > Sepiola > Sepiola atlantica. Next base: position 155,432,614 of record OY744524.1, read on the forward strand.
AAAAGGTACACATCGACAAGAAGAACACTATTGTGGTTGCACTTAACGATGTAATAGCTTCCCACCGGAGACCTATGCGACACAAAGTCGGAAGGTGGGGAAAGTCAAGCCAGCACCCCTTAAAAAGGAAACTCTGGCCTATCCAAATATGCTTGAGTAGCCCCATCAGGATCCCACTGTCAGGGCGCCTCATGCAATAAGCAATACAATTACCTCACCAAAAAGAGGGGAGGCAAGGCCTGGAAGGGCTGACCTCTTCGGACAACACAGGACCTAATACCTAAGCCCGACAGATAAAAGATCACTGAAATGCCATACTGATTGTCGAGAACGAATCCTCGACTGGTATTGCCCCATCCCGAAGTCTTTAATCAACCGAAGTTACTAAAAGATTGAACGGAAAGGTTTTTACGCAGATATGTCATTCCTTCACACCGCAGGGATATGTTGCTACAACGTCGGAAAGAAAAGGGATAGTCAAGCCAGCGCCCCAAAGAACGAGCACTCTAAACTATCAAAATAGCCCGGTCAGCGCATCAGGCAGTAAAAATACACTTATCAACCCAAACAGGGACGGCAAGGCCTTGGAAGGTTGACCTCCTAGGACTACACAAGACTATACCTCAGCCCGACAGAGAAAACACAACCGAAATGGTCTAGTACCTGACGGACTTATCGTCGAGAAAAAACCTTCGACTGCTATTACCCTATAACGAAGTACTCAATTCACCGAAGTTACTGAAAGACAAAACGGAGTGGGGTTGCACTAAAGTATTTAATTCTTTCCAGCGTCAAACATATGTGACACAAGGTCGGAAGATAGAGGAGAGTCAATCTAGCGCTTCTAAAGCCTTGGCAGCACCGTCGACATTCCCCGGTCAGGGCGCCTCAGGCAGTAAGCAATGCACTTACACCACTCACAAAAGTAGAGGCAAGACCAAGGAGGGATAACCTCTTAGGACTATTCACGACCTAATACTTCAGTCCGACACAAAACGGCCACCGAAATGGCACAGCTTCTGACGTGCTGATCGTCGAGAAAAAAATCATCGACTGGTATTACCCTATCCCGCAGTCCTCAATCAACCGAAATTACTGATAAACTGAATGGTCTTGGTTTGGTTTAGGTATTTAATTCTTTTCAACAGCAGGAATATATGACACATGGTCGGAAGGTGGGGGGTGTCAAGCCAGCGCTCATAAAAATGGGGCTCTTTGGCCTATCAAAAATAGCCTGGGCCATACCGTCAACATTTCCCAGTAAGTACGCCTTAGGCAGTAAGAACACAATTTAATACACCCCACAGAGGAGAGGCACGGCTAGGGAAGGTGGCCTTCTACCCAGGACCTATACCTCAGCCCGGCACATAAAGAGCCACCAAAATGGCCCAGTTTCTGCCAGATCGATTGTCGAGAAGGAATACTCCAGTGATATTACGCCATTTCGTGTCCAGTCAAAATGTGGCTGAACCTCAAATAAATTGCTAACAAAATCATTTAACTTCGATATTGGGCATGAATAACCTCTCTTTTAGATAAAAGAACGTTTACCAAAATTAGTCTTGCGGAAAAGGGTCAACGTGCGCCACCTTTAAAATCCAACTTAACAATATTAAACTTTCGAGGATATACAATTCCTGACATTTCTTGACAAGTAAGTCCATTATTCCTGACAATTTACCTGAGAAAACACCTTTATTTAATCAGAAACAAAGAAATATTTTTTGCATGAAAACCAACACAGGTCCCATCCCAAGTAAGTTTGACATTTTCTTAGTGTGTTAACTTGTATATATAGGTAGCTATATGCTTAATAATAAACTAACACAAGACAATGGCTATTCCCTGTATTTGTTTTTATGTTCTTTTTATTTCTTATACAAATATGAATATAAGATGTACAAAAACAGACTAAGTAGCCTTTTTTCAAGGCAACAATTGTCACATAATCTACTGACATTTCATAAACCTAGGTACAAAATAAGTACAATTTACAATAAATGAATGGTCAGTTGGTCGAATGCTGGGGCAAGGCTTTTGCATAACTACCACAGAACAAGTTTATGAACAGGCTAACTAACATTTATTGACAAGAACTAGTCAAAGGTAACTTTATTATCATCAAGATCTGGTTGTGGCTAGTGCTGCAGTGGAGACCTCTGCAATTACCACACAAGTTTGAACAGTCAATGTCATGTTGTATGCAACGGCATCTTGCTGTAGTATATCCTGAAGTACGGTAAAACCTAATTATAGCCAACAAATTTACAGGACCAGCTGGCAAGTCAGTCTTGATTGGTTGTAATTTTCAATCTGAAAGTTTCCATCCCCACTCGTCAGGTTTTCGCTGGTTTCTACATTTCCATTTCTGAATTTGGAAGTAAACTCGAAGGCTGTAGAATTTCGTAGTTGCTTTTGTAGGTGGTAATGATTTGGCTTCAACATAGTTTTAGCTTTTTGCAACCTTTTCCTTAAAGCTCCTCGGTTGGAGATGATTGATGTTTTCCCCACCATTACAATTGTAAGGCACACTAAAGCCTTCTCTCCAGCTTCAATAACCTCTTTTGCACTGCTATCCTTGCCAACACTTCTGCCAGTTTGAGGAAGTTTCTATTGTTCATCACCTTTCGAAGGGATGCTGCCTTCCCAATTAATTAAACACTGGATGTAGAATCACAACCCAGTAGTGCATGGGTGAAAAGAATGTTGGAACAGACCACATCTCCCAAAGATTTAATCATCTCTTTGATGTTCAAGACTTTCAAACTTTTTGTACTATCCTTTGGTTGTACCGTGAAGAAGATGTTGTAATCATCATCTCTACTGGCATAATAAAATAGAAAAACCAATAGGTCAGTGGCATCGGCTGTCAAAAGTGTTTCTCCTGTATGTGTCAGTTCTAGATCAGTCTTCACAATCAATACGTCAGTGTATCCAGATGCATGGACTAATTTACAACCTGCTTTCTCCAAACACATTCCCAGCAAGTTGATGAACAATTGTTTGTTTTCTTGATTAGCTAGGAAAACATCCTTTTTTAATTGGAACATTATTAAAGAGGTTAGTGACACATAAACACACTCTTTCTCTGCGTCCGTGAGTTGTGTCTTTAATGGATGGACCACTTTCATACCCATCAAAGACAATGCATGCCGCCTGGTGCTAATCAGTAGTGCCATAACGGATGTTTTCTAGTTTTTGCATCGTAAACTTGATTTAAGCGCACGTTGGTAATGATGGCGTCCAAACTAATCGTTGAATTTCGTCCATTCATCAACTATAAGTTAGATCTCCAGACGTCTTCATGCTTCTCATTAGCATTTGCTTAATAACCAGATCCGTCAACAAGGCAGCCAAGTAGCGATCACTATGTCTAATCACATGGAATCCTTTAGATAATGTCTGCTACACTTCAGGATGGCTTTTTAGCAGCTCTTCCATTTGCTGCACGTACAAGTATACCGACTTTTCATATAGGATGTCTCCTTCTGCAGCGAATATTGGCAGCATCTTACAGTACCCTGTACGCTCTGCCTTGATGGTTATTATAGCGATAGAAAGGGAATACACATTGAATATATAGAAACTCCATTAAGTCCCAGCAAGGGGTTCCCTTGTTTACAGATAGAATGTCTCAAAGACTTAACGGAAACAGTTTCTAGAATCTTCAGATGAAATGGAGAGTGTGATTTATTAGAATAGAGAATAACTCAACACTGAAATTAGAGGCACAGGAACAGTTATTTATGAGATATTCGCCAATAGAAGAACCATATGTATTAGGCAACACATCAGTTGGTATATAATTTACCTGACGAATTTTTAGTGGGCCCATGTTATTTTACCCGAATGGCCAATCATTGAGATTTCTGCTCAACGTAGTGCAAATTGCAACTACATTTAAATAAATAAATAATAAAATTATCGTGGTAGGAGAACGGACATATTTTCTAATCGACGACAAAATGGGTTCGGTGGAAAAAAACAACACGTGTATTCGCGGCGTATATATATATATATATATATATATATATATATATATACAAATGTAAGTCTGTAGATCTATCGATAAATAAATTGTAAACTACACATTGTATTTTTGTCTTATAATGACTTTTGATTGTTCTTATATGTCGCAATTGTCTCCTCAGTAGAATGCGGGCCCCTCACCTCAGCTTCCTTCCTTTTGTAATGTGCCCAAGAGTACCTAGTTGTTTAAAACGTCACTGACAAACTGGAACTAACATTACATGAAAATTATATTGGTGTATATACTACTGATACTCAAAGAGAACTCTATACTTTATATGTATTGATTCGGGCTAAGTAGTAACCGATACACACAGAGATATAAATAAATAAATATATATATATATATATATACATATATATATATATATATATATATATATATACATATATATATATACACATATATATATACATATATATACATATATATATATATATATATATATATATATTTATTTTATTGGCAACAGATATGGTATATATTTGTGTAGTTGTTTTACTTCAACTTTCTTCATTATCAAATTGTCCTCGTATTCTAATTTATGAACTGTTTCCCACGCGAATATGATGGAGAGATGAAAGGATGAAAACGAATAATTTTGTAGAGACACATCACTAACATGTTCTCATGAAATTGATCAAAGGATAATCATAGGCTTCTGCTTAATCGGGCGTTTACAAACATCGACTTTTATGAGATCACCAAGCAATCATCCCTGAACTTTGCGCAGATTTTTTTTTACTATATGTGTGTTTCTTTTTTTCACCCATTTATGGTTTTGCGTCCGTGATATTACACACACATATTTTATCCTGTATATACATAATTTATATATATATATATATTTGGAGTAAAATGGGCGAACCTACGTACTCGAACATTGTCTGTCCGTACAGCAAAATGAGTCCCATAAGGTTTTTAAAATGTATTATCATAATTATATAGACGTCATGTGTTATAATATTTACACCTTTCACCTATTTACTTTTTCTAAAATTATGAATAAAATTGAAAAAAAATGTAATAAACCATTTAAATGGAAAAGAATACGCTACTTACACCCACATACAGTGTAAATGTTTCTCTAATGCGGCTTACACCTTTATATTGCAGTCATCGTAGAAACACTGAAAGAGAATGTCGTCTTTCTTCTATTGAGCTAGAAGCGACTGTTGTACATCGGAATCGAAGAGAGGCATTATCATATGTCAGTGGGTCTTCTCAGTGAGACAACCAAAGTGCTGACGATGACTACCATATCCAGATTCAAAGCGGTCTTAGACAAACATTCAAACTGCATATACGTTACACCTCTCTTTTACATGGCTTGTTGCACTTCACTATGTTTTGCAAATTACATTGAACTTTTAATTTGCTATCACTTAAAAACTAATACGTGAACGATGTTGATATTGTACGACATCATTTTTACATAATTATGAAATTACAAAAAAATTGTTTATGCATTTAGACGTAATCAAAATAATTTTAAATACTATTTTATTTTTTTGCTTATACTAGTCATTTGATTATTATATATTACCATTGTTAATTATATATATATATATATATATATATATATATATATAATGAAAAATACAAAATGAAAAGTACATTAAACACAGGAAGAACTCATTAAAAACGAATGATTCACCGGTTCGTTTAGATGATCGAAGCTTTACAGAAAAGGTTTATCTGAACGAAACCGGTAAACTTCTCGTTTTTCATGATTCCTTCTAGTGTTTTATTTGTTTTTTTTGCTATTTTCACACATACTGTTTCCACAGCATTTCATTTGATGATATATCGTGTATTATATCGTCATATATCTAGGAGCAGTATCGTATACGGGGTTTCCATGCAGCCATATTTGTTGATTGTGCGTTTGTCTACTTAATTGATAAGTTTTTACTGAGTGACTTGGGTACATTTTCATAGCTATTTTGATTAGGCATCTGTATATATCTTATACTTTTACAAATTTTATAAACAGTGTATCAACATGATAGTTTCAACTCTCGTGCATAAATTTGATAGCAAGACACAATATCAATAATTTTTTAAGGCGTTATATTTAATACAGATATCTTAAGTAACGTGTTTAACTAAATATGCAATATCTTTTGACATTCTTATCATCGATTCTAAAGCGTGAGTAGTCACACGAACGAAATAATACGAAGTTAATGAAATAAATAAAAGATTACCCGAATTACCTTTTAACTTATTTTAAATATGCCTGATTTTTAGTTCAGATTCATGTATTGAGGTAAAAGATGATACTGTAATTATAATCGTAAGACGTGTTGTCTACCATCGAAAGCTGGTTAAAATTAAAATTGACAAAAAATGTATATCTATCATATTTGTAATTAGCAAAAGAACAGAATGATATATTTTCTGTCGCAGGGAAAATACACCTATTTAATTGGACGATTGCAAGAGCTATGCCTGTAACAAATAAGTATCAACGACGGTACCAGATTCAAAAGGAACATATTTATAGACACCTGAGAAAAACTAGTAAATTATATTGTTTTAGTTAACAGGGCAATGAACCGATCTATATCATCTGAAGTACCGAAACAAACTGACTCTAGGGAACAACACTTGCATTTTTCCTTGTTTTGCCAAGCATCGTTTTGACTAGAAACAATATATTTTGCTCACGCTTTGTTACTTATGTGCCGTATCGTTCTCGCGTTGATTCTTTTTCCAAGTATCGTGTATTTGTTTCATCGTCACCCCATGATCTTATATTAACTAGCGGGACCCGTACACAGTAGTTGACTTAGAACGTTTAAGAACCCACATTCCTCAAGTTTCCGCTTCGGAACTCTATCTAACAATTTTCATTTTTAAACATATTTTTATTTTTATGTATTAAATGTATAAATAATAATGGGCATTTAAAGGAGCGTATCATTTTATGGGTCGGACAGAGTATTTTCGCAGAGACGTACTTATGTAGAAGCGAGAATCTTTTGTGTGGAGTTTTTTTAATTATTTGTGATTATGCAGATACACTTAAAAGGAAGCAATATTTGATAGGAATAAGAATATTTGTAATAGCCGCAATGTTTTGAATTATTATGTAATAGCACCAGTGTTAAAGTTGAAGATTATACGAATATTCTGTGTAAAACAGTTTCTAGCTTGATTAAACAATGATATATGAATTATATTTGATGTAAAATAAAAAATATATAGAAAGTAAATGTTGAACACTGAATATATACTAAAATAGAGCGTATGATTTTATATGAAAGAAAGTATTTACAAAATAGAGTAATTGTTCTAAGCAATATTCATGAGAAAAACACGTTTATGCTTAAGATAAAGTGTGTATGTTAACTCATTTACTTTCTCGTGCTCCACTCTTACACATAAGTCACATGTTTGGCTAACGTTCGCACGAAGTAAAGTAACCTCTACTACGATGAATATGCACCGCTTTTATTCAAAAAGTAAACATATGTATTCATGAGTAATAGTCGATTGTGAAGAATAGAAGATAAAATTACCAAGAAGATGATGTTTACTGATGTGAAACTGAATAGCAACTCAATGTTTAGCTATTCTCGATATTGCACCGTTTATGTAATACAAATGTGTCATCGCTCACAAAAGTTACTGTTTCAGCTGTCTATATTTATTTGATTGACTCTCTACGATGACAAATACAGACGTAAATGCCGCGTGTTAATGTTGGGAAAATTCAGTTTCCAAAACAAGAGCACATTTGATTAAGAAGGAAACAGGAAAGTTGACTTTTAAGGGACCCCAAAAAGGTAACAGTCTTTAAAATTGTATTAAAAAGTTAACGTACCTGACCACAATTTATCATACAAATGTCAACGCTATTATGTGAGGTTCAAAGGATCTTTCTCTTCATCTGTTTATGCAGGTCGGGATGTTTTTCAGGAAACTTTGCAACATCATTATAAGCAATTCATTTGCCACTGTGAATACGTTCGATAATGAATGAAATAAAAGCACATGGCCTCACACTAACATTAAATCAGAGTAGAAATACGGAAAACAACAAAAGAGGAAAAGTAAGCCTCAATGGGCTTAACAAAAGCGTTTAAAGTCAATTCATAGTGTTAATAACCATTAAAACGACATTTCCTTCCCTGATCAAAGCGCCTCATCTGAAAAGCAGTACAGCAACTCTCAATGCTCACTTTAATAAGTAAAATGAAGGTTTTAAAGAAGTGATTTATTTCAAATAGAAACTTTATTTTAAAAAAACAATTCAAGAAATGGTGTACAGCGCCTTCAACCGCTAGTGTTAAAATATGAAAACATAACAGTTATTTTTTTATTCGTGTGAATAATTATGAGCATATGCACCAGCAACATTTAGCGTAACCACATAAATGCTGTTTTTAAAGACATGTCTATAACGGCACATGCAGCAGTATGTGTTAATATGATGAAGACACAACTACATTGAAAGCAGTACGTCTTCGTCTTCATAGAATCTAAATCCGTTAAACCTGTATTCCGAATGGCGTCTATGATAAGCGTTCGTATTGTTTGCAAGTACTACGTTTTACATTCGTAAAATGCTGTAGCAAATCAATACTCATTAGAATAAACGATTGATTACCTTAATGTAGTCGGCGTTTGTTCAGAATCATTTTTTACACCACGTTTTCACATGGAGGAAATTAGGAAGTAAATCTTTCAAAAGTAAAAAAAAACGATGAACAAGTATAAATGTTCATAATGAACTATTTGTATAACTAATCATGAAGAATTTTTTAAGGCTACTTAATGTTTCTTACAGCTTATTTTTATGCTAATCTTGAATGTTAAAGTAATTATTTGGAGGATCAAATAATAGCACTTTTGAGATAAATAGGAAAATTGATCGTTCCTTGCTCATGCTAAAAATGTACGTAATATACAAAAGCAAAAATAGAAATATCACGGTGCTACCAACGCATAAGTATTCCGAAGAATGGGTGGGGGGTAGCAGGAAATTATTGTTAAACTATTCATTTAACTTTAGCTTAGTTCCTAAATATTCCAAATCCACAATGTTGCCAGAATACATTTGAGAAACGTGGATGAATAATGTTAAGAAGTACCGATTTATGTTTACGTTTAAAGCACGAAAATGTGAGAAAATGACTTAATATTTTCTTTTTTCATTGAAATTAGATGCCAATCACTAGTAAGGTTAAGTCAAACTATTGATAAGTTTTAGTTGAAGAGATAATAATTATCTTCCCTGGCAATTGCGGATAACATATTTCTAAATGTTCAAATTTCTCAAACCAAATAATTTACAATCGCCATGAATACCCCCAGCCGGAATCCTTGCAAAAATTAAATTTAATTTGTAAAAATAAATGCATTTTTCATTGTTAATGATATAATTGTTATGCGCATGTCCCATGTCCCCCATGCAAAGCTACAATTTTACACATTAACCCGGTCGGCCCTACATTTCCCATAGGAAATATGATCATTTAAAGTGACAATTCTTCATTACGGTTGCCCACTGCAATCTGATTACGGTAACGAAATCGCCTTCATTTCATAATCAATGAAATGAATGCTAAAATGCTGCATGCACATTGCAATCATTGCCGCAATTCTGACCGTCGCTATCGAAGAAGTATTTCTCTACATTGACGCCAATCATCGTTTTCATTACGGTTATAAAATTCGTTAAAATTCTTTATCATCATTGGCAAAAATATGTGCCTGCTTTGAACTTAGTATTGAAGGAGTACACTCTTCCTATTTTTTGTCGGAGAAAATCAAACGTATATATATATATATACACACACACACATATATATATATATATATATATATATATATATATATATATGCATGTTAAGTTGTTCTTCATTGATGTTATTTTCTGTACTTTATTCGATCAAATGAAGATTTTCTTTCATGTTTTTTAACAATTTTCCGTTGTCATTTTTCTAATATACTGCTCTACAAGTGTTGTGTTTCTGTCAGCTTCGATTATCCTGTTTTCGTTCTCTGTTTACGTTTAAATAAAACTAGATGTTCTTGTTAACAAATGTATTATGTTGTTTTTACAGTTAAGATCTGTATTTGCTTCGTCGCAGTCTTCCCTGTTTAGTTACACTTTTGTTATATTACTTCTTCATGCTTCTTATTTAGTTTTTTATGTGAGGCACATTTTCCATTTTCTATATCTTCTGTTACTTTTGGCCTTATTTAACGCTTTTATTTCTTTTTTCAGTTTGTGGATCTAATTTTCCAATCCGGTTTCAAATCTATGATTTGTTAGTTCATTTCTTTTGACGAATTTTGCAAGTGCTAATTTGGCACCCGCATGAATTATGTTGTTTAGGTATGTACTAGTATCTATTGGGATATATCAGATGAGTCTGTTTATCTTTTATATATGTTAATTTAATTTTTTCCATTCTTCATTCCTTATAAATATGAGTTTTGTTTTGTCCTGTTTGATAATTGCATTGATGTGCGTATTTTCCGCTGCTTCGTCAGTGAATTCTGTGATCTCGCAGTTATTGGTATCCGCAGTGTCAGTGTCTGTGATGTGCCAGCAATCTACATTTGGGTTTTACTGGGAGTGTTAACTGCTGTTCCGTAGAATCACAATTTTTTTAATTTCTATCTGTTCCAGCTCAGAGAACCATAATCTCTTGAAGATGTATATTTCGTGATTTGAAATCATTTGTTTCGTTGCATGCTGTCAGTAAGCATGCTCAATGATGATAATAATAATAATAATAATAATAATAATAATAATAATAATAATAATAATACTAATAATAATAATGATAATAATGATGATGATTATGATAATCATAATCATAATAATGATGATAATAGTAATAATAATGATAATAATAATAGTATTTTTTTGTTTTTTGGCGCTTTCTTCATAAGCCTCACCCCAACGTCTATCTCTGTCCCCAAGGTATGCATTGTCATTGCCTGATCGTTGATTCACCTAAGTTTGTAGCTAAACATCTATATTTCGTTGTGTGAACCCAGTGCAAACGCTGTCTGTAATCTTCCTTGTTAGCCATTCTTTCAACTGTTTCGGCCTACTTCTCCAGATAACTCATTGCATTCAATGTAGCACAAGATGGAGACTTATATTTCCGAATGGCTGAATGCAGCGCGAATCATAATGGTGTAGGTCACTCTTTACCAAAATTCTCAGCTAGCCGTTGCAATTTACCGCTATTAAATAATTGAAATGATCTGAAATGAAAGAATAGCAAAACATCCAATACTTTGTATGGCATTACTTAGTTATCAGATTTTGAGTATATACACTAACAGCATCCATTATTTCATTTGTAGCAATATATTTCCGATAGTTAAAAAAAAAACTCTTTCAGGTTTCACGCACGCCAAAACCAACCTGATGTGTTATTGCTCAAACTTATACGGTGCCATTTAGATCCGCCAATATTTTATTTAAAACTACCATTCAAATAGTTTGTTTGTGCCGTATATGATTGACGCAATATCTCTGAATGACTACAATAGAACTCTCGTCTGTCTTCCGATAAATCTAAATGGAGCCAATAACTTATCCCTAGCTTTTACAAAGTCACTTTATTCAGTAAGAAAGTCGTGCAGTGTTCAATCAATAATTCTCAGGGGCGAACGTTGAAGCTTGTCGTATTATATCTGAAATACCCCCGCGTTTTCCTTGGAGGATAATATAATCCCTGTATGTATGTTCCACATAGAAGAACAATGAATAGTAAACGTCACCAATTACGGTGTAGGTGAATCACATCACTAACACATAAATAATATGCCGCCCGTATGCTTTACAAGTGTATACTGTGTTTATGAATTCGAAGTTTTCACTATTGTTAAATATACTGAATGTAATGAAATATAATGTATTTTAATCATTGCTGACCGTTCACAACGCTTTTGTGCAATATTATCCAAGGTTAGTGTCACCGCATATGAGTCATTTTATTTCCAGTAATCTGTGGCTGGTCAACGTTTGTCCGATATGTCGGTTGGTTCCTACATTCAATGACTTTCCTTAAAATTCTCATTGTTTTCATCATTTTCTTTCGTTGTAAGGACAAAATATTTTCTTTGATTCCAATTTCTTTCAGCATTTCAGTGACTGTTCTTCGTGTTCTTATACTTATTGCACTTATTTGTATTATAGTGATTTTCTTCATGTTCCATATTTCTTTTTAAGTTCTCTGGCGAGTTCTGTATTGTTGCTTCCTTTTTTTGCCTCCTTGGCTTCACTCTGTGATCTGCTTGGACAGCGACATCTAAGAGTTTTCAGATTGTCTCTTGATTAACTATTAGTACGTTTGATCTTCTTGCTTCGATATATTTTTATGTTTTTACGTCCATGTTCGAGAGAATGTTGTGATTTTCTTTTCTTCTTCTTCTTCTTCTTCTTTTTCTTCTTCTTCTTTTTCTTCTTCTTTATCTACAACTAATACTTTTTATTCCCCTCTTCCTCCTTTTTCGTATTATTTTCTTTTAACTAATAGTTTCTCACACAAGTAAAAACATGGTATTCGCAGCAGTGTGAGTGACATTACATTTCTCCTATATTTTAAAGTAATTTCCGTTTCTTCCATCATCAATGCATACATTGCTGCCCCGATACGAGCAGTTTACTCCGTAAGTTTTTTTCTGATGACCGCATGTGACTATCTTTAGTATTAAAGTGACTTACAATAACTCATTTACGACTTTCAGTGCTCTCCTACCCTTCCAGTCGTCGTCTGCGAGGTGCTATCTCTCTTCAGTCTTTCCGTCTTCTCTGACCCTTTAGATCTACTTTCTGTGGAACTAACTGATGTTCATGTAACTACGTTTTTTGTCACTTTTCAGTTTTTCGTTTTTGCCAGGTTTATTTATTAAAATCAGTGTTTTGGTCAATTTCTGCCTTCCTCCGGAGCACAATAGTTTTGCAGTTAGTGTTTGTCCGTATTCTATTCTTTTACGAATAACTATAAATAATCGCTAGTGTCCAATAGTGATCTCACTTAAATAATAGTAAGACGAATACCACCTACATTTTAAGGTTGAGCACATTAAAGTGGCCCCCCAACAGCGGGTGAGATTCGTCCATCTATCTGTCTTCTCCAAGAAGCTTCCACAGTTTCGAGAAACGCCGTCTGAAATTTTAACTTCCTACACTGATGAGAGCATAACTCTGGCGTGTGTAGGTATGCATCATTTAACATTTCTTTGTAAATATTGTTATGCAGTCTCGTTTAAAGATTAAAGTTCAGCACTGTTTGGACATATTAAGAACAGACTGTCACCTAGCTATACGTAAGGTTCCGATTATGTTCGTTGAACCCTCTAAATAGTCTAATGTTTACAGCCCGCTGTATTTAGGCATGAATATAACTTAATTTCCTTGGTTCCACTTGATGATTTCTGATGCACGCGAGGATAAAGCGAAAGCGTACAGAGTCTTGGTTGACGCTGTGAACCGGGTTCGCGCCTTGTGACCGTCTGAAATTATTATTTCCACATTGATGAAAGTGTAAGCTCGAAAAGTCGGCGTATGTAATCATAACTAATTTAATATTTGTTAGTAAATACATATATATATATATATATATATATATATATATATATATATATATATATATATTTATAATGATAATTATTATCATTTAGCGAGATACTTATTAGCGGTATCACGCTTCATCACAGTAAAAAATAACTCGAAGTTATTACGACAGGCATGCGTCTTATACGTTACGTCAGTAGCATCAGTTTATTACAGTCAGTAAAATTTCAAATTGTTATAGTAAACATTTTCAGCGACCGCAAGTGTTCTATTATTTTACGAAGGCCTAGTGGCCACTGACGATCTCACTTATCATAGTGCCCAACACAAAAAGTTGGTGGTACTCGTTCCCCATTCTCTCTTCTCCAAGTATCACTTAGTTACAATTTTAATCAACTATTTAAATGTTGCCGACGTTGAGATTGTGATCCTATAATAATGAGCGTCGCCAAATAAATATCTTCTAATCAAGTCAGTAATTTAAATATGCACGTCGGCAATCACGTGAAATATTCGCGGAATAATTGATGGCATTAAGAACTTTCCAATCGCCATATATTTGTAACATCTCACAGATTTTAACTGAAAGAAAATAACAGGAAATTAAAACCATAAATGAAACGCGTCTTCGACTTTGAAGTAGTTTTGTTTACTCAATTCAAACCATTGCTTCACTAAGAGACACCGATTCTCTAACAATTATGATGATTGCCACGTACCAAATCAACTGAGAAGTTATTAACACAGTCTTTTAATTCCGAAAACATCATCATATTTTATTCCTGCTTTAAAGCAAGTTCTCTGTTCATTGTTTTTTTTTATAATATTACGAGTGTGTATCCTTAATTAAAACCGACGAAATCATATTATGTTCCGCCAGTGCTTTAACTAATATTCAAGTTAATATAACGTAACCTAAGTAGTTAAAAGAAGAAAAAAAAGAACAAAATTAAGACAACGTATGAAACTATGAACATTTAAAAAGGGAAGAACAAGAAAACGGATGAATCGGTATGAAAGGCAGACAAATAGTAAGAAAAGAAAATATCTCATCATGGAAATAGATTTAAAGGTGGGGTTTGTCTTACTTGCTACTTTAAATACTTTAAATTAATTCCAGGAGCTGTTTTGCCCTCGTACTTTGTGTGACTCTACGGATACTTATATATATATATAAGTACTGTGTGGTAGGGCAGGAAAAATCCAGCAGAGTGCTCGATAAATAAAGAAATCAAAGATTTCGAAGGATTAAGAGCGTAAATATTTATTTATAAAATACAGAAATTCAATGTAACATCAGTACCGTCGGTTTCAAAGCGGGAGGTTGATCCCGATTATCGTCGGCTGATAAACATATTCAGGAATGGTGGGACTTATTCGGTCACGTCTCCGAGACGTGCCCGAATAAGTCCCACCATTCCTGAATATGTTTATCAGCCGACGATAATCGGGATCAACCTCCCGCTTTGAAACCGACGGTACTGATGTTACATTGAATTTCTGTATTTTATAAATATATATATATATATATATATATATATATATATATATATATATATATATATATGCATATAATATAAGGAAACACTTGTTAATGAAGATGAACCCGGGTGGGTCTGAAAGTACTTGGGAAACAAATCTAAACTATGACAAATTCATCAGCCAATTCCCCTTAGAAACTAAGATCATGATTCGGACTATTGAAATGATCTGCCAAAGGATATCTAGACATGAGTTGTTTCTTATATTCAACAATATATATATATATATATATATATATATATATATATATATATATATATATATATATAATAACTATTTCATGTATCTACATAAGATTTGATAAGGAGATATATTTTTTATGTATCAATGTTCAGTATTTATTTCAACAGCGCTCGATATGTAAGTAGAGCTAGATAGTAAGTTATGAAAATATATTTATGGCAATTTAGTTACACAGGGGCTCCTGCGTCTCATCCCTGAGGGATCTTCAGACTAAAATTCATGGAGTTAGTTTTTCCGGGTATATTTATATACACGACTAGCAAGTTAACCGATCAGATCTTGTGGGGTTACATATTTTATATACACTCACAAATATATTTATAGTACAGATATCGGCCTATATAGATATTATGGATTAGCGATAAGAGATTCAAACAAAGTCAAGAGAGAAAAGCTCAAGAAAAGTATGCATATGGAAATGAAAAAAACAAGTCGTAAAAGTAGAAGTACTGGCTTATATAAAAAAAACTCACTTTCTAGATGCCACGTTAAACTTAAAGAAAAATACTTACGAACCTTACTTTAAAGATAACGCCAATCAAATATACGTAAACTCAAAGTCCAATCACCCCCATCAATCATAAAACAAATGCTTAATTCTATCGAACGTAGGTTCATCAATAATTCTAGCAACGAAAATGTATTTAAAAATTCAAGCAACATCTACAATACAGCTCGAAAAATAGTGGTTACCATAATATCGAAATTAAATATAGTAAACATGATACAAATACTTATGATAAAATTGAAAATAAAAGAAAAATAAACATAATCTGGTATACATCGCTCTATAATCAGATGCTGAAAACTAAACTGGGCTAGAAATTCCTAAATCTGGTTTAAAAACACTTCCCCGTTACCAATCCACTGCATAAAATATCAAGTAAAAATTACGTCAAACTATCCTACAGCCGCTGCGAAACCAGGAAATAAAAATCAAGGCACACAATAACAAAATACTATAAGAGAACTGCAGAGAGGAAGAAAAAAAATTGCATCAAAAGTGACAAATATCGTAAAAATAACACTAATAAAGACAAAAATATAAGAAATACAAATAGAAATAACCAAAACCGTAATAGTAATCACCTGAAGAGAAATTAAAAAGTTAGCAATGAAGAGACAAGATGTAACTGCATAAATCGTACACTTTGTCCACTACGAAATAAATGCCTAACCACAAATATATTCACCAAGTAACAATATTTGCCAAAGAAAGACCGAATAACAAGAAGTACAACGTGGGCATGACCTCTTTTTTTAAAACCCGATATTACGACCACAAAAGCACATTTACAAATATAGAACGTCAAATGAAAACAGCACTAACAACCCATTATTAGGAACTCAAAGAAAATGGACGCTTACCAATACTTGAATAGAAAATAATACGGCAGGCCTGTACATGTAGAAATTTAGACGACCCCTGTAGATTATGTATGAATGAAAAATGTGAAATTCTAAACTCTAAAAATCACCGAAATCTATTAAACTGTTGAAGTGAGATAGCAAACAGCTGCTTACACAGGAATAAATGTACCTTCGGCTAACGATAAATAAACAAATAAGTAAACAAAACTAAACAAAAACTTACCAATTTAAAAATTAAAACCTAAAATAGAAATACAAGGAACAACTTGTTAAAATTAATTAACCCATTATATTGACACAACAAAAGAAACATGATATAGACCTATCTATAGAAAACAAAACAATAGAACAGGATATAGGAAGTAACACCAACAATACCTTTGTTCTCGGGAATCCCGACGATTGGCTGAGAGAACAATACAGAATCTGATTAGGTAACTAGCTAGGCGTGTATATAAAAACACCCAGCAAAAATGACTGCATGCATTTAAGCCTGAAGATTCCCCGGGGATGAAACGCGGGAGCCTCTGTGTTAGTTAATTGCAATAAATATATTTTTATAGCTTACTACCTAGCTCTACTTACATATCGAGCACTATTGAAGTAAATACTGAAAATGGATACATACAAAATTATGTCTCCTTATAAAATGTTATGTGGATACATGAAATACGGATATTTACAGTTAAAGTTATTCTGCATTTACTAATTAATTTGCGATGGCCCTTTGGTTAAGATCACCGACTACGAATCAGTGGCGATTTGTGTTCGGGGTTCGCGCCCACCGACCGTTGAAAATTAGTTCCTAGACTGAAGATTGCGTTAGCATGAAACATCGATGTCTCTAGGTATTGAAATACTTAATATTTATTTAAAAAATATTATTGTATATATATATATATATATATATATATATATATATATATATATATATATATATATATATATATATATAAGATTAACCAGCTACAATATATGTTTATCATTGTGAAGCAAGAAGAAGCTTAAAATATTAATGAGTGTCGACGTGTTGTCTCGAAGAGCCGTAAGGAGAATACTTTTAAACATACAGAACTGAAACGATAATTCTGTTAGGGTTGTGAAAATTACACATTCTCGTAAACCTAGTTAGACCTGTATAACATATGGTCGCATTCTATTATTTACAGTTTGATACATGATACATAAAATAAGTTTTTAAATACCTTTACATTCACAGCTCAACGATTACTTATGTGAAATATGTAGAAAAAAGTACAGGTCAACTGCTGGCATGAGGAAGCGTATGGCTGTACTCGATATTACACAAAGCAACACGTTCAACCCAGTAAATACACTTGAATTCATGTATCACTTTTGACTCAACCCATGTAAATCAGCGGATGGTTTGAAGAGCCACCTATGTAACCATAGAAGTAAATCGAAGAAACTTACAGCAGATATGTTGATAACAAAGCAAAAATCATATGTGAAGATGGAGCAATCAACACACACGCATATATATATATATATATATATATATATATATATATATATATATATATATATATATATATATATATATATATATATATATATATATATATATGTAAAAGAAGTAAGGCTACCTACATTTGTAAAATGTTTTTTTCAACATTTATTTATTGTTTTGTTATTTTATCATTTTATCATTTTATATAACGCGTTTCAAGCGGTGGCCCGCTTTCATCAGATATGTTAATCCATTTGAAGAAATGCTTTTCGATTTGAAAAAATGTTGTTTCATTTGAGGAAATTTGTTATTGTTTGACGTTTTTGCGCATGCGTGGGTTTGCCGATGTGTGAGTACGCGTTTGGATAATTTTATATCTTTTATTTTTTATTTTGTATATATATATATATATATATATATATATATATATATATATATATATATATATATATATATATATCAATGTTAATTGCTAAGTTAGCTATGCTGATGACGGTTGTGAGCAAGAAACAAACGTCCATGAATTATTTTTATGTATCTATATATATATATAGTGTGGTGGAGTAGTTATCCACAGGTCTGTGTGATGCGTCTAGTGCTACAGCGGAGCGTACTTGTAGTTGCATGGGCTTCCTACTCTTGCTATTCGCTTAGCCGCCAGATAGCCCACTAGTTGTGTGAAAAGGGAGCCGAGTGAGTAAGTGTCCCCTGCTGGTATATAGCCTATCCCCAGACAAGACTCTAGTCTGACCTCCTCGTGGTACACTATGGTAACTGGGTGCTTTGCGGCCACAGGCTAACAGACTAGAGATCTCGGATTAGGTTAGAACCCCAGAGGTGCAGTGTGCAGGGGCTGCTGGCATGCAGATACGTCTCGGCACTCACCAATCTAACCCCCTGCCCCTGGGTAGTGGTCTGTCTGTCTGTCTGTCTGTCTGTCCGTCTGTCTGTCTGTCTCTCTCTCTCTCTCTCTCTCTCTCTCTCTCTCTCTCTGTATATATATGTATGTATGTGTGTATATGTGTATATGTATATGGCGCCGGATTAGGGAAATTTCCAGTTTGGTATCTGGGGGCGCGTTTAACACACTAGGAGAGATGCTCCCGCAGTCTTGGTTAAGGCAGGTGTCTAGGAGATCGAAAACTCTGATGTATAACATGGGGGTTGTTACTGACTTTTTCTGTGGCACTCATTTGCCCCGATAGTGTGTAATCAACAATTCCAAAAAGTGTGGATGGTCCTACACAAGCCTTCACCACTCAACTCAAATCATTCGTGTGGGTTTCTAGCAGCTTTTCCAAAATCGACATGAGTATTTCTGGGTCGGCTGGCGAGAGAGTAAAGGCGACGGGGACAGGCAAAGGATATTGCGGACTTAGTTTGAAGGGCAAAGTCGCTAACACCGATCTTTACAACACATGCAATATTGGTAGAATTGAAAGTTTCCTGTTGCAGTCTCAATTGCGATGGGCTGGTCATGTAGCAACAATGAACAAAGGGAGAATACCTAAAGCACTGATGTACAGTCAGTCAGCTTGTGGTAACAGAAATGTTAGTCGGCCCTTGCTGAGGTACAAAGATAAATTGAAAAATGCGCTGACGGCAATTGGAGTACCTCACAAAAACTTTGAAGACTGTACAAAAGACAGGAAGACACGGCGAGCAGCTTGTTGCATTGGACTGGAACAGTTCAACGAAACCTGTGTGGATAATATGAGAACTGCCAGAGTGAGGCGAAAAGCTAGAGAGAGTGCTCCACACCTGGCATCCGATTACTCACACTCTTGCACTGTTTGCAGCTTTCCTTGCAGGTCTCTTGCCGGACTCAGGTGTCATGAACGATCTAGACAAAAATTAAAGCTGTTGGATCCTCATACGTCGTAATCGACGGGAGAGTCCATCATATATATATTAACTTTTATACGTACAGAAAAGTAATAAATTGACAAATATATATATATATATATATATATATATATATATATATATATATATATAAATATATATATATATATATATATATATATAGGAAGAGAAGGATGAAGGTAATCCGACGTAATAAGAAAATGAAAAAGGAAAACCAAAAAGGGATGTTTTTTATGTGTACATCAACGTTTCGTCTTTATTTATAAGACTTCATCATGATGATAATATAAAGAAAATGTCATGCAAGTACAAACGCATATAGGGTTGACATATTGGGAAGAAGGGAAGAAAATAGTAGCCACTACTGGAGAAACCAGTAGGGTGGACGTCCGTGCTTGGTGGAGTCAATAGTCAGGAATTAAAAATGAATGTTTATCAACATGAGTACCTGCTTGGTAGTGTAACACGTGTAGGAAAACACATTTAATTTGAATAAATATTATTTGTAAGAAAAAGCCTTTAAGTGTGATCATTGGTCTCCTTCAAGGAACGCTTTGGTTAACCTTCATAAAATCGCATATAAATGCTCTGTACTCTGTAATCGAGTATCATCGAGATTGTTTTCTTGGCAACCCCGGTATTCACTGAATGCTCTATTTTCTAAGTGAAAAATCTAAATATATATATATATATATATATATATATATATATATATATATATATATATATATATATATATATATATATATATATATATATATATCCTAAAAGTTAAAACAAATGTGTAAATGGTTACTTGAATGGAAGGTGTCCGAATCGTAACACTGGTAGAATAATCATCACCCACACTGATGATTTACGGAAGAGAAACACACATGTATGTGGATGAGAATTTAATAATATTTACCGTAATATTGTTCATAGCCACTTACATAATGAGACGAGCGCTTTACGAAAACTATAATTTGGCTGCTAAAGTAAAAGGCGTAATGCAAAGTTCCGGTCGAACGTGTCGTTAGACACTGTTGATAATAGGTTTTTAGATGTGTTCGATCGCTTAAGACTGAATAGATCTTAATGTTCTTCTTTGAACGGTGTATGTTAATTAGGTATGGGGTCGTAAACGTTAGGAGCAAAGGCACAATGTTGACAAGGGTCTGATAGTTTCGAACCTTGCGACCGGTACATCAGTCCTCATCCACACTGATGCTTCCCGAGTTAGGATAAAACACATGTGTACGTGGATAAGAATATTTAACGCAATATTATATATATATATATATATATATATATATATATATATATATAGAACAAGTTTTTTAAAAACAGTAAAAAAGTAAAAACGTCTAGATAGAAAAAAAATGTTTTAACGTTTTTTTATTTTAATAAAAGATATCTGCATAAAACACATGGTTTTTGAAGGCATTTTGCTTCTTTCTTACAGTTTATAATTCTAAAGATGCTTAAACATAAACTTTCCCAAATTTGTATATATATATATATATATATATATATATATATATATATATATATATATATATATATATATATATATATATATATGAAGCGTTTATGTAATGTAGAGTAATAAGGACATAGTGCTCAACGAAGTTAATAAGTTCCGGTAATATTTGTTATTTTTAGCATTATTCATTTTCAGTTCTTGGATTTTCATATCCAGGTATTGTAAGTAGCAGCAATTGAGAGGTACTCACTTTTCTTTAAAACGTATACCTCCTATTTATCAGCTCTAAACACGTATCATACACGATATTAAAAACTCAAAATACTAGTTTGAAGCATTCGGGAGTATACGTTTTCACGTAAGATCGATGCCTCTTTTGTTGCTGCCGAAGAATTCCTGCGTATAAAGACACATTCGCTAAAAAAGTATAATCGCAAATAAATACACCCACCCACACACACACACACATATATATATATTTATATATATATATATATATATATAAAAATATATATATATATATATATATATATATATATATGGGGGATGTATATATATATTCAGCTTCTAAATTAGGTTTACAGTGAAGAATACAAGAAAAGACTTGACCCGTATGTTTAGTAATACATATACAATTCAGCAACATATAAGGTAGGTTTCTAACAACGAATAAAAACAGGAAAAGAGTGAGAGACAGATAGATATTTCATCCAATAACCTGCTGATCATTCTTCACCAACATAACGTACGGCAGCGGATGTGCTGACGTCATCGTCGTTCAGTCAACAAATGATGAGTTGGCCATGGATCAGAGTGAATCATCCTTTTGCGTATTTCGTCCTTTTTATTTCTTTTTTTCTTCCCGTGATGCAGTCGTAATGGATCTCGCACTGTGTTCCATCCAGGCGGGAAATGCGATCAGAGTCGAAGGCTCAAGTTTAGAAAGAGTAAATTATGCAAATAATAGCTAAGAGCATGTCACTTGAGGAAACTATAGCTATAGAGTGTAGTGTATGTTACAGGGCACGTGTGCGTTAGTATTACATGCTAATGATTTTTGATGATGTATCTAACAAGGCATTTAATAGCAAACATGCGTAAAACTTCATCGCTACATATATGCACACAGTCCTCCACTGACAACTGTTTCGCCGTATCACGTTGAGATTTGAAACCCGAATATATATATTTCTATTCATATAAAGTTAAATATGTGTATATTTTTATTTGTTACTATCTATAATAATTCTAAACAAATTAACTTATATATATTTTAGAACACCGTTGCTATACGTACTGGTGGGTAATTTGTCATGTTTTTAGTTGAATTCATTTTCACGCAAAAGGAGCAAAGAGCGAGTGAATGCAATTTGTTAATATTTTTATACCTCTTAATTTATAAAATTTAAACAATAGGTTAATAATAAATAAATAGGTTGATAACAAATAAATAGTCCTAAAATCTAAGTTTCTTTAAAAGAGTTTCTAAGAGGCACACTCTCACATTTACAAATAAAATATTTCAACTTTGATTGAATTTGGTCCATAGCCATTACACACTAATTAAGCAATATTCCATTTCATGTTTAACATTTTATAGAATTAAAGCCATTAAATGAATTTTAATCGGAATGGGGAGAACAATCCTAGATATAAGGTTAATTAGCATTATATTTTAATTTTTATATTTGTAAAAAGACATGAAATGATGCAAAACTGTTTTGTTCCATGAAGTACTTTTACTCGTCTTGGGACGGTATTTTCAAGTATGCATCTAAAATATAGTCATTCACAGACGACTGTTCCTCGTTTCAGAGCTCATAGGAATTTAAAGATTATGTTTAATTATAACATTTGGAATACTTGCTGACGGAAAAGGATGATAACTGACAGAATACGACAAGTAAAGTTCTAATTATCACCGATGTTTTAAATACCCGGTATTCATAAAACGGATGTAATACTGCGTCATATTCTTCTGATGGGTTCTGCTACATAACACGGACTTGCAAGATCAATGTCTGAACTTTGTAAAGAATCTTTGAATTTTTTTCTGAGCATGACATCACAATTCCTTTCGAATTTCTCAATGTATTCAAACGTTTGACAGTAATGTTAGTTATGTTCCTCTGATGTATCTCTTTTTCGATAATGTCCATATTCGTGGGGCCTGTGTCGAGTCTCTTAGAAATAATATTACACACCCAGCTTTCAATTATGAAATTGTTATTGAGGAAATGTGAAATGTTCAATTACTTTATCTATCGGCAGTCTTCAGTTCCACCGTTACGTGATATATTTGTTGATTGCTTTAAGTAAGGGATGTTCAAACATATACTTAAAACGTTATGTGTGTTTCTCTTACGCAATTTTCGCGTTCAGAAAGTAATAAAAACTATGTTGAAATTCTGAGCTTACACTTAGCCATGAGAAATATAACTATCTCTTATTTCTTTGCTGTTCTTGTTGAATAATCGCAGTCTCAATTTCAACAGAGTGGTTACTGTAATACCTTTTCATAGGTAAAGACGGGGAAATAATGTGATTAGTGTTGTCACGTTGTCTTAGGCTGAAGTATCCCGCATTCTCCTCTCTAGTCAGATTTCAAAGTATTCAACAGTGCCCTCCCCCCCGAATTGCGGATGGAAGTGGTACAGTAAAATGCCTTATTACTTTTATAATTCGCAGGTAGAGACAATGATATCATAAAATCATAAATCTTTTTATTTCGCCTTACAATCAAACCGGTTGCTATACTAAGGGGCGGTTACTTATTAAAACGAGACAAAATGTAACAAATCTGTCATGTAATGATAATATTTTCGACTGAATTATTTTAGATCTAAACACGGTTAGTCAAATTTAATATATACATTACTGCAGTAATCATTATAAATTGTTCTTAAGGTGAGCTGGCTACTTTAGTATTAGTGATTCTATTTTTATTAAAAGAGATATTCTGATGATTCTTTTTGCA
The DNA here is from genome assembly GCA_963556195.1 of Sepiola atlantica. Lineage (NCBI taxonomy): Eukaryota > Metazoa > Mollusca > Cephalopoda > Sepiida > Sepiolidae > Sepiola > Sepiola atlantica. The sequence goes on from OY744524.1 coordinate 155,457,135, forward strand.
GCTTGTTTCAAATAGATAATGTATGCTTTCATTTCTAATAAACTGCACCTAACCAGTACGTATATGCGGGCGATATCTAGTCACCGGGCATTTTGTGAAAATCATTACAGCTCGTAGCGCTGTACATTATAAACATGAAAAAAATAAGTGAGCTTCTTAAAATATGTCAATTTCAATGAGATTTACCACAAAAATTCGGGACAGTTTTAAATATATATATATATATATATATATATATATATATATATATATATATATATATATATATATATAAATAGCCGTCCCAGAACAGGTATAAACAATATATGTAGCATTAGTTTTAAGCGTTAATGTTTTTACTGTGTTTTTATGGGAGGGGTATGTACGATTTCTGTAGAACTTCATAAATGGTAATGTTTACAAAAAGTAAATAATGTACCCACGTAACTCACCCTATTGCTTAAAATACATATTCAATAATTTATAATGATAACTGCAATGGTTTAGAAGTTCACCAATCACATAGATATTAACTTTGAGGTGCGTGCACTGACTCTGTACAAAATGTATAACTGAACATTGTGTGTTAAACAATTCAATTCCTAATGTATTTTGTATCTTACTTATTTAAACAGTTTTGCGGAAAGAGTGCGCGTTTAATTGAACGCACATCCTAAATGATAACGTTTATACGAAAATGTGCCTATGTTACTCATCGTGTTACCGAGAACATATATTCACAAAATCCATAACATTGGTCTGTGCTTTAAACCTTTTTCTTAAAGTGAAGGTTTTCCCCAGTTTATTTAAGGCCGATTTTGCATGTTTAATTAAAACCTACAGTTTATTCGTTTGAGGCAGGTCTGGTTTCTAAGACAGAGTCTATTTATTTTATTTTCTAGCATACTTTTCAAAGGTATCGCAATCGAAGCGTTTATGGCTGTAGCTTTTGCAAAACCGGGCTGTGGATAACCTCAAATAATTAGGTGTATACTTATATATCGGTGTAGCAAAATTGGTTGGAAGTTCAAAAACTATCCTAATGGGTTCTGGTACATCTGCTGACATGTGGTTCTTCACGGATTTTGTGAAAGAAAACATACCACATACACTTTGGAGTTAAACAAGGGTACTAGAATAGGCTATTCGCTCCAAATATCTGCTGTCAAACATGTGTAGAGAAACTATCGGATTAGACATGCAAGAAACAAAGAAGTATGCTATTTGGTGTCCCAGTAGTGTGTAGGGAAGACAGATAAATAAGGAATCAATCGCAAGAACAAGCATCATGATCAATACCCTGATGTAACTTCTGCCATTAAACCAGTTCGCCATGGCCACGATCTTCTTGTTCCTATCACAATGGATTTAAGTTATGATTCCGAATCTAGTGACATGATTGATACAGTTAAGTATGGGGAATACAAGTCAAGAGAGAACGACGACCGGTGCCTTTGACCCAAACCGCACCTAATAACCTGACATGAAACCTAAAACCTTTCGAAGGGGTCTGGCCGGCTATTCGGTTCTTATCTCTGTGAGACACGTCTCCTTACGCTAGGAACAACATTCTTTTTGTATCGGAACCACGCGAGAGAATTAAAAGAAATGATGCATGTCTGATCCAACATTTTCACTGGTATACTGTAGCAATAGTGTTTACCTGATTGATTTATCTCGTCTGAAGTAAGATGTTATAGAATTGAGACTTTTCACTGAAACCCCAAACAGAAGGCTTAAAGGGGGGTTTTCTGCATATCGTAAACAACTTTTCATCGATCAATGGTGGGCGCTCAGATGAAATGAAATAATTCAACAAAACCAACGCCTGTTGTCTACTCTGAACTACGAGAAACAGAACTAGTTGATATGTGGAGATCTTAAAGTTGTTGAATTAATCCTACGACTTCAAGGTTGTTACACAAAGTATCCATGCTTTCTGTGCTCATAGGGTAGCCGTGCTGATGATCAACATTATGTCAGACAAAAGTGGCTTTCTAAGACACGGATTACAACCTAGATCACACACCGTTTTTTCTCACCCTCTGGTTTAACTGAGCAAGATATACCTTCCAGCCTTCAACATGAAGCTTGGTCTGATCAAGAACTTTTTAAAGACATTGCCCAAATCAATATATATATATATATATATATATATATATATATATATATATATATATATATATATATATATATATATATATGAACTCAAAATCATTCTAAACGATTTTGAAAATATATTTTAAAGAATATCCTACAGGATGGTGCCCAGTGTAAACATAAACTAGTACCAGAATAGATGCACGCTATTCGGAATAGAGCATTAATAGATCATATATAAGAGTAAAACAAGTCAAATTTAAATATTATTTAAGTCTGAACACATTTATTTGGTTAGTATCTTAATATGTTGAACTAAGAATTAAAAAATATCACTTAAACCTGACCATTCAAAAAACATTTTGTTCTCATCGGGGGGGGGGGGGATTACTCATGCTGTAATTTTTAAAAATGCGTGAAATATTTTCTGAAAAGTATTTAAATAATCGAAACAAAATGAATTAAAATTCGAATAGTATTTAATTAGTCATATTCTCTTAGTTATTTTTTCATACAACAACTATTTTTGACGGAAAAACACTCGTTAAATTATGTAGTTGTTTTCTATTCGTTTAGTTTTCCAGATCGACGGTTAACCGATGTTACAAATGATAAACAAATGCTATACAATGACACACAATTGCTGTGTATATGAACACCGAAGTAATACTGATCATTAATAGGTATACAAAAGTTCAACATGCAGCTCAGCGCTTTCTATGTAAGCGGTAAAAGGTGTGTAATTGACGGCTGTTTGTGTCAGGCAGAAAAAATGGAAAGAACTGAAAAACCGAAAAAATTGATTGCGGACGCATTTCCCGACTGGATTACTTTTTCGGTTTTTCAGTTCTTTCAATTTATTCGCTTTTGGACTATCACTCAATGCCTGGATCTATATTCAGTCAACCTCTAGGACATCTTTCATTGACTATGTTTTAATCTGTATGACGTGGATGGATTTTATAACTTTAACAAATAAGTATGTTTTTGGCTTGATATATTTGATGTGTTATGTACTTTTATGTATTTTTGTATATATTTTAATATATTTTCAAAGTGTAATTTTATAAGCTGCAGGAACGTCACTGCGGTAATGGTCCTCTTAGGAGAAGAATTATCTCTGCAAACTAATGAGTTAAGGACGTTGAGTTAATTTGCCTGAAGTTTGAATTATAATAAAATTTGATTCGCACCGTATTTTATTATTTCACTTAATATAATGCTATTAATGCTCTATCCAGTATATTGAGCTTCAGTCTTTATCCGGATGTTTTACTAATTAAAAGATATTAGTTGCGTCTTATATCTTTTGTTGAATTTACTTCACACACATATATATATATATATATATATATATATATATATATATATATATATATATATATATATATATATATATATATATATATTAACATGAGTCACCCCAAACAAGGCAGGCCGCCACTGTAAACGTAAGGGGCTACTGAGAAAAAGGAAAAGGGGAGAAGGATTGGCGGTTCAGCTTAAATTGGGATCTGAGCAGCGAGATGTCTGTTTACATTAGTTTTAAATTTCTGCATGTCAGTACTGTCGGGGAAACAGGGGGCAGAGAGGGAGTTCCAGAGGCCAGCAGCACGAGGAAATGAGGTATTTGAGTAGAATGATCTCCGGCATCTGGGGACCTCCACAGTGAATGAATGAGATTTAGTCTAGTGAATTTACGTCGAGGGGGCACCAGAGTAGCCAACTCATCGGAGTATAATTCATTGAAGTATTTGTAAAACAAACATACGGATGCTACATTGCGGCGATGGGACAGGGGCTGGAGCTTAGCTGACAGTGAGGGACCTATTAGGTTGACGACTCCTTTTTGGACTTTGTCAAGGAGGTAGAGACTAGTAGATGATGCACCAGCCCAGATGTGGCAACAATACTCCATGCATGGGCGAATGGTGGCTTTATAGAGATACAGGATAATGTCAGGTGTAAGGAGTCCACTAGCACGGTAGAAGGAGCCAACCTTCTTTGCGATAGCCTGTGCAATGTCTTCAATGTATGTGTTCCAATTCATGTTACCTGTGAAGGTTAGGCCAAGAAGTTTGAATAATGAACTCTCAGGTAGGGTGTTATTTGCCATGACAATCGGTGGTTGGAGAGGCTTCTTGTAGTTGTTGAAGGAAAGGAGCTTAGTCTTTGTGGCATTAAAAGTCACCAACTATTTATGGCCCCAATCGACTACAGCCTGGAGGTCATTTTCTAAGGATTCAGCCATTGCCTCAGATATGATCGCGTCTGTTTTGCCAACATGGCGAGAGTAAAGCGTGGTGTCGTCAGCAAATAAACTAATCTCAGACAATATGTCATCAGGGAGATCGTTTATATAGATCAGGAACAACACAGGTCCAATAATAGATCCCTGTGGCACACCAGCATTTATGTCATGTTGCTTAGATGAACGGCAATCGAGGACAACCTGGATTTTTCTTTTGTTTAGGAAGGATCTAATTATATTAAGTAGTTGCTCAGTAATACCGTATGAGCGTATTTTCAGGAGAAGCCCTTTATGGCATACCTTGTCAAAGGCCTCGGATATATCAAGCGCTACTGCCCTAGCTTCACCTGCCTTGTCGAGTGTATGATACATGCGTTCAGAGATGACCGTTAAGATGTCTGCAGTAGATCGTGCTTGTCTAAATCCATACTGGCGTTCAGATAGAAGTTTAGCATTAACTAAGTGACGTACTATTGCTAGATTGATTAAGAGTTCAAAGATGTTTGCAAATATCGGCAGTAGACTGATTGGGCGGTAGTTCTGAGGGTCGGTTCTATTCCCAGAACTCTTGTAGACTGGTACCACAGAGGCGATTTCCCAGCTATCGGGGAGGCAAGATTCGGCTAGGCATTTATTGTAGAGTTTGGAGAGGACAGGGGCCAGTTCAACAGAGCATTTCTTTATTACTATTACAGGTTAAGATCAGGCCCACAAGCTTTAGAGGTGTCAAGGTTTTTATGATGTCTCTGACCTGGGATGGGGTGATGACCAGGTTATCAAGTGTGGCTTCAGTCCGCAATAGTGATTCAGAGAGAGGGTGGTTACCTGGGTCTAAAGTAGAGTTAGAAGCGAAACGCTGTGCAAGTTGTTCAGCCTTATCAGTGGCCGTGCAAACGACATCATTGTGGTTTGAAAGTGGGGGAATCGTAGATTGACCTTTATTCACTACACTATTGTAGATTTTCCAGAAATCTCGAGTACTTAGTTTCTGTGACTGGATGCGTTTCTTTGTTAACTCATTATACCTTCTCTTCGTTTCGCCTATCACGGCCTTGAAATTGTTTCTTGACTCTATAAATGTATGCCTATTAGTAGCTGATTTATGGCAGCCGAATTTACGGAATGCTTGTTGCCTCTCAGAAATGGCAGCTGCATATTCCGAAGTGAACCATTGAAGAGAGTGGGGCTTGCTAAAGAATTTTCGCATGGGGACATAGGCTTCAATGCCTGCTTTGTCCCATTCCGTTAATTCGTTTGCACACTATACTGTCTAGCTTCAAAAGCATTATCATATTTGATAGGCTTTCTCTTGCCGAGTTCTAGCTGATGAACCAGGCCTCTACGATGCCATATATGGCTACAAAAAATGTATAACCCGTACGCTCTGAATATTCAACAAATGTATGTATGATACATCCAGGAACTGAGTTCGAATCGTTAGCTTCCAGCCATTTAGACTTATGGATGTTCGCTACCTCCACGTAGTAAACTTTTTAGTATCACTAAACATCCGGGAAACCAATGCCAACAAAAGAATCAAGCTGGTCAAGAAACTTGTACTGGAGTAATTCATAAGAAATGTATTTACTTTACCCAAACTGTAACTCCGCAAGCTTTAGACCGATTAAAAATTATATAATCCTGGCGAGCTACACAAACGTTTCATTAAGCTGAGTTCGATATACAATTATTCTATCTGAAGAGTTTTGTATGAAGACAAGTGTGTAACAGATTGTTTTATATGTTTTTCTTTTTCAGTGAACGGATTCGTCCGGTTAATGAACAACCTGCAAATGGATTGCTTTTGTTTGTGTCATAAAAAAATAGAATTACCGAATTGATAGCATGATCATTGATCAAGACGATATACCCGTTATTTATATAGGTGTGAAAATCATGAATTAACACATATTCATTGATTGTGAAAACTATGGAATGCTTCATTTGCAATGTAGTACTCTGTATACGTATTTCTGCTTTGAAAACACAGATTTTCCCTTTAAAGCTTTATTACCTGAACTGTGTTTTGTTTAGGTCTAGTTTGATATTTCTATTTAACGCCAATTTAAATATTTTCAGTTATTTAATGCCTAACATAAATCCGATTAGAAGCAATGATTTAAATATTATTTTCTATTTTACTAATTGGAAGTTTATATATTAACTAACAATATTGTTGTAACCGGATAACCCCGACATGATAGAAGAAGCAGAATATTGAATAAGAATGATAGATGGTTACGTGGTTTAGGCTTATTGCGTGGGGAGACGTCGCGTTTTGAATGCGACTTCGATTGTTTTGTTTATTGCAAGACTGAGGCTGAAATTTAGATTGTACACATTTGTTTGGTTTTTATAATTTGGATTATTTTCACCTTGAGTGTTATTCTCACAACGTTCCACTGATTTACCTTCGATCTTCTCAAAGAGTTAATTCATCGATTACAGAATTTCGAATGGAACCCGTTAGTTAATCATCAGAGATAGCATGCTCTCGTTGCGTCAGCCATGACCGGGAAAAAGTCTTCAGTAATTCGCAATTTCTAGTATCGCCCACACTGAGGATTGAACATTTAACTTGCTAAACACTGCACCTAGAACTAAATTGTATTTAGTACTTTATTTGTTACGCCAAGGGGTATTTTTTTCTAGCATTGCAAAATGTATTAAAAACAATTGCAGACGTACGTCACCGATTGACAGAGAATCGGGAAAAGGAGGGGAACACAGTTAACGATTTTCCAACTTCTCAGCTTGGGGTGTATTTGTTCATTCATACTATAAGCATGTGTGCTAAAAAGAATGTAGACATTCTACATGCAATACATTTTAAGCTGTATATAAAAAAATACTTCTTGTTTCCGATTTCTATATTTCTGCTGTAACACTTTTTGTTTTAGAGACCATCAAACGACAAGGCACTCGTGTTAAATTCCTGCGTAGATAGTGGTAAATGGTACTTATAAGGCTTATAATTCACTCGTTAATTTGTATTGACCAGTATGAAGTTGAAGCCTTAAATGATAATCTCTATCTCTCTTTTTTCTCTCTCATATATATATATATATATATATATATATATATATATATATATATATATATATATATATATACTCAATGTGTGTATGCATGTATGTGTGTTTGTGTGTGTGCCCTATAGAAAAAAGTTAAACAATCTAGATAAAATCTAAAAGTGTATTCTTATGTAAATTTAAACGCGAAATAATAGTAGTATTCTCGATTCTCTAAATGCACACTGGGGCAGATTTAGTCTGGAGGGTGTCGATTATTTCAGCTATTTTAGTTTCATTTTAATTTAATTATGTATTAATTTAAATACAAAACAATTATAGTATTTAGTAATTTGTAACAGAATACAAGTCATTATTTAAAAAAATGCAAACCATTCCCTTAAATTAAACCGAATATCACATCAGAAAAAAGTTACGGATGGTGCGGAAGAGGTGTATTACAATATATAGACGCTAATTCTGTGGAAATTCTGGTACCGGCTTTGATTCTGTCGGTATGAGACGAATTCTGGGAAGGAGGTTGTCCACTTACCCAGTTTAACCTTGATACTGATGACATAACCTATAATTAATCCGGAAATTACGTCATAGAGTGTTGGAGGGGGGCGTTTCTAAACTTTGAGTTCTTTAATACAACAGGGTTGCGTCTGTAAACTTTTAGTTTTTTGGTACAACAGAGGCGCGTCTCTAAACTTTTATTTTTTAAGCGTCTCTAAATTTCTAGGTATTTGCTACAACAGGGGCGCGTCCGTTAACTTCAGGTTCTTTTGGCACAACGGGGGCGCGCATTTAAACTTTTAGTTCTTTGGTACGACAGGAGCGCGTCTCAAAACTTTCAATTTTTTGTTACGACAAAGGTGGTCTCGTAACTTTTAGTTATTCGATACAATAGGGGCTCGTCTCTAAACTTTTAGTTAGTTGGTACAACAGGGTCGTGACTCTAAACTGTGTTGTTCTTTGGTACGAAAGCGGCGCGTCTCTAAACGTGTTAGTTATTTGGTACAACAGGGGCGCGTTTCTAATCTCTTAGTTATTGTGTACGACTGGGGAGCGTCTCTAAACCTTTAGGTTGTTGGTACAACAAGAGTGCGTTTCTTAACTTTTAGAGAAGAATCAGAATGGAAAACCTATAAGAGAAGTGTGGGTAGAGAAGAACATAATGGGGACGGTTAGAGAAAGGAAGATAGATTGATAGTGTTATATCAAGATGTTAAACATACTATTTAATTTATATTACTTGTGTGTGTTTATCGAACCGGGCAACGTCGGGTAGCCCTGCTAGTATTTCAATAACTATATTTTTAAAAACGTCTCATATAACAGCGGTAAGCAAAACTACGTATTGTTTAAACGGGTAACTTTAAAAAGTAATGAGCAGAAATAATAATATATAAATCTCTGACCTACTTTTAATGTCATCGCTCGACCTTTTCTGTAACATAAACAACGGTCATGACTGAAGGTAAACACGGATTTCATCACCAACATAATGTAACAATGTGCCCCTTGCAAGCGGCAATACCATGAACATCGTATTTTTAAAATATGTGAAAAGAATTAAATTCAAATAAAAGGAAAGTAAAAATGAAAATATTTTTTTTGTGAAATATTTTGGACGGGATAGCAGAATGTTGAACATTTCAGCTTCAGTAAAACAAATAATTTGTAATTAGTTTTAGTAAACAACCCTGTAGACAAGTTATTTGTTTGAAATAGAAATTAAAATCTTTTCAAACATATCTACTGACCTTCCGATAAACATTAACGCAAGTTTAGAAATGATGTATATTAAAAAATAATTTTAGGTGGTAAGGGTACAGATAAGAGATATCGATGCCTTTTTGGTGGAGAGATTGAAGTTTGAAACTTTGATAGGGAGCGACTAGCCAGCGAAAATTTAACAAAGTTTTCCCATTCTCTCAATATAAATACATGTCCGTGAATATTTTATTGTTTCGAACTTTGCTGGAAGCGAGAGACTAAACCATATGGTCGACAGTCAGAATAATTGTATTCTTAATACCGAGGAACGTGCCCAGTATTTCCACCAAACCTCACGTTAATTGCCCCGCAATAAAATCAATAAAGCAGTCTACGATGGCGGCTCTTCTATAGACCAACTTGTTTCTTTTGTGGCGTAGGTACTCTCTCCTCCTTACACAAAGTTAAGCTACGATTAAAGATTTAGATGTATTTGCATTCTATACAGCATATCGTTTATTTTGATTTGTTTAATGCGAAAACACTTTTTAAACGCTGTGCGATTAATTGAGGACAGGTGTCTATTGTACCCATATCGGTTAGAGAACTGCGGGTTCACACCTTTCCTAAAGGTGTTAGTTTGTAAATGCCCACAATAGATCCGACAAGATAAAAATCGACATCAACGATTTACTTGTCCGCGCCTGTATCCATTAGGCCAAGCACGTATTGTACACTATAATAGGTCGCAGAGCTGATATTGTTTTTATAATTCAGAGGTTAATAATATCGATAATGATACTAGTGCTGCTTGTTTATTAGGCGAGTCAGACTAATAGAGCTAACAAAGATTATGCTTGAACATTGACTAGTCTGCATGAAGCCATCTTTGTTGGTTGCAGCTATCAATTATCCTGCAGGATTGAGTGTGTTTAGCCCCGACACCGAGAACGTCGAAACTCAGCGGTTGCATGTCGATGTCGGAAACGGTTTGGTCCACCACACACAAAAGAGTATTGTATTTACTCCTCTCCAGGAGTTAGGCACAAGGCCAGTTTTTATCTTACTCCCACAAGTAAGATGTGACCCAAGGTTGGGTCGGGAAAGTGGGGTTTAAAAATTGCCTGGGCAGCCCCATCGGCATTCCTCGGTAGGGGCGCCTCAGACAGTAAGCAATAAACTTACTCCACCTAAAAGAGGGGAGGCTAAGCCTGGGAGGGTGGACCTCATAGAACTGCACAAGGCAGACCCACAGACCGGCGTAAATTAAGCCTCGAAGGCAAAAACAATACCAGTCTATGGGGTGCAGTATCCATCGGAACAGATACTACACTTTGATCTTAGCCAAAAATTATTTAGAGTGATGCATCCTGGGAAACATTAACTCTTAGAGTTAAAATTACATTCCCAGAATGCATACCACCATAGGCATAAATGCCCACTGTGGAAGAGAGGTGGGGGTCGGGGATCATTGTGACATTTAAAACAACAGTTTGATATTTTTTATTTCAAATCAAAGACAAAACGAAGACATTTTTTATTTGACAAAAAGCAAAAACAATGCACAATGACAAAAACCTAATCTACCCTAAGCTAGACATTTGCACTAAAAAAATTCGCAGTCACTTTATGGCTTAACCCTACTTAAAATATCCCCAAAATGAAACATGAAAACATGAAATAACGTGTAAGTGCGATACACATTGAACACACCCAAAAAGAAAGAAAAATAAAGAACCAAATAAAATGATAAGGGGTGGTTAGTAGGACCCTCCCTACCCTCTTGCTAAGTTTGGACCGCTCACTGATTTCCGGTTCGAGGTCGAAAACAGTGGGCGACCCCTAATTGGGAGTGGGAATGAAGTGAGGCGTTCTGAAAATAAATTAATCGGGATCGGGGTACGGTAATGGATGGCATCTTCCAAGATAATATTGCCAAGGGTTTCATCAGCCGGGGACAACATAAATATGTGGAGTGGGCATCTTTGGAAGCTCTCTAGTGCCGGCAAAAATAAAATCAGGACAGGACATTATTTATTCCTACTAGCTTATGATTCGACTAGGCTAATAAAAAACATTTTGTTTCATACTGGGCTGGGTTCCGTAGGACCCGATACCGTCTGCGTCATGCTAAGGCGGGAAAACGTATTCAAACCTGGACCCTCGTCGGATGCACAAACTAGTGTTACACACCCATCTTCTATTGAACTCCATGCGATGTAGTCGTTTCCAATCGCATCTGATTTTCACTTTAAGCTGATGCTTAAAGTAAACAACCAGATAACGATCCGAAACAGACCCAACCCCATGCATCTCATCTAGACGTGCAACCCACGTCACTAACCTCGCTGTGGCTAGGATTGCCAGAAAAAAACATTCTTTTCTCCCTAGACCATGGCGATGCTACGTTATTGATGACGTATGCTACATCAAGTACCATCGGCTGCTCGGCGTCGATGCGAGCCGTTACCTCTCTGACATACTCCCAGTGACGACGAACTTTGCTGCAAGTGAAGAAGGCGTGCTCGGCCGTTTCTTCCTCATTGTCCTAACAGCGCGGGCATAAGGGAACGTCCCTTATGCCATCAATGCGTAATCTGCCATAGAGGGGAAGTGAATTTCGAACCAGTCGCCAGGTCATAAAATACTCAGAATTGTTGAGATAACTCTGGCCTGGCGCCCAACTCCACTGGGAGCAAGCCTCCTCACTTGACAATCCAAGCCGCCTCCCAAGCGGATCCGAAGCAGACCCTCCACTAAATCCCGATATAGTATAGGAAAGCCAGTCTCTCGGCATGTCTATGACTTGCCAAGTCAGGCATCCCCACGCCTCCATCGCACGGACGTTGCGTACAGACCTGTCTGTTGACGTATGCTTTCTGCCCCTTCCACAGAAGTGAAAAGAGCAAGCGTGTGAAAGCAAGAAGGCGGTCCGCAGGCAGAGGGAGTACAGACAGACGGTAAAAGATGAGAGGAAAGACGTAAGTGGCGCACGCCTCCGCTCTCCCCTTCAAGGAAAGTTACCTTCGAATCCAAGCCCTCACAGACGATTCGACCTTTGCCTGTACTTCCGACAAATTCTTTTCCAACTGGAGACCCGGTCCGAACCAAACGCCAAAGATCCGAACCGGGCCATCGGTCCAGCTAAAATCACCTGGAAGTGCGGTCTCTCCGCTCCAGGCAGCCAACCGCAAGCCGTTGGACTTGCTGCGGTTGACAATGGCCCCTGACACTTCTTCGTACCGAGCGAGCGCCTTAATCACCGCTTCTATGTCTTCATGGCTGGACACAAAAACGGTGACATCATCGGCATACGCGGAAACCCTGACTCGCGCATAGTGAGGAGGGATAGCGATTCCGCGCAGGACTGGTGTAGCCGCCCCGTCCCTTGATTTGCGAAGGAAGGGTTCCAATGCCAGGACATAAAGCAGGGGCGACAGCGGAACACCCTGACGCACCGAACAAGATACCACGAACGACTTTGAAAGCCTACCGTTTACTTGCACCGCTACCGTCGGCAGACGGTACAGAATAGAGACCCACTAGCGGAAGTCCGGATTTACACCGGCAGCCTCTAGAACAGATTCCAGGAAACCATGGTCGACCCTATCAAAAGCCTTGTACTGATCTAAATTGATCAGCGAGGCTTCAGTGTCGTCTTCTATACCCTCTAGGATCCTGCGAACCAAATGCAAATTGTTTTGAATTGACCTCCCCTTCACAGCATAATTCTGCTCAGGCTCGATCAAATCAGCGATAACAACCTGCAAACGATTCGCAAGAACACGGGCCAACATCTTTAACTCTGTGTTTAGCAGAGTTATGGGCCTATAACTATCTAAATCCCCCACTACACATTGGCCCCCCTTTAACAATGTGACCACTTTTTTGGTAACCTGCCCAGGGATCGAGCCCTGAGCAAACCAGTGGTTAAACACATCCTTCAGAAGAGGAGCAAACATGGGCGACAGCCTCAAATAAACTTCGTATGGCAGACCATCGAGTCCTGGATATTTGCTGTAGCCGATCTGCTTCAACGCAGTAATGATCTCACCCTCTGTAACGTCCCCATCACAGCCAGCAGCTCTGGATGAGTCAGCCAAATAGCTGTCAAACTCCTGGCCGCGGAGTCTGGGTAGTTGGGTGAAGCGATCCTCTAAATGCTCTCGGAACCCTTCGCAAATCTCCTGAGTCGATACCAGGGTATGTCCTTCCAGGTTATTCACCTTCCGAATTTACCTATCCGAGCCACGACGTAAAGCAGCCTTACGCTCAACAGCGTCAACGTTCACAGCTTCGTTAGAGACATTCTTTAATCTAGCCCAAACTACTTGACCTTCATAGCGCTTGCTAGCCAAGCGATTGAGGTCCCCCTTAATTAAGGCTCTCTCAGGGATCCCCCAGCCACCGCCCGGCTCATCTTATCATCTACACGCTTCTGTGTCCTAGCCCTATCTCGAGCGATGCGATGGCTATAACGGACACACAAGCGTCTAACGTGAGCCTTTGTTTTAACCCACTAACTACTCCCGATAACCGCACCCACTAAACTTCGCTGAAGTAGTAACGTTAGCTTGTCCCGGAAGTCGGGTATCTCCAGTAAAGAGGTATTCAACTTCCAGTACCCAGCTAACCTAGGCCTACTGCTTAAATTCAAACGAGTTTACAATTTATGGTCCGAATGACCTAACCAAGTGAACGTGGGACAAGATAAGACATCTATGTCGCCACTTCTAACTAACATTCTGTCCAACTAAGTACTCGGATAGAAGGCCGCGCTAGTATGCCACGTCCACATCTCCCGCCCTGGGTGATCAACGCGAAACCTGTCGACAAGATCGCATGAGGCCATCAGGTCAGACAGACTGCTTTCACACCACCCCGACCCTCTATTACCCCCGACCTCATCTATCTTAGTGTCAAGGACGGCGTTCCAATCCCCCATTAAAACTACTCGCTCTGGACCCCCGAGAAACGTCTCCAACCGTCGATAAAAGGAAACCTTCTACCCAGCAATGTTGGGCGCATAAACCGCAATGATCCGAAACTTACTTTTTTCAACGGCAACATCGACTACGACCAGCCGACCCACCGCATCCGTATGAACAACGCTCACTGTCGCAGACAGAGTGCGTCTCACTAGCAAAGAGACACCACAACTACGGACATTGCCATATGCTGAGATTACGTCATAGTCGTCAGTCAGCACATAACAATCCCCATACGAAACGAAGTGGTCTCCTCGATCGCAGCTATATCTACTTTAAGGGCCACGAGATCCCTCAGCACGCGAACAGCCTTGCTTCGAGATCTCATGCCCCTCACTTCAATGTGGCCAGGTTTAAAGCCATTATCCCTTACTTATATGTCGCAAATGGGCCTAAAGTCCTCGGGAGTGAGGACGCCGAAGGCCTGACCCAGACTACCGGTAAGCAGTTCGGACGAAATCCGTCCATCTCGAGCCAGACCTCCCACGTCTAGGGGAAAAGTTAATTTAAGTGCCCGAAATAATGAGGGGTGAACGTAAATCGGGACCCTTCCCGGACATTTTGACGCTAATTTTTTTAAAAGATGGGTGCTCCTCATCTACTAATCTTACTCCTGGTATGGCGTCCCTTGCCGCCTCTAACATTCTCCAGAGGGCTTTTGCTCTACTACCTTTATCTTGTCGGACGAAGGTAGTTATCAGGGGGGCGTTATCGAAGTTACGGGGATCCTGTACCCTCTTCCCTTCTACATGTGTGAATGTCTCCAATTGCCGGAGATATTTCCGCTGCCGGATATTTAAATCGGATTGAACCAGTGAGGCGTCCGCCTCACAGATTCTATCCCCAGGCAGGAACGGGAACTTCTTTGATATTTCTTGTCTAGGAGGAGGGGCGGGTGTTGTTTCGATGTGAGTTGATTCGGGCTTTTCCGTAACCCTTTTCTCCACGACCTCCAATTTTTGTTCTTTTTTCTCCGTTTTCTCTGGGGCTTCCCCCTTGCTTCTTCAGGTTATTCACTAACTGAAGGGGTATTGAATAGGAGAGGGGTACATTGCTCAGCCAATTCTGTGGGGACTGGGGATTGGGTTTTTTCGGGTTGAGCAACGATGATATCTTTTGCATCTTGAGACCTGTCCTTTGTCTCACGAATCTTTTTTTGCTTCGGGTCTTTGGCGTTAGTCATCTGTGCTTCGTTTCCTTCCACTGCCATATTTTTCTCGTCCCCATTTCTTTCTTCTTCAGATTCCGACGACGACGGGGCACTAAGTTTTCTTTTCACGGTCGATGATGGGGCTATGGGTTGTTTGTAAGGACTTTGAGTCACTTTCTTCCCCTTTGTGACCACCACCGTACTCTATTTCTCTTTCTCTACCACCGCTTCTCCACTATGGGTGTTGGGACCTTTGTAGTCTCTGCCACCTTCTGTGCTGGAGCCATATTTAACTTGCGTTTCGCAGGGTTTCTTTTTGGGCACACCATTGTCATATGACCTGAAGTCTGACAGTGCCAGCAATACGGTCTTCGCCCTTCCACTATTAGGGACATCAGCCATCCCTCGCAGCTTAGTTAAGCCGGAATTGTGAGGAAGTTCTTGTGGTCCACCCTAATTTTGATTTTTCAGTCACCAGTACCGATATTCCGAGGCCCGCGTACTGGGATTACCCCCTCTACGTAACCATACTGTGACATTATTGCTCCCATGTGCTCAGCGCTAATGCAGCATGGGACGCCGAGGATTGTTACCACCGTGCGTCTTTTTCCAGATACTCTGGTTTTATTTCTATGGTCTTCCAGGTAAAATTACCTTTGGCCACCTTTTCAACATCATGCTGGTTGGGGAGCAAAATATCCCACATCGCGTAAGACTTTTTTAACGATGTAGGTCGCTGGGATATTTAATTCCACCAACATGTCCATCATTCGTTCCTTAGGGACCCCGATCAGGCCTTTTAGTTTCAGGTCTGCCGTTACCAAGGACACGATGCGCTTTCTCAAGCTTTCCAGCGTACCTGGAATGAGCTTAATCTGATTTCCCTCCGTCAGGCTTTCGTATTTCTCTTTGAAAAGAGCCCGATACTTTTCCGGAGTCATCTGGGCTTGTGGGCCCCATCTTGTTGTTTTCTGGATCGTAGAGACACTCCTTTTTTGGGGTTTCTACCCAGTCGTGATTTTACCGCAGGCCACGCTTGTGTAGCTAGTTTTAGGACCCCCTCCTTTACTCTCTGTCTAACCCGACTCAGACCCTCCCCCTCTGATGAGTCTGAACATATGTCAGTTGAACACCTCGAGGAGCACCAAAGAAAGATTTCGCGCCTGTAAGATTTCTGCGCCAGCTCTAAGTCAAGAGGGTGGCACTTCTTTAATTTTTGTGTTGTCCTCTGGGCTGAAAAACAGAATATTGGGATATTCCGCATAGAACTGCTCTCGGGACACAGTTACTACGGGGATATCCGACGGCTCGGGAGCACTTGGGTTGGCTACCCCCCAACGCAGGAACCGACTTGACTTGAATGTCGCTCGGTTCGACACTCCCCGACAATGAGGTGCCCTTGGTGGCAACACCTCCTGGGGCGCACTCGGGTGTGCAACCCCCAATCCAACTGGAGTGCCGCTCGGTGCGACACCCCCCGCAACACAAACTGAGGTGCCCTGCGAGGCAACACCTCCAAGGGCGCACTACGGTGTGCCACCCTCCTTCCGGGCCAGAGTACTGCTCGGCGCAGTACTCCCCAACATCACTGTGGCGCACTTAGATGTACGATCCCCCAAAGCAACCGAGGTTCCCTCCGCAGTCACACCTCTACAGGTTTTTGAAGCCGGCTTTACTTCCATCTAATCTGAATATCTGCACTACTGTGAATCACCCGCCGATTTAGAGTTAGGGAGACCGTCGCCTAAAAGGTACGTTACTCTCCCCGAAACCTATCAGCTACTTAAGTGATAGCAGTAGTCAGACCGTGAAAAAAGAATAAAAACAAGAAAAGTACTGGCCTAAGAGGGGCGAAAAAGAAGGAAACGAGAAAAACCCCAAAGAGCGGGGAAAAAGTGGTGACAAAAAAACCCTAAAGGGGGCTTGGCCAAAAAATAATTAAACTCCGTTGCTTTGCAGTTCCCCGCTTGAGACGTCTTTGCTTGCCACGTACAAAGGCAGAGACGACCAGAAAACGACGGATCCTTACGCCGACTCTTCCTTAATTTTCACTAGAGTAATGTAGCTATGACGTTACTAGGTTGCTACCGCTCAAACCACGATGAGAAAGGGTTGGGCTGAATGGTTAGGGTTAGTGTTGCTGCTGCTGCTTCTGCTGCTGCTGCTGCTGCTGCTGCTGATGATGATGATGATGATGATGATGACGATGATGACGATGATGATGATGATGATGATGATTGTTGTGATAGTGATGATGTGCACAGTGTTAATCGGATTTTTTTAGATGTTGAATTGTTGTTGACATTATTTCGATTCAGAGTAATAGATCATGTCAGCTGTTGTCATTAATGTATTTTCACTTTTAAAACTTACCCTGAATAGATTCATTGTCTTCGCATTCTATTGTTGACATTTTTCGCATTTATTCCATTTATTAATGTTTTTTTGCAATAATTTATAAAGTTTATATCAGTGTACAAATTTCAGGATCATGAAGCTTGTATATATATATATATATATATATATATATAGAGATAGAAGAAAAAAGATTGATAAATATGCGACGATTGTCCAAATTTATTTCAAATTTCAATTGTTCAATGCAAGGTTGTCAGTAATAAACTAGTGTTTATTTTCCTTTCCTTAAGCCAAGGCTTTTCAAAGATCGAAATCTTATCATCAGAGGAGAAATACAGATGGATAAGTTGGCTTTCGAAAAAACCAAAGTTCAAATATTTGAAAAATATGAGAATTATTTTTAAAAATTATTAAAATAATTTTTGTCAAAAAACGTACTGAATGAAAAGAAAATTTCGTGAAAAAGAAATACAATTGTCCGGGTGGTGAGTTTCCGTTGAAAAGGTTCGGTGAAATTGTAGAAAGTGAATAAAAACACTTTGCATGGGAGCAGGTTGGAAAAGGTGCTCAAAAGTAGATAAGTCCAGATGTACTTAAAAGAGGCTTTGAAGAGGAAAACAGGCCATATTTATCAATCTTTTTTCTTCTATCTCTACTATTGCTCTATCTCGTATATTGAGCTTATCCTTTTCACAATAGGTTCCATCTACTAAAAGTTTTGCACTTTGGTTTATTTTGATCCTATATATATATATATATATATATATATATATATATATATATATATATATATATATATATATATATAGTCTAAAGAAGCTTTGAGTCATAAAAAAAGAAAGAAAAAAAAGAAAAAGAAATGTAAAATGCAGTTTAAATTCCCAGACAAACTTACTAAATCCAAGATATTGCAGACTTAACATTCATTGGAAAATTAATAAATGAAAAAATATAAGTATAATAAAAAAAGGGGGGGATTATCTAAGAGTGAAACAAAAACAGGAGACCTTAAGCGTCTAATATTAACACGGGGATCATCAGCTGTTTACCATGTAACTGTTTCGGAGATTAAAAAACAGGACAGTTATAATATTCATGGCTCTCCAATGGTACTGATTATACGACAATTTCCCCAATAATCAAGTGTCGAAATAATTCAGCTTAAAATATCACTAATATATACATAAACAAATTTAATAATAATAATAAAATAATAATAATAATAATAATAATATATTACCCTTAAGACTACCGTATGATATAGTAATTTACATATCAAATAACATTAATTATAACAATAATAAAAAAAATAAAAATAATAATAATACTATCTAAACACTATATCCAAGAACCATTCTGCAATATGGTAGCTAGCAATAAAATTATATAGGAATCAAAGTTGCATTAAAAAATAAATAAAAAATAAAGCTTAAGTACCTTTGGTACCAGAAAAGTAATTAGATAAGAGGAAGGAAACCTAGCCATACAGATCTAAATACCCAATATATAGTCTAAAGAAGCTTTGAGTCATAAATAAAAAAACAAAAAAAACAATGTAAAATGCAGTTTAAATTCCCAGACAAACTTACTAAATCCAAGATATTGCAGACTTAACATTCGATGGAAAATTAATAAATGAAAAAATATAAGTATAATAAAAAAAAAAAATTTTTAATGGGGGGGGGGGGTAATTATCTAAGAGTGAAACAAAAACAGGAGACCTTAAGCGTCTAATATTAACACGGGGATAATCAGCTGTTTACCATGTAACTGTTTCGGAGATTTAAAAACAGGACAGTTATAATATTCATGGCTCTCGAATGGTACTGATTATACGACTATTTCCCCAATAATCAAGTGTCGAAATAATTCAGCTTAAAATATCACTAATATATACATAAAAAATGTAATAATAATAATACAATAATAATAATAATATATTACCCTTAAGACTACCGTATGATATAGTAATTTGCATATCAAATAACATTAATTATAACAATAATAATAAAAAATAAAAATAATAATAATACTATCTAAACACTATATCCAAGAACCATTCTGCAATATGGTAGCTAGCAATAAAATTATATAAGAATCAAAGTTGCATTAAAAATTAAATAAAAAAATAAAGCTTAAGTACCTTTGGTACCAGAAAAGTAATTAGATAAGAGGAAGGAAACCTAGCCATACAGATCTAAATACCCAATATATAGTCTAAACGAAGCTTTGAGTCATAAAAAAAAGACAAAGAAATGTAAAATGCAGTTTAAATTCCCAGACAAACTTACTAAATCCAAGATATTGCATACTTAACATTCGTTGGAAAATTAATAAATGAAAAAATATAAGTATAATAAAAAAAAATGAAAAAAATAGGGGAGGGGGTAATTATCTAAGAGTGAAACAAAAACAGGAGACCTTAAGCGTCTAATATTTACACGGGGATCATCAGCTGTTTACCATGTAACTGTTTCGGAGATTAAAAAACAGGACAGTTATAATATTCATGGCTCTCCAATGGTACTGATTATACGACCATTTCCCCAATAATCAAGTGTCGAAATAATTCAGCTTAAAATATCACTAATATATACATAAACAAATTAATAATAATAATAAAATAATAATAATAATATATTACCCTTAAGACTACCGTATGATATAGTAATTTGCATATCAAATAACATTTATTATAACAATAATAAAAAAAAATAAAAATAATAATAATACTATCTAAACACTATATCCAAGAACCATTCTGCAATATGCTAGCTAGCAATAAAATTATATAGGAATCAAAGTTGCATTAAAAAATAAATAAAAAATAAAGCTTAAGTACCTTTGGTACCAGAAATGTAATTAGATAAGAGGAAGGAAACCTAGCCATACAGATCTAAATACCCAATATATAGTCTTAAGAAGCTTTGAGTCATGAAAAAAAGAAGATTTCCAGTAATCTCAACCTTTGTCGATAAACATTACAAAGTGATTTTGTATAAGAACAACAGTCGCTTACAATTGATTTATTGCTGGCAACGACAATTGGTTTTCTCTCGTATTTTAAAGCCTGGGAGGCATATATATTTTAGAACATAACAACTACAACAGTACACTCCAAAAGAAAGAAGTGATGCTCAGGAAGATAGTATCGTGAACACAAAACAGAAAACGCTTCCCGCCGATAAAAAAATTAAGAATGTAAGCCCTGTTTTTTTCTTTTTCATGTGTTTCTCGCTCGCTGTTCTGTATTGTTCATTTTGACAGTGATCAGTTTTTCTGTGTTTAGCTTATGTAATCTACGAATTCTTTTTCGTGTTATCCATACTGTTTACTATACTTTTTTTAAAAATAGAAATCGCTTCAGACAAGTCATGAAGCTACTTGATGTAAGGAGCTAAAAAACACTTCAATGTCAAAACCCAGCAACTGATAAGTGTTATATGGATATATTCTGACCCAGAAAACAGCAATTATTCTCCCTTGTCAGAAACATCGCTCATGAAATATGATGACTAAACGACAAAATTAGTGATACATAGAGTCGCTCAGTATCAGTCTTCGTGTGTAGTGCATTGTGAATCGCCATTAGTTTCCTTGTCTTCTGATCAAAATGCCTAACTTCTTTTGTCAAGACTATTAATCGACGATAATATATTGCTAGTGATGAGGGTTTGGTATATATTCTTTTTACTGTATTCTACTATATAATTTAGTTTCTAAGAGGTTCGTAGCTATTCTTGCGTATTCCTTTCTAATTTTCCCTTTTATTTCTGTTAATTTGATGGTGTTTTCTTCTATTACGATCAAATATTTATGGTATCATGTTAATCAAGTGTCGTCATTTCCTCTTGGTTGGGCAGTTACATGCCCTCTGCTGTCTCCTGTTTCACTATTCATCTTTCGCAGTGCCCACTTTTTACATTCCGAGTTCCATGTGCATATCTAAGCTGAACATTCCTATCGGATTAATCAGTCTTTTTTTTTGCAAATACCTAAATGTATATATCTGAGGTTATTTATTCATTGTTCATTGTTTTTCAATTATATCCGGTATCACATTTCCTGAGTATGATGTTAAGTGGCGTCATGGCTTGCTAAATATTAATTGTTAGAGAGAATCATCTTGAAAGATGCCTCTCTGTATTATTATTTGTACCTACTAAACGTTATCACACAGGTCATATTCAGTGATTGAAATAAGCCTCTCTAAGATACCAGTACTCTCCGCACTATTCATGTGGAAGCCTGGTTAGTGCTGTCCTTTCTCAATCCTCCTTGACTTTTCACGGATAGTTATGTAATATCAGCGGAAGCTGGTGCAATCACTTTTTTTGGGGGGGGTAGTTGTTTAGAATTCTTACAGTTCCTGTTCTTCGGTTCTTGCCGGGGGGGGGGGGGTTTCCTATGGTTTGAGTTCTTCCTGTTGTAGATTCCATGTTGTTGGTAACCCTTCGTAACTTATGCGTGATGGTTTCCACATTCGAGGATTTTCTCTTAGGAGTGCAGCTATTCTAATCATCGCCGTCCTTTGTATGATCTGAGTGATCACTTTGATTCTAATTTCTTCCAGTCTTATCTCCAGTTTTTTGGTGACTGTTCCTAGTGCTCCTACGCTTATTAGTATCATTTTGTCTTTCCTCATGTTCCATATTCCTTTCACTTTTCTGGCAAGTTCTGTGTATTTGTTTCGTTATTCCGTCTCATTTATGTTCACTCTGCTGGCTGCTAGAACAGCGAAGTTTACGATTTGGTAGGATTGTTACTTCTTGTCGATTATTATGACATCCGGTGTCCTTGCTTGTATGTGTTTATCTGTTTCTACATCAATGCCCCAAAACATTTTGTGTTCTCGTTTTCTAGTACTGTTTCTGGTTTAAGTTTGCACCGTTTGTTTGCATGTTCGAAATGACATTGTTGTGTTTCTTATTATTATTATAATCATTACTATCATTATTTGTATTATTTGTTTTTATGCTATGATGGTTACCTCACTTCTAACTATATTCTCAGTTCCATCCTAAAATAATTACACATAATATTTACACTATTAATACAAGATTAATATGCATATCTAAATCCGATAAATATTTCATTCCATAATTCCCAAAATATATTGTTAATTCCACCTTAACATGTTTCACACTATTACTTTTCTTAATCGGATCTGGACGTGTTTTAATGCTATACTACTGTTACAAGCAAAATATTACTGCAAAATTTAGTTGTTGAAACTTCCTAGACAGTAGATTTCCGGAGAGACCATTACTATTAAAAAAATGTCAGACTTAGTTGAAATGTTACTAATTATTTTGAAACTTTCAATTAAGCTACATTTCATTAACCTATATAGTAAAGCACTTAATCCTAATTTTCCAATCAGTCCATCTAACTGTAATCTTTCACTCGTTTAATTAGGTGTGCCAATCTCATTTGTATGTCTTCCACTTTCAATGTTATATTTTAATCTTTATGTCTAGACACAGAAGTCGCGTGTTTAGTGTAATATTCAATACGATGTCTTATTATGGCTTTATACATCATTATATATTGTTATCAAACAAAATGTAACTCTATGTGAATATTTTTAATCATCCATCTAATCATCAAATTTATTCTCGATACAATAGGATAATTATAATTAGTAGCTATAAAGTTAACATCCAAACACCATCCTTAATAAGATCCTACATTCAAGTCTTGCGTTTCTCTTTTGTTTCATAAATATTACACTTTAATATCCTTGGATCAAACATGTGGTGATTTCATGTGTTTTGTTTCATTGTATTTTTCCAGTAAGAAACCTTATGTACGTCCATCTGTAGATTGTATTTGATAATGGTGTACACGCCTTGTATGACTATCGGCAAATATCATTGGGTTAATCATTAACAATGATGATGGGTAACGAATAAGCACTATCTTCTTCAGTAGATATGTGCCAAGTGTAAAGAAAATCCATTGCATAAGTGTGTGACTATGGTGTACATGTGCAAATAATGAAAATAGTTTCAATAAACCTAGGTACTGACACGCTTAGTTTCCAAGGTAAAGATAATTCAGACAAATACTGATCAATACATTTTATTGTAAACATCCAACAGTTGCAATATGCGTGGTAGTGCACTAGAATGCTAGCATATCGGATAGATACACAAACTCATCGTGGCAGGATCGTAGACCAAATAAACCTGAGCCTGGGGGTTAAACATGCACTAACATAAGCATGAACAATCAAACAAATATAGAAACCGTGGAGCTAAAGAGTAAGTTTTGAGTATCATGATCGACAGAGTCTAGTTTGATTTTCTACCTGGTCGGCATCCTGCGAATGTTCGCCTTCGTAATTTCAAGAAACAAAATAGATCAGACCAAATATATGTTTGTAAATGTGATCAGCACTAACCAAAGACAACGCAGTTGAAGAACTGGATCACAGAAGAAAGTAAACTTACAATTAAATGGTGATGATACAAAATCAACACCAACACAAAGAGGATTTCTTTAAACATATAGAACATAATCTGAAATATTTACCCTATCAGGTACGGCATTAACCCTCGGCAAGTTGAACAGACTTATTCCAAAGGAGGAAGTTCTATGGAAGTATCAAATTCACATGTTGCCCCCAATCGCATGCATACTCCAGTTAGGGGAAATTACGACTTTAGATGTTTGCGGTTCTTTAAGGGAAGTGTCGACAACTTCCTACATACAACGCTTGGTATTCTGAAATGGTCAGCCACCTGGTACTAACCAGACTCACATTTGCTTAACTTTGATGATATAACGAGAACCAGTGTGTCACTGTT
Organism: Sepiola atlantica; assembly: GCA_963556195.1. NCBI lineage: Eukaryota > Metazoa > Mollusca > Cephalopoda > Sepiida > Sepiolidae > Sepiola > Sepiola atlantica. The sequence continues at coordinate 155,481,506 of OY744524.1, forward strand.
ATTATGCTGATCCCTAATATAAATCATCGATTTTCCAAACAGCTTGTATAATCGGTATGAATTTTTTACGGGTACATATTAGATCATCGGGATTCTTCTATTCTGTATATGGTCTGTTGTAGCATACTACTGATCCGTCTCTTGTCGCGGCTATATTCAATTGCGCACATGTATCTCATCATAACAACCTGCTTGCCTCGATCGGGAAGATGACAAACAATATTAAACACAGTGATGTTTCAATTCCTTTATTTTCCACCGACCGGTGACAACATGTTGTGAACTGTCTACTCAATCAGACACTATATTTTTACCAGACTCCATCAGCTGTTCCTTACCGACGCCTACGATAACATTTTAGCTAATCTTTCTCGCCTGTGACGTCAACTGTACGCGATATCTTCTCGCCGTCGTTTCCCAAAATACAAGACTGTGCACACCAAGTGTTGCATCGATTTTTTCGACTTTTGATTTTACCAACATTTATTCCCTATTAACATTTGTTAAATGCACTTTAGCTGATATATTCAATGTGTTGTTGTTCTAAAATATATTTAGCTGAATACTTTCTTTCGTGAGTATCGAGTAATATTTATTTCTGTGTCTTATATAAAAAATGTTGATGCATACACGCATTTGTTGGTTTAACGCTTTATCTGTATATCTGTCGCGCTTAGTTTTGAAATATATTTTTTGTCGATAAGGTTACGCCGTGATTGTATTGAATACTAGACGCGTTCAAACATTTCCATCTGAGGTTCTGTCAGGTTTCAGTTTAAAATACCAATTCCTTGGACTGTCACTTTCGAAAATAAAATATATTATATTTCGTCTCTGACGTTTAAAATTGAAATATAATATTCTTTGCACTGTTAAGAATAAGTTTGAAATAAAATTTTGGGGAGTTTCTCACGCTTTAGTTTGAAATAGATTTGTGCTTTGCTCTGTCACGAGTAAGTTTGAAATAGCGTTTTTTGTTTCTCACGCTTCAGTTTGAAATACTTGTTGGTTTGCTCTGTCACGATTAAGTTAAAATAAAATTTATATTGGTCTGCCAGGGATTAGTTTGTAAATAACATCATCGTTGCTCTGCCACGTTTTTCTTTAAAATAGTATTTCCTTTCGATGTTTACGCTTCCCCGTAAAATAGTATAATCTTAGATCTGTCCTGCATAAGGTTTAAGTAGAATTTTCTTTAGTTTGTCACATTTTTTAAAAATAACAACGTAATTGCTCTTTCACGCTTAAATTTAGAAGAATCATATTTTTCGTCTGTTACGTTTTGATTCAAAATATTATGATCATCAGTTTCCAATATAAATGTATTTCGTTTGTCCCGTTTTAACTAAAAATATCATATCATTTAGTCCTTCAAAGTCATAAATAGTTGTTTATTTTCTTTGTCAAAATGAAATAATAAATAGAATTTAATTTCGTCTGTCAGGCTTAAGTTTAAAATAACAACGTAATTGCTCTTTCACGTTTAAATTTAGAAGAATCATATTTTTCGTCTGTTACGTTTTGATTCAAAATATTATGATCATTGATCTATCGCGCTTAAGTTTCCAATATAAAGTTATTTTGTTTGTCACGTTTGAAATATAATGTTCTTTGCTCTATCATGCTTAAATTTGAATTAGCATTCCCCCGGTCTGTCATGCTTTAGTTTGAAACAGCATGTTTTCGTTTATAACGTTTGAAACATATATTTGTTTGCTCTATCACGTTTAAGTTTGAAATAGCATTTTCTTTTCCCCTTAACTTCTAAGTTTGAAATCGGGTTTTATTTGCCTTATCAAGCTAAAGTTTGAAATATCATTTTACTTGCTCTCTCACGTTGGTTTAAATAACATTTTATTTGCTCCGTTACAATTAATCTTTAAATACATCGTGTGTCCATCCCTCACGCTTATGCTTTAAATAGCACTTTTAGATGAGTGTACGAGTTTCTATACGGGACTAGTTCTGATGTCATTTCGTCTTTCATTATGCACTTTTTAACTTTGACAAATAAATTTCATCGTTAAACTCCGATATTGAATGGACGCATCTTCATGATATATTTTCCTGTTTTTTATTGGTTGTATTATTATCGTCTCCTTCGCCTTTTGTGGTGACTTCATTATAATTCAATCTTATCTTTTGTAGATGTGGCCCGAGGAAGATCAGCGATTTATATTTGAAATAATCAATGATTTAATCTTTAAAGATTTTCTTTTCATAAGGAGAAATTGAAAAGCTGAATTCAAAAGTGTCTCTTTTATTTATATATTGCGCAAAATATATTGCATTTCAAGAAATTGAAATATTGAGGCTATTAACAACATCTGAAGTTGTCGCTATCGACATCATTTGCATAAACATTGTTAAATCTCTTATTCGAACCATTTTCACCGAGTCATGTTTTATTTCTCTTTGTTACTTCAATGGTATTAAACGAAATACGAAAATGAAAAATAAATAAAAGAATGAAGACGATTGTCTCTCGAATTTGAATAATGTTTCAGTAAAATAGTAAACTTCCCTGATACAATTGTGATATTTTTTATTCTCTTTAGGATCAGAGGTGCATCTTTCAAATTAGACATTTCTATTAGGAAAAACGTGTTGCCATGTAGTGTAAGTTGAAGCTGATAAATTACTTATTTACAGTGAGCCACACGCTTAACTATCCTTTATGAAAAAAAATTGAATTACCAAAAAATATTATTCAAATTGTAAAAAGGGAGTTATTCTAAAGCTTATGTTGAAACTAATTAGTGCACAATATAGTAGTCATCAACGTCTCACAGATTTAAATATTCTGAAATTTACTGACAGTTTTCAGAAATGTAGTTAAAAAATCACTAGTAAGTTTGCATTTAATGTGGCCATGTTTTAACATGAGTGTGTTAAAATAGCGTAAACACGCAAATGACTACCTAATGCTGGAGAAAATATCATAAAAAGCAAAGATCCCATTAAAAATCTTTAAGTATAAAATAAAGGTGACGTGTTCAGGAAGTGTCATTAGAGACAGGAAGTGCCCGAGTAACACGTACCTAATAAAATAATAATATATATATCTTGATGTGGCGACACGCTCATACGTCATTTTTGTATATCTTTCTAGGCCCATACTTTCGTGTTAGAAGACCACAACTATATAACATAACCGTATATGTAATATCCATATAATGAACTTTGTTTATTGTAAGGAAAAGAGTATCTATGCAAAATCATAACACAATTGGATCGTATTTAAGCCCAGAGCAAAATTAGTTCATCAATTACAGAAAGTATGATATAAACAATACAAAGAGAGAAAACTACTACTCTTCCTACTAAAACAAAGATTAAGCTTTCCTTCTATTGTTGGTCAACAAAACACAACTGTTTCTTGTTATGCATACTGGCATAAGTGTTCTGTTTAAAGAAATCGTAACACTGTTAGGTTCGTCGTTTGTGATTATATATATATATATATATATATATATATATATATATATATATATATGTGTGTGTGTGTGTGTGTGTCTTTCTCTGTGTGTGTGTGTGTCTTTTTTTCGATTAATAATACCCATTATTGTGTAGAGAATTCCGGTTGAGGAAATACTAGTTATGACTTAGCGTAACCAATGTACACAAATTAATAATTTCAGTTCATACGATATACTTTATTCGAGTTGTAGAAATGAGTGCGCTCGTTTAATCAGTAAAGCCTCCGAGGGATCTATTGCAAATATATATCACAATACGAATACATACTAAACCAACCTCCTAAAAATAAATGAGTGTATACTGTCTGAGAATATTGTATGATTACTACAAAACAGATACGACACTCATCCAAACAAATCTGAATTAAAGTTTCATTTCTGGCAGGAATGTCTCATCGTATAATAACATGTACAACCTCCTCCCATCTTCTTAATTAACATTACACAATAATAATAGTGTAGCTTCGGATCCATATCGACAGATATCAGTATAATCTCTGATTCACACCGACATATATCCTATCTCAATAATATATATATATATATATATATATATATATGTATGTGTGTGTATATATATACATATATATATATACATATATATATATATATTTATACATATATACACATATATATACACATATATACATATATGTGTATATACACACCCACCCACCCACACACACCCACACACACACATATATATATATATGTATATATATATATATAGATATATATATATATATATATACATTATTGTTACCCTTGTTTTAACACTTGATTAATTAATAAACTTGTAAAATATGCACATTGAATCTATTTCATCACTTCATTATCCGTATATATATATATATATATATATATATATATATATATATATATATATTTAACATAGTCCATCTTAAACAAGGCAGTACGCCACTGTAGACATAAGAGGCTACTGAGAAAAACGGTGGGAGTTTTTTAGCGGGGAGTCAACTTAAATTGGGATCTGTGCAGCGACATGTCTGTATACACTAGTTTCAAATTTCTACATGTCAGTACCGTCAGGAAAACAGGAGGCAGGGAGGGAGTTTAAGAGTCTAGCAGCACGAGGAAACAATCTTTTGGAGTAGACAGCTCTTCGGCATCTGGGGACCGTCACAGTGGACGGATAGGATTTGGCATATTGTCGAGTTTGTCTAGTGAATTGGCGTCGTAAGGGCACCAGAGCAGCAAGTTCATCAGAGCACAGCCCATTGAAGTACTTGTAAAACAGGCACAAGGAAGAAACATTGCGGCGGTGGGATATGAGGCTGGAGTTTGGTGGATTATGAGGCACCTATTAAGTTGGCGACTCTGTTTTGGACCTTGTTTAAGAGGGGCCGACTAGTGGATGATCCACCAGCCCATACATGGCAACAATACTCCATGCATGGGCGGATGGTAGCTTTGTAGAGATATAGGATAATGTCATGTGTGAGAATTTTACTAGCGTGCGCGCCCACCTACTAACAGCAGTCCTGTCAATGTCTTCAATGTATTTGTTTCAATTCATTTTTCTGTGAAAGTTATGCCTATGAGTTTGAATAATAGACTCTCAGGTAGGGTGTTATTTGCCATGACAATCAGTGGTTGAAAAGGTTTCTTGTAGTTATTGAAGGAAAGTAGCTTTGTTTTTGCGGCATTAAAAGTTACCGTCCATTTTTGACCCCAAACCACTACAGACTGGAGGTCATTTTCTAAGGATTCAGCCATTGCCTCAGATATGTGCGCGTCAGTTTTGCCCACACGACAAGAGTAGAGCGTGGTGTCGTCAGCAAATATCCCTATCTCAGACTCAATGACACCAGGGAGGTGATTTATGACAATCAGAAACAGTAGAGGTCCCAGGATGGATCCTTAGGGTACACCAGCATCTATGTCATGTTGCTTAGACGAACGGCAATCGAGGACAATCTGGATCTTTCTTTTTGTTAGAAAAAATGTAATTATGTAAAATATTTGTCCAATGATACCATATAAGAAGCCCTTCATGCCAGACCTTGTCAAATGCCTTGGAGATATCAAGTGCTACCGCTCTAGCATGACCGGCCTTGTCCAGTGTATGATATATATATATACATACATACACATATACATATAAACATATATATATATATATATATATATATATATATATATATATATCTGCCTACTTTCAACTTATAGGTAGATTCATATTGTCGAGCAAATCTAGTTTTAAACTTAGCGTAAAATCAACACTCTTCTGTAATAATAAATGGGTACTTTAGATGATCGGTATCTTAGAAATATAAACACATGAATACGTTCATTTAGTACGATATAAATCTGTCTTATTCTAAAACACTAATTGTAGGTCCATCAATAGAGCACCAAACGTCAATTACGAATCTCACTCTTTCAAGACCCACCCCTAAATCATAAAGTAACAGTTGCCTGCAGATAATTAAACCATATATATATATATATATATATATATATATATATATATATATATATATATATATATATATATATATATATGAGTGTATATACATATATATATACATATATATATATATATCTATATGCGTGTATATATATATATATATATATATATATATATATATATATATATATATATATATATATATATATATATATATATATATATAAAAATAAGGTCCGCTTACATCGGCAGAGAACTCTGGTGAAGAAAAGCATAGTTTCCATTAACGCTAATATAATTTTATGTTAGCACTTGTGTTATAATTATAAACAAATGAATATTTTTATTTAATACAATATACTTTCTCACACTGTCATAATGAGCCGGGTTGCTCAATTTATAAAGAACAGTACACGAACTCCCGGTATCCTAATTCTAAATATAACTGTATATATATATATATATATATATATATATATATATATATATATATATATATATATATATAGAGAGAGAGAGAGAGAGAGAGAGAGAGAGAGAGAGAAAGAGAGATAGAGTGAGAAAGAGAGAGAGTTAGAGAGTGTGAGAGAGACTTTTAAAAAAATCTACATATTTATACGCAAGGCGTCATAGTCCAGCGGTGAAACGTAAAACTATTGTCTAATTTTACCATGCTGTTAGTCAGAACAACGTGGCCATGGATTATTATTACGTACGTAAAATACTAATAAAAATATAATATATTAACGAAAAACCAGTCCTAAAAAGTAATTGGTGACATATAATGTATTCTTCTGCATTAATATGTATCACTTTGGCGGTGAAAATCTAAGTAATAAAGCAAATGTACAAGGTAAGACACGCTGCAATTTCTTACAAAAAGAATTCCTAAAAAATACAATACATATATATATATATATATATATATGTATACCAACATACATAGCTTCTCCTATTGCTTAAATGTAAACGGTAATCTCTCTCAGTAAATGCAGATTGTATTTCAGCAATATGACGTCTTCTACCCACGTTAACTCTTTTTTCTCGAATTAATTCAGAGGCGTTCTGCGTACGTCACTGAGAATAATAATGGCGCCAATAAAGTATTCAGCATGATTTGCAAACAATAACTACATTCGCTATTCACAGCATTTATCATTTGTAAATGACGCTCGTTAACCCGTCATTTGGGCAACGCCAGTTTCACGTATTGTTTCTATTCTGTGAATATATTTGCCTCTGGGTGAAACTACCTCAGAAAACTATCTTCTATTAATATTACTCCAAACCGCTATAAAACGAATATGTAATTTTATATAGATAAGCCGCTTGCAGGCGCAAGCTGTTTACGTGATCGATTCAACATGACATACTTGATTAATTTCTTTAGTTTAGCAGGTTCATAGTGGCAGTCACTGAAATAATTTTCTTGACAATAGTTTAGTACAGTTATATATTTCTGTAGATTGTGTAAGTAGAAAGGTCTATTTACTCTTCAGGGGTAAGTTTACCCGTAAGATGTATCAGGGTTGAGTAGAAATTGTCGCTTAACTATTTCGATATTCGCTAGATGGGTTGCGCTATATTACGTGGTATTTACTGATCAGTGAGACCATACCGTTATTCATCATACTCTTGTTCATAATTGCCCTCTAGAACGTCTGGGAAACAGATGACATCAAACTCATTGAGAAAAGGTATTTTAAGATTAATAAAATTGCGCTAAGCTATGACGAAAGCTTAAAAACTCCAATAAACTATATTTTTAAATAGTAGGTGTTCTATACAAGTGTAACAATAAAATGACAGAGTAATAATAAGGCAAAAAGAGAAATATTTAATTATTCTGGCTGCGAGTGCACCTTACAGAGTGTGTTGGACTTTACTTTTAGACGCTGACAGGTTTATGACTAAACACATCTGTATCCCTTTTTCTAATGACGTAAATTCCCATGCAGTTCCTAATTGCTATCTGTTTACCACGCCCGTTTGATTTAACCTCTAACCTCGCCATACCCTTATTCACTTGAATGATTTGCTACATAAAAGTAAACGGAAACTTACCGTAAATTAAAACAATTAAACCTACGCAGATTCAATACATTACACATGTATTCGGATAAAACGTTTTAAATAAACTTCTTCCTAGTGGCGTTTTGGAGATAGCTGTAGTCTGGACGCTTTTCGTGGCCAACCATATGCTGTTCAGCCTTCTACTACATTGCAAATTTCTAGCGGTTTCTAATCCCTATTTTGAGTAAACGCATTCAATCTTATTTTATAATACCGAGAGCATAACATTTGTACCTATCTCTTTTCAGCTCTTTTCTGGCTCTTCAATGTAATCCTCATATGTTTACCGACTCTTCCTCATTGGTGATATTCGTCATCATCGACTATTTGCGGAAGATACATTGTATAAACATAAATAAAAATGTTATTTGGCTATTGAAAACGACTTCATATTGAAATTCGTCTTAAAATTAAGGAGAATGCAAAAGAAAATTATATTCCAGACAGTGTGTTTGGTAGAAATCTTGTTCGTCGAGGAAGAATACATTTCAATATGTTACCGAAATAAATTAGAATTCAAAAGTGAACTGGTAATATCGCTCTAAGCAATGAAAACTAGACAGATATTTGCAACCAGTTTCAGAGATACCATCGTGTTCAGATATTTAGATCACAGTAACAAGTAACTCAATAATTCATGAAGCCCAACTTGCTCTGAGTTATTCTCAAATACCTACTTGAAGAATACTTTACACATTTAATTTTTTGACGGGTGTTTTCAGTTTTCATAAAACTAGAAAGGAACAGAACTCAAGGGAAATTATTCAATGAATATAACTGATTACTTTTATATTATGAAGCGTATCCATATATTCTTCATTTTGCTAGATGCAAAGTTATCCTCTATTGATTTTCTGTGGGTGTAGCATACTTTTCTAATTTAACATGCAACTATTTTTGAAAATTTACATTCGACTTAATTATTTTAGTGTAAAAACTTTACAAAGTAATGCATATCTATTTTCTATAGCAGGGGGTGTAATGGTGTTGCCACTTGTTTAGAGTTATCTTACAGAAATGGATAGAACATGTACAAGCTTGGGCTCAAATCTTTCGGCGTCAAAGGCAAAAAAGAATAATCAATCGCCACTCTACAATCAAAGAGGAATGGTTCATGGACCAAGGTGTTCGCTTTTCAAACCCCTAATTATAAGAAAAAGCAGTAATTTTATTGGTGTTTACGAGTTATATCAGGAAGGCACTATTAAACACAGAGCTGTGTTTATGGAGATACAAAACGTCATATTGTGCTCAAGGTCAGTTTTTTAGTAGTATAATCCCCCATTACTTTCCAATTTTACCGGTTAACTCTGATTCAGGTTTTTAAAAATATAATCCGTCCTAAAAACAGAAAATATTCAGTATCCTCTATATAATTTCTACCTTTCTCAAGGGCTACGGTTATAGAAAATTTGAATGAAGATGTAAGATGATACAACACATACACCACTGTTTTAGATAGGATAGCAATATGGAAACGTATGTGTTTGATTCTACGGAAGAATTCATTGGCCTGACAACCTCATCCGTTGAGTGAAAAATGAAGGTTTTTCGGAAGTTCTCTTGCAATAATTTTATTTTATTTAACACTACTACAAATCTCAACGCTCTGAGCACAGTTAAAGTAAATAAGGAACAATAGTATTTGATCTGTCTGAAGCCAACACTATGCTATTTTCTCAATTAATAATGAGGATTTTGCAAAAACTATGTTATTAAATACTATGCTTTACATACTCAATTCTGTCTACTAAACTAGTTCACACTATGCACTATGATGTAATGCTCAATTCACAGTGGTAGGGTAGTATCTGTTCTGTGGTCATGATACACTCCCAAAGAATAATGTCTTTCTTTAAGCGGGACGGAGAGCAGTACATGTTCTTTGATCATGGGGCCATCCTCCCAGACATTACTCCTTCCTTTGTCATGATATTATATTTCCAGGCGAAAGCTGTTCTGTTTTCTAGGGTACAGTGTAGTATATTTCCTCCTGTTGTCATAGTTCCACTGTGCCAGGGATTGCCTTATACTTTTTGGATGGGTTGTTTTGTAGCTGTTTTGTTGTCATTAAACCATTCTCCCAGGCACCATTTCCTATTTTTGTAAGAAAGTTTAGCATCTGTTCTCTTGCTATTAGAACTTTCTCTAAGGCAGTACGTACTCCTTTAGGTGACAGCATAGCATATGTTTATTCGTCACAAATAATAGCAAACATTTGCGATAAGAGGGGGTATATTTTAGCTAGTATATATTACAAGCAGGGGCCCGTGTCCGACCGTTGCATGAATAAGTATATTTAATACCTGTACATTCTAAAAGATGTTTGTGTATCTGGAGGGGAGGGGGTAATTGTTTAGTTGGTTCTGGGCAAGTAGACAATGTTTTTGGCATGCAAGATACATTATGTGCTGGGAAAAATAAGCCACTTTTGATGGATCGCTGAAAAATTAATTTTGTGTTGCTGTTGTTGTTGTTGTTGTTGTTTTTGTTGTAGTTATAATGATTTTCTATGTAAAATAAATAAGAACATTTGAAAATCTTTAAATCAAAAAGTGTGGACATGTTTTCGACTTCACATACGTTAAATAAAATCAAATACCCAACAGTGCACTGGTAATATTACGTAATACTAGTGCACCTTGCCTTGGTGGCCGTCACAGTAAATGGCAGTGCCACTATAAGTAATACACCTTGGCTGTGATGAATAGTATATTTCACTGGCGATGACGTCATAACTAAAACTAGAGATGGCGCAATACTAAACAAAACAAGGACGGAAGGAAAAAAGAAGCCATTATGCCTCCGCTACGACGACGGTACACGCGTAAAAAACCGACACCGATTCCTTGGACCGGGGACTGACTTACAGAAAAATAAATATCTACCACCCCTAAATAAACTAGACTGGGCAGCCAAACGACACGACTTCAACTACGGTAAAAACAAGACACGTGAGGCGGATGAACAGTTCTACGAGGATTCAAAAGATACAGGACTGCTCGGAAGTTTGTCGAGAGGAGAACTATGCGCAAAGCACTACCTCGGTCTCGACTCTTACTTCGATCCCGCTGTCTCCGTAGGCGAGCCTGATTCTGCTACTGATACTAGTACTGCGGAAAGTATGGAAACGGATAACAATGAGCAGAACGCAGAGTCTGGACAGACCGGATGGTCGCTAACCGCAATCGGTCATGTGCTGCCGCCAGTATCCGGTAACGAGGTACGAAACTACTGCATCAAACGAAGATTCAAAAACCTAGTGAAAATAACGGACATGAACAGCGTAAGTGGACATTTCATAAAGTATCACGAAAGCTTAAACGAGGGTATCCACAACGTCGGACATTTCGCGTAGCCACAACCGGAATCTGGTGACTACATCGTTTCTTACTTCCTAACTACATGGGTGACAAGACCTAAATGCGAACAGACGTTACATTCGGCAACATCGTACAGAGTACTCAGCCAAGGATTCACAATAGACAAAATCATATGCGGCGAATGGCTAACGAAGAACAACGAGGAAGTCTTCGTACCAAATCCGGAGCCGTACTTCGACATATACATAGATAGAGGTAGCTACATAGGTTACGGAAACTTGGAGGGAATAACTTCCGTTCAAAACAAGGGCTTCCACGAGATCCAGCCGATGAGTGGCACCGATGCATAATTATCGAAATACGAATACAACTACGCGGCGCCGATACAACTGTTAAATCAACTACCGAACACTGGAGACATCGACGCAACCAACTTAGAAACAGACATAAATATCATCGAGCTACACGACTGTCGAGAAATGAGTAACGTCAAACAGTTACGACAGGGAGACTCGTTCACTCACGTGTGGAACAACCACAGCCTACTGCGAAAACCACTTACGAACATAATGACTCAAGGTAACCTGGTGGTACAGGGCGGCATGGTAGCCGAACCTAGCATAATCAAGGCGGACATAGCAGCGGGTGCGCCGACCGCGTGGGACGCGGGCCTAGCCGTGAGCACGGCGCCTAAATACGGTACACTAATCAAGTAGGTGTAAGCTAACCTAGCATGAGGCAACCGAAAACGAACTAGAACGGAGAGACAAGATGATCTTGCGATGACAAAGGTGGCAGACATAGCATTCGACCATCAGCGCGGGAGACAGACTAATGCAACCACAGGCAGAAAATCGGTTCGTCAACATTCGAACAGACTTCGGGTCAGACTACGGTGGCTAACAGAACAGTCATAAACAAGGTGCTATACACTAACGAAGACGCACCGAAGATGGTACTAATCCACGTACCTCGAATCCTGAGACCAAACGCGCAGGGAGGCATTCTCTACTTCTCCTTCGAAATGACATACATGATCGAAATCGAATGCTACTACGAATCCTTCAACTATCCGCAGAAAATTTGCATCAATAACCACAGATGCGCGCTAGCTGCAACGGACTCAACGTTTGAATACGAAATGAACATGATCGTACCGCCGAACCGCCACTTGCACGGACAGACGGCCAATGGCATGCTACACTACCACCGCACACATATATAAAATTAAATAATTATAAAAAGTAAAATTAAATAAATATATTATATAAAGATCAGTTGTATTTGTATGTGTGTGTATGTCTTTATGTGTGTATGTTTGTATGCCCAGCTAATAAGCAACAACTACCAGTAAAGAATATATTTACATCATCGGCAATCATTCGGATGTATAATATCGAACAATTGAACAAATAAATATTAATTCATTAATATAGAACTGACAAAACATCTTGTCAGGGAGGTGACAGATATTTTTGTTTTTTTTCACTTAGCACACCGCACAATCGTAGACATGACACCGGAAGTTAACAAACACAATTCATAGTGGCATTTCTTCATTGCATCACCAGAACACCGACACTTGCAATTAAAAATAATTTTGCTGAATTTTTACGTGACAAATCAAAATCAGTAAGTGAGAAACCATTCTAAACTGAGGCAACCTTGAATCAAAGTGTTGCTTGCCTCTCCGCGATGGCAGAGAGAGACAGCTTACAGGTTTGAAGACTAGAGTGGTTTTCAAAAAAATAAACATACACGTTAAAACTATACTATTTATATTCAATTTTTGTACTGCTGTGTGTGCGGGAGGGGCTACACTAATTTGTTTTCTAATTGTGCCCGCACACGATTAAGAAATGCTAACAACCAAATATTTGCGTCTTCTTTTTTATTTAATTTCGTTTTTTTTTACATTAACCAGAACGTGCAGGCAGAGCAATAACATATTTATTTGCTTACAATTATCTTCAACCGTTACGTTTTTTTTTAAATTTCATGTATTTTAATGGAGGGTATATTACACATTATTTTTTCAACAAATATTGATTTTCTTTTTTCAGAAAACGTTTTGTAGCGGCAAACTCAAATGAAAGTAACAAATAAATTGTGATCCTACAGAATGTTAACCGACGCAAATATGTTGCCTCTACACAGGGGCATAGTTGTATTATTAATTTGTGTTGTTCATTTGATTATCCAAAGGTAATATAACATTGTGACAATTGCTTGCCTCTCTACGATGGTAGAGGTTGACAGCTTACCGGTTTGGAGACAGGAGTTATTTTTATAAACTGTATAAATTTTGTAAACACGTTCTATTAGAATTACTTTTATGTCTTCGGGCAACGCCGGGTATCTCGTCGAGTATAAATTAAATAGAGTAACACTAAAGCCAACACGATTTGTTATTTACATGAGTAAGATCTGTGGGGCTTAATGTACATTATCTCTAATATCCTCTCCTTCATGCTTTAAACGGTGTCTACCCGACTTATCTTTTAATAGTATCGGAGACAACACACATAAAGACACGTGTGTCTACAAAAAGAAAGCCGTTTAAGCGTTACTGTTATCTCAGGTGAGTTTCATATTTATTTAAGTTTTAATTTTAATATGTATTTTATTTTGCTATATATATATACATATATATATATATATATATATATATATATATATATATATATATATATATATATATATAACCGAATAATGGTGTGAGAGATTTGATTTTAAGGGAAAATAGTAGTCTCTTAGAAGAATAAAAAAATAATTAATAAATTAAAACCAAAATACATCATTTTTTATATATAAAATAACAGATTAGTTTGTATATCTCATTAACTGTTTTCATTAAACATTGAATATGTGACAACGTTCCGATAATTCGAACAAAACGTACAAATTTAGGTTCTATTTCAGACTTCGAATTAATCACGGTTAACATAGGAAATTGAACTTAAAATAAAGCCGCTATTGAGATGTATTTTAATAGTTACGATTCTCCATGATTTTTTCGGAAATGTATTTATGCTGTTTATTATCTCTGAATTAGTTTTCGGTTGTAGTGGGATACCTGTTTTCTTCGGCTTCTATGTGAGCGATAACAACTATGGTCAGATAGTCAGGGAGAGAATAAGAGGTAGATATATATATATAGATAGAGTGAGAGAGACAAAGAGAGAAAGAGAGAATAACCAGAATTTCTAATCACTTCTGCAAGGCTGAATATTACATTGTCAGCGATCTTTTTTTTGTGAATTAAATAAGAGTGATGTGATTCGATGGAGACACCGAACAGAACCTACATCAAACAACTAGTAGAGGTCTCACAATGCACCTATAAACACCTATTTGGTTTGATGGAGGATTGAGCGAGATGACATGAAAGCGTCTGGAAGATCCGTGACAATACCACGACGATTATGATTATTCCGTTAATAAAAAACAACGTTTTAATCAGTTTTAATTTTAGATTCAATTATTGGAAAATTGCTCTAAGTACTGAATGCGAATATGCCGACATTTAGACAACCTCCCACCGTTAATAGTTTTAAGTCTAGTTTTTTATTACATTAAATTACACATTTTCAGAATTTACAAAATGTAATGCGTCCTTAAAGTTATAGATTGATACGCACATCGAGAACAAACTAATACTTTTATAAGTCAATTCATAGTGAAAAAGAGGAAATATTTTGTTAAAAGATAACGTGAACTCTTTTGTTAGACGAACATATATATATATAAAACACATTATTTGATAGACTAGTTACTTCCTTAGGCAAATATATTGTAGCTCATAGTTAAGATAGCGAATATAAAGAGATTTGCGTCAGATATAAAACCAGTTCTTCTTTCCAATATTTATTAGTAGCTTTACTTGAACAAACATACACTAAATAGGATTGACCATTTCCCTTTGCTAGCTATACATTCTTGCTCATCATCTACCGGAACACCAATACGGTCTACTTAAAGGAGTCGCTAGCAAAGTTTTGTAGCGTGTATGTTAATCCTGTAGTTTTATGTAGGTGTATATTCTTGATTTAATCGAATATGAACTGTTGGGGTGAAACATTGTGGTTAAGACAGTGACGCTAAAAGAACCGAGAAGAAGGGCAAGAATAAAACATATAACATACATTAAATTGAGTTATACTCAACGAAAAAGAAATTCATCATTCTTAATGTGATTAAGTATTCATCTATATACTATTGTTGATCCCGATATATGTATCAGTTTATACATTTAATAAAGGGTCAATTTTAAAGTGGCACTCAAATAAATCTTACAACCTTGAATCAGATAAAAAAAAATAAAAATCACGAATTACTTATTTTTACATCAGAATATAAAACGTTCCACTTTCAGAGATCTACGTTTTCAGATCATGAAAACAATACTAGGAGACAAAACGAACAGAATAGCGAGATAGACGTGGTATAGTAGATGCGGGCGCGAATTTACGATCTATGTGTACCGAGTTCGAATCAAGTCGGTTTCATAGCAGCACTTTCAAAATGAATGTGTTAGCCCTCACCTTGCCTTTCTTATAAATACCTGATTTTAAAGAAAACAGAATCAGTCACGAAAATGCCAACGACTCAATCAAACCATCAAATAAGTCGTAACATAATTATTCATACGAATGTGTTTTTTTTTACAAAATATTTTCTTGTCTGTTATAGGAATCGAAACCAACATCTCAGTATTATGACATTTTAAAATTGATCCATGTAAGATCAAATGGAATGTCTAATGGATTGCTTCGTCAACTATGTAATCAGCTATGATAAGTTAAAGTTAAATTGAAGCTGTTGTGTCCATTGCCTTTAATCATACAACCTCGCATTTGAGTCCTTCTGTGAATAAATTAGCAACATCTTGTTAAATTATCTTTTTACAACAGACATTGTTTTCCGCCTTTATATAGCATGTAGTGAATCAAAATAATGACCTCTCTCGGTTTACAGAAGCGAGCATGACCAAGCCATCTTATATGTCTTGTGAAGATTACTTCTCGGGGCGGGGGTAGGTTTGCAGCGGAAAGTTCATCTACGAAGCTATTACCCCAGATCCGCCAAGGTGTTGCAAGAAGCAATGTGGTGGACAAGGAAAACATCTTACTTGTTAAAGTAATAGTTGATTTGAAACCTTATCTGAGCCTCAGTGTCTACAGAGCCCAGCGTAAGAACAGTTAGTGATTGTGATCACCCACTCGTTGAATAAAATTGCCAGGCTTCGGGGATCTTCGTGAGGGATGCATAAAGCCGCCTTAACTAAATCTCGGGTGAATACTGTGCCATATACAAGCACAAGTAAAGCAGAGAAATAAACAAAATGAAATGTGTTCTTGTGGTAGAAGTATAATATGTTCGTTCTTAAATTATTTCGGTTGCCTTTGCTATAATAACATGTTGTTTGTTACTGTCTTATTTATATACGAATAAGGCATTACTTATCAAGGGTAAAAGCCACTCGAGGATAACGGTATTTGATATAAATACATTGTCAGATAAATGATCAAGAATATTATGAGATGAGTTAACGTATGAATGGAATGGGCTAACTTTGATTAATTATGATGGTTTGTTATTGACAAGTATTTCTTGACATTGGAGTTGAAGATGATTATGTTGTATCCCTCAAAGTTGTAACGTGTTCCACAGATGAAAAGTTTTTTTTAAGAAAGACACAGTCTTCATCGAAATTTTGTTGGAAGAAAGTAAACAGTTTTGTAGTTTGGACAGAAGACGAGTTGTTGATGTGAATGTTCGGCAAAGACGAATCTCAGTCGACCACCTTCCATAGAAATGTTGATAGATTAGAATAATCTTAGCAACGTCATTTCTGTGAGAAAAGGGTTTAGAGGACAGAAAAGATGATGCTCTACTAGATTGCGAAATTAAATTTTAACTTCATCATATAAAGAAAATGTGGTCTGAGTGGATCTTCACAACATGTGGTAAAAGGGTAATTCATGTTAGAACGTATATGATTTTTATTTAAGTAGAATATTACCTTTGGGTTGTCCGTTTATTTTATAGTGAAACATGGATTGTCAACTCTAAAATCTCGTATCCACTAATACGGATTTTCTTAATTCCAGTGAAAGCAAAACAATCAATGATTAGATAAACATAGAATTAAAGTTGTTATTTTGGAGTTTTCCGTCTTGTTTCTCAGTTAATTTCTCTCTAAAATGGGTTCTTCACTATTTACTCTTAATAATTCCACTCTTAACTAACAATGTTTACGCTTTAGCTGTTGTCGATATTCGCCTTTTAAGAAAGTGGGTTTCCACGCATTCAAATTTTAAATACGCATACAATCCCAACTCTGGTTTTGCGGTTTATGGATCTGCCATTTAGCCGTCAGACACCACGGACGCTTTGAACAGGGTAACTGCGGACATCTGTTATCACACTTTAATACTAGTCGCTCTACCAAAGAGTAAGAGTCTAAGTAAACCTACTTGTTTTCACCCATAAATCTCCCAAACGTTTAGACATCTAAGTACTGACGACCAGAATCACGTTGCTTAACATCGTAATGAAATCGTAAGCCTATTGTAAAGTTTTAATAATGGTAGCATATCGTATGAACCATGGACTCTCCAAGAATCCCTAAATAAATCTTTACTTCAAATGATATAAAATACGGATATTCAAAATGATAAAATCAAATCTGAATTTATATCTACAGATGGGCCCAATTAATATACGCTTTTTTCGCGATGGAAATGTTATTTCAAACACAAACGTGACAAATCTACGAACGTACAGAACTCGTTAAACATCGTGGACGTGGCTTAACATTTTATACTCGCTGTAAGTATGATACACCAAAGACATGGTTTGCAAGTGGTTAACACTTCTTGCCGCTCTCCTTAATAATCTATCTGTTTTAGTAAGCTCCTATGATTGACTTTAACCCTAATTCTAACACGGAAGATGTATTTCCTATATTTTTCTAATGCCGTTTGAAAAGCATTCTAACACTACACCATATCTAACCCCCTATGTAATATCTATCAAAAAGAAAAATACACCCCAATTCTGTTACACCAGAAGTGCTCTTGCTCTAAACACTATTTCTCACCTTGACAGAGTACACAGTGGACTTTAAAACTAGTAGCGATGATGTATTTTATTGTTTACATCCTATTACTCATAGAAGAGACGTAGCTGTTCTTAATCGTGATTTCAATTGAAGACGCTCGATTAAGATTTCATCTCTGGCTCCTGCTAGTAAGATAATCACTGCATGAATCCGTTTACTACCACAATTGCAAATAAATTAAATTTATTTCTCCGTGTGTCTTACATCACACGGGATTTCCAAGAACACATTACCATGGTCCTTCTCCCTTTGGGGTACTACTAGTTCGTGTTGGAATTCAGTGTAAACAAACACTCGGAATGAACCGGCCACATGAGTGATCACTTTTTGTTGATCTCATTTATCATTTTCAATCATCTCATAATACACTTCATCATTCAACTGAAAATCTATCCATCTCATTAACACTTATCCTTGTAGGGATTTAAGGCTTGATTAGTATTATCACATTAATAGACAGAAATGTATTTTCTATTTTAAAGTTGTGGGCGATAAACTTACCAACGGATAGACATACGTATAAGGATGCGTAGGCGCGACTAACAATAGTGGTTCGATTATATCTTAGCGTACCATTATGACAATCTGTTAATTTTTAATGGAATTGTGACACAGACAAACGGGCTGGCGGACATAACCTATAATGAAGACGCGTATGCACATTATAACTATTTTAACCTCTTTGTATAGTATTTCAAAAGACTAATGTATATATGTGAAGTGGTATAGCTTCGAGAAAACAAGCTTTATCCATTATTCAGGAAATTCGCTTGGGAAGTTCATTCCATGTTTTGAGCAATGATGGACACCTAAGGAGACGTGAATCTTTGAGAACATAATCAGAGGCGTTGACAGGAATGGAAAGTTGATTTGAATCATGTTTCTGGCCACATATTTGTGTACAAACGTCATTCGCATAGAATTTATTGAATTGACGATGTGTCATCTTTAGAATGCCGAATTCAGTCACTAAGTTTATTTTCGTAAAACTCGTTTCTGCCAGCAGTCAGTGCTATTCAATTGAAAGGAATCCAGTGTTTATTTTTTGCCATTTTCATATTTTCTTCTCTCAAATGAAAATTCCAGAGTGTTTACACTGCCAGATTTGTGATTTTAAAGCTAACCTGATTACGCCATTGCTGTAACATAGTATATCTGTGTTGGTACCAAAGCCATGTACACTTTCTGAAGACTAAAGGACATCATGACTCATCGCTATGGTTATGTGGTGTTCAAGGACCATTTGTTGTCAATCTAGGTGCCAACCACTTCAAGTCCTTTAACGTTGAGAAAACGGGTCATTTCTACAATCAAACCATATTAAGTACAAATAATATTCTATTTATGTGTATTTACATTTGAAGCTTAAAGACTATTTTTTAAAAATGAGATTCAGATAATTAAGCGTAATTGGTGTATAATGACTATAGATGAAATTTAATGCAAATCTGAAATATTTTGAGTTTTAAAGGGAGGTAATCCCTGTGTTATGCCCCCTAAAAACTACTCCAATATTCCAAAGACAGTAATATTTGGGGAGTATTTATTGATTAATAGGGATACGTATTGTTAAAAATTAACAATCAGAGGTATCTTAATTTCATGAAGTACTCCCACCCCATTTTTCCGACTTTTGCATACATCTAAAGATAACTAATTACAGCTCACATAACTATCAACCTCTTACGTCTACTAGATGTGCACCAGCATTTTTAATGATCGGTTTATTAGTTTAGGAGTGATTCATGTACATACTCGTATTTAAACAATCCATGGACAAATGAAATTAATTCTGCGGACAGGAAATATTCATGTTCCATTTCCGAAAATTAAAATCAAGATCCGAATACTTATATCTATTATCCTCATTTTAATGTTGATCAAAACTCATTACATGGTTTTGATTCTACAAGATGTCAATTATTTAAGGCTTATTCGTAAGGTGAAAGTTCAAGTGAAGAAATCTTGCTTTATTGGTGGCTAATAACTATGCATCAAATTGTATACAAATCAAAAATAATTTAACTTTTAAAACGGAAGTTGTGCTTTTATTATTGTTCCTAAAACACATCTGAAAATACTCAAGAGAAACTGACATTTTGTGAATATTTATTATTTTATATCCAAACATATTGTAACAACTTTACAAATAAAGGTTGATCTGAATTTACACGAAGGGTGACCACCCCCTTTCTGGCCTATTAACATAAATCTAAATAAAACTAAACATTAATGAAATGTTGATCCTTTGTGCTTAGCAGATGCTCCAAATTGATAAAGATCGGTGAATTAGTTTAAATGTAAATCTAATGAACAAAAGTATGAACATATAATATACCTAACTTAACATATATATATATATATATATATGTATATATATATATATATATATATATATATATATTCACACTAGTACAATACCTGTCCGAGGACAGGTAGAAGAAATTTAAATAGAATTAGTTAAAATTATAATGTATATTATTTTCATTGGGGATATTGAGCGGTTTCAATCGAACACTCTTAATAGTAAATTATACAAAAAAAACATGAATAAACAATGTCATCGTTACAAACGCTTTGGCCTGGAATAGCTATTCTATATCCACATATATATTATAGCGCATGCGCCTGCACACATTTTTTACACCATGTATCACTTAATATACCTCAAAATTTACCGAAAATAAATATCCCAAAATTTACAGTATTATGTTTATTCGTTTCGGAATTTGTACCGGACAAAGATATATATAGATATATATATATATATATATATATATATATATATATATATATATATATATATATATATATATATATATATATATATATATATATACCTGTCTAACTTTATATATAAGTCCCGTGTAAATGTAAAATCTCACAAAATAATTATGTGCCCATGTTACTTGCTTAGAATGTATATTCCAAAATTCAAACTGACCCGTTTATTAGTTTAGGAGTGTTCCTGTATATATATATATATATTATTATGATGATGATGATGATTATAATCCAGGTAAAAACATCCACAGGGTAGTAATCCAAAGAATTTCAACCGGATTCATAAAAAGTGCTCAATCTCCAAATATGATATGAGGTTAAGATTGGATTCTAACTCTGCCTGATGAGATGTCAGTTTATAATAACTGTTGATCGATAACATGCCAGTGTCGCAGATTTTCTACATGTCTGTGTAAATAAAAATAATCATATATATATATATATATATATATATATATATATATACGTAAAAAATATGATCTAATTCGATCCGTCCAACTGTTGTTGGAAATACTGTTTCCGTATTTCTGCTACGATTAAGTTTAAAATAGCATTTGCTAATGATGTGTACGCATATCTATGTGGACTCTTTTCGTTTGTATGGTTATGTGCATTTTTGTTAGTTTTAAATCGGTAAACGTGCACATTTAATTGACGAATTTCAAGAAAGACTTATTTATATATTAAATTTGTCTTCAAATCTTTATTTTATAATATATAGAATCACTTAAATAATTATTAACTTAAAAGAGGGTTAACATTTTTCATATATCATTTTGAGTTCAACTTTATCTTATTATTCCCTTGTGTGATTGATTATTTTCGCTTGCGTAAAGGATATGAAATGTGACGTAACTGTACTAAACTATTGCGTAGTTTAAAATTGACTATCAGACATCGAAGTCTTATGATGTAAAGGATTATCTATTCATAATAGGCAGCGGATACGAATTCATGGAAGTCAAATTCTCTCATAGGATTTTATAATGGAAGTCATCATATGAGTATCGCTCAATGAAAAGCGAACGGATAATGAAACACAGTCGAACAGAAGCAAACATATTCTGGTTTTCTTTATTAGATAATCAAACAATTCCAAACTAGACTGGAAAATTACTTTCTAATAAACTTTATTTCTGTATATGAGTTTTTTTTGTGTACATTGACATGTCGAGGCTTTAATCGACACAACATCCTCAGAACCAATTTTATACTGAGTTGATGAGGAGGATAGACCAAGCTTAGGCTTGCGGATAAACGGAAACCAACTCTAATATGTAGAGGCTCTATTTATAAATATAAACACTATCGGATCGGATATTTACTAACATAATTATAATTCTCTCCTTCTTTCTCTCTCACTCCCTCTCTCTCTCTCTCTCTCTCTCTCTCTCTCTCTCTCTATATATATATATATATATATATATATATATATATATATATTATCAAGGCCGGAGGTCACTCAAGAATAAAGATTAATGCAGTTTTCATTTGGCGATGACCAACACCATTGGGTGCATTAGACACAATTAAATGAATTCTATTATTAAAGTGTTCGGCTTGACATAATGTAACATTGGTCTTTAAACAACTATGTTGCACAGCTGATAGGAAATTCATGGAAATAAAGTGTGTAAATAATAGTTCTGTGTAGTTTCAAGTACACACAAGGATAAAAGTAAATTATTTCTGGTGGTTGGCGCTACATGAGTATTTTCTATGAATATTTTACAGGCCAGACCACACTTGGAGTCGGTCGAGCATATACTCGAAAATTAATGATATAGCAGAAAAAAAGCAGCGACGTTTTTCCTATGAAAAAAAGGGCTGCAGAGAGAGAGAGAGAGAGAGAGAGAAGGAGAGAGAGAGATAGATAGAGAGAGAGAGAGAGAGAGAGAGAGAGAGAGAGAGAGAGAGAGGAGATAATCGCACACCATATTCCGTCGTCGATACTGTACTCTGTACTGGAAGTTGAGAGTGTTTTGAACAGAACCTACCCGGATATTGCAACAGTACCCCATCTAAGACGTAATTTTCCAGCTCCGTTGACGTGCAAGAGTCAGTAACGCAAGTTAATTTGCGCAGGCTATTTTAATGTTTATAAATGTTGTATTTATTAAGTTAAAGTTTGTATTGAAAAAAAATAGTTTCAAAATGATTTTTTATAGATTTCATACAGCGATGCTTTCATATAGTAGAAATATAGATACCCTCTCTCTTTCTCTCTCTCTCTCTCTCTCTCTCTCTATATATATATATATATATATATATATATATGTGTGTGTGTGTGTGTGTGTATTAGTATTTCATTTATCCACATAACATTTTATAAGGAGATATCATTTTTTATGTATCAATTTTCAGTATTTACTACAACAGTGCTCGATACGTGAGAAGAGCGAGGTAGTAAGCTATGAAAATATATTCATGGCAATTAAGCTATACAGAGGCTCCCGCGTTTCATCCCCGAGGAGAATCTTCAGGCTAACATGGATTTATTTTTGGTGGGTGTTTTCAGATACATAACTAGCTCGTTAACCATCCAGATTCTTTGTTGTTCTCTCAGCCAATCGTTGGACTTCCCGTGAACAAAGGTATGGTTTGTTTTACTTCCGATATCATATTCTATTGTTCTGTTTTCCATAGATTTGCCTATATCCCGTTTCCTTGGTTGTGTTAATATAATGGGTGAATTTATTGGTTAACGAGCTAGTCGTGTATATAAAAACACCCAGCAAAAATAAATATATTTTCATAGCATACTATATATATATATATATATATATATATATATATATATATATATATATATATATATATATATATATATATATTTCATTTATACAGATATATACAAAATTTGCGACACTGGCATGTTGCAGTTAGAAACTTCATCAGCCAGAATAAAAACCTGACCCTTATCTCATATCATATTTAGGAAGAATTAAATGGGGGGATAAATCTCTCTTTCTCTCTCTGGCTCTCTATCTATCTATCCAACACATCCATCTATCTATCTATCTATCTATCTATCTATCTATCTATCTATCTATATATATATATATATATATATATATATATATATATATATATATGTATATATATATTATAAATTAGAGAGGAAACATTATTTTGATCAATGAAACTGGCAGGTGGAAAAAATAAAATTGCTAAAAGGTTCCTTAACACCTTATCGTCTGACCCTTTAAAAAGAAACGTCAGAATGATAAATTTAAAACTAAGAATATCGAATGAGATATGAGGGTGAAATTGTTTTAGTTGGAGAAAACGATTGAGAGAGCAAACACAAACGATAAATCTCTCAACGTTATGGTTGATTTGAATCATTAAAGATCGCCAACTGATGCTTCACAATATTTTGTCTACACTGGCTGGGTCGGGAAATGTTAATAACTAACGCCTCAATGATTTTAAGATGGTAGTTCGACCTCATACTGTGTAAAACAGAAAACAACCTCTATTGAAATACTCGTGAGAACAACTACTTGTACCAACCAGGTGATTACCGATGGCAGATTCATGTGTTTGAAGTTTCCGGATTATCTCGAATGTATAAACAAATATCACGTGGTATATGTTGGGATATTCTCATTTCTAATCCTTGGGATGTATTGCCAACATAGTCAGCTGCACACTGACACATACATTTATAAACAACATAATTCTTTTGAATGGCTGGCCAAACATCATTATGAAATGAAAAGAAAAAGATTCGAGTGGTGTAAACTACTCTCATCATGGTTGCTGGAAAACAGCGTTCAGTAGAGAACAATGTCAATGCCGTCAGAACATAACAATTGAAGCTTCAAATAAATAGGGCATCGTGACGGGCCAATAAATTTACCACCATTAAATATAGCAACTTTGCGTGCACTGGCCCTTTATGGGATATCAATTTGCAAGACAAATATTGGTAATTTCAATAAGTCCTGCATCGAGTCGGGTTGGTGGACACATCTGAAGTGCTCGATGAGTAAGAGTACCAATAAGATTTATTCTTATTAATTTAAAGGCGAAGGAAAACAAATAAACTTAAAACCTGTAAATGTTGGTTTTCTATACACAGAGGTTTCAAACATTAAACCAGCTTTAGACACTAAAACATCGAGGAATGGAATGGAATCACAATCATTAACCTCCATCGTGAATTGCAACGATAGATGCAAGTCATAAAGAAGACGAAAACACTTTTCAGCAATAATCTGTGAGGGAAACAAGCAAAAGTGTCATCAACGTACCGTGTGTAAAAAAAAACTGCTCGGTCATTTTGGAAAATAATTTGTTTTCCAAAAATCCGACGAAAATGTTTGCTAACGATGGACCAATATGGCTACCCATGGATATACCATTAATTTGCCGATCCATTATATTGTTAAAACTGAAAGAAATTGATTTAGTAGAAAGCTTAATTAAACATTCCTTATATATATATTTAATTATCTTCGGACGCGAATCCCGTCGTAAGTTTTCTTTGTGTTTATTCAAAACAGTGTCATAGTTTTGTTTGACGTAATTGTTTCTTTTTAATATAATTGTGCATATGAATCTAGAAGAAAGTTTTTAGAAAGTCCCTATTACTTTTCAATCCGGTAATTTTGCATTAATATTTTATTTATTTTTAATAATAATTGAGAAACCCTTACGGCGGACCATGTCAACCATTACACGCTCTACACGATTAATTCTAATACAATATTCTATGACTTGATAGAGATACTTTTTAACGAATATATCATCTTTAAAACATAAGACTAAAATAATATCTGACCAGTGGCATACACCTCCAGGGTGACGCCTCAAAAAACGGGCCCCAAATGTAATTAGGCCCTTTTACTTAGTGTTTCGTCCGAATGAAATTAATTTTGGGGACTAACTAGTTTATTATATTCACAACATCATATCAAAACACTAGGGTCTTTGGTCTTTTTTCTCCGTTCTACAGCATGTGTTCTAGATGGACTCCTTTTAGCTCCGTGCATTTCTTGAGGCGCAGAACGAAGTTGTCCATGACGTTCTTACAGACTGAATTGGGAATGGCTCTAATCTCCTCCCTGATGGCTTCCTTGAGTTCCGTGATGGTTCTGGGTTTCCCTGCGTACATTCTTTCCTTAAGATAGCCCTAAATGGAAAAAATCTGGGGGGCTTAGGTCCAGGCTATTGGGTGGCCACTCAAAATTAGTATTGATACTGATCACTCGGCCTCCGAAGTTCTCTTTCAGCCAATCTCGGGACAGGTTTGAGGTATGAGCACTTGCTCCATTTTGCTGGAACCAGAACTTGCTCATGAGCGACGGGTAGAGGGTCTGGAGATCACTCTAGAAAGTTTTGAGGGCCTCCACATACCGCTCCTTGGTGACTGTCACTGCGGCGCCAGATTCTTCGATGAAGATTGGTCCGATCATACCTCTCAACGAGATTGCAGCCCAGACCGTGCAATTAGGTGAGTGCAGGGGCTTGGTGGCTTCTTCATTGGTCTGGAGGACCCCAAGAAGACATTTGCTTTGGAGTTTGTCTTTTCGTCAAGATGGAAGTTGGTTTCATCTGAGGTCCAAAGAAGGTTAAGAAAACCTTGTGTCTCTTCGATCTTATCGAGTATCTTGACTGCCATAGCGCTCCTATGCTTCGTGTTTTAGGCTGTAAGGGTCTGCAGCGTCTGTATTCTGTATGGGTAAGCCCTGATATCGTTCACCAGCACTCTCCTGCAAGTCTCACGGGAGATACCGAGGGACTGACTTCGTTTACGCACAGAGCGTTTCGGACTCTCCTGGAGAGACTCTCTCACACTTTCGACCAGCTCGGCTGTCCGTTGCCTGGGACGTGCCGAGTGGCTTGGACGGTTCTCACTGGCAGCGTTGAAGTTCTCCACGGTCCCATACTTCTCGAAGTGGTCCATCCAGTTCTGAATTCTGCTTTTGGGATAGGCCTTTTCACATCCGAACTGATGCATGAAACTGTTGTGGGTTTTCTTAAACGAGCCTGTCTTGTAGTAAAATTTAACACAGTGTATTATTTGTCCCAGCTCCCACTGAGGTATTGGTGTACTCACGGTTGTTGATTCTGCCATGTCCTGTAAAATAAGGGAAATCGGTGAATAAATAAAGGAGATATCACATAAAGTGTACACGGGACCCGTTTTTTTTAGTCACGCTGTATATGTGAGCTAAAACATACACGGCATAGTGATAAAGTTGATTTCTTTCTGCTTACATAATATTTGCTTCAATTCGCAATTTATTGTTCCTAACCTTAAGCAGTCGAATTTGATCGGATCTCCCGCATGGGTAAGAAACGGTTCAGAAGTTAATAACGATGGGGAGAAAAATTGAAAACATTGAATAAAACGAGAGACGCAGAGAAATGATTCACTTTTCATTTGCATCATTTTTTATCTGCCCTTCATGACGTCAGCATATGCGCACCGATGCGGTGGCTGGGAGAAATATATGTGCAGGTTGCTGTATGTATCGATTACCGTGTTTTCCTGAGTTGCTTTATTTGGTTTTCCACGCGTGAAACGTGACGCCATCTTTCATTTCTACTTCCTGGTTACTGTTGGAAAACATAGATGAATTACAAACGCCAAGGCTGCATTATGTATTTATTTAATCAATGATGTCGTCACATACATGTTAATTATTTCAGATGTTCATAACATGTAACACCATTCATGTGCTTTCCTAGCTGTATCTACCGAAAGAGCATAATAACTAGCAGTCCATGTGTTTTCGTCTCGTCCATTGCATTAATTAAACTGAATCACTATTTCAAGAGGCTTAGTCTTTTATATAACACATGATCAATTTGGTTATTCATTGACTCGTATATTTTCTAACGTTCTCTTACACTTCTAATTCAGCAAAACTAATCATTACAACCCTAGAATAAGGTTCCTTAAATGATTTACACACTCAAAAAGTTATTCAATTAGTATCTAATTTTGAAGAAGGTCCCTATAGAGTCACAGAATTATGCAACCATCACAGTTATTTCCTCAGAATCGCGTTTATACAGTAGCCTCATCAATCATGTCGCCATTAAAACACAATGCAACTCTAATATAAACACGCAGTAGAGAGAGGCATATATTCAACAGACTAACGAATATATTCCTCGTATCTAAGAAAACCATGTTAAAATGTTCAAATTTTATTTTAATGTTTAACTAAAATAAAAGAACATTTTGTTAAGTACATACTAGTAGGGTTACCCGTGTTTTATTCAACACTAAAATCTGTTACGAATGGACCATCATGTAATTATTAATATTAGGATGAAAAGCAATTTGTATACCTCCTATACGTGTATAAGTACCGAAGAATCAATGGCAGTTTATTAATATTTAATAATAGTGTACATATATATATATATGTATAAAGGGAGGCGCGATAGCGCGCTATCCCTTAATAGACTTCAAAAACGACCTATGCTAGAAATCTTATTTATTTGATCAGTCATAACTCAAAAACCACTAAACCAAATTACTTAAAACTTTGCACAACATTTTCATTTGATAGGTTCTATAAGTGTGTGCATGTTATCATCATTAGTCAAGGCAACACAGAGATCCAGAAAGGTCAGGAGTGATATTGTGTTATCCGTGTATACGTACGTACGTGTGTACCACCATGTATATCATCAACTATTTGATGGATTCAGTTGATTTTTGGCAGAGATAGAGGTTCTAGGGTCTAGTTTATGGCATATTAATGTCAGTTTACCATATACGTTAGTTTTCCAGAAAATTCAAAAAAACCTTAAAAATTACCATTGTCTTGAGGCATAGCCTTTACAAAAGTAGTTACATTCCATGATAAATGCCAGTATACTGAAATCATATGCCCTTAATAAGGTTAAGATAGAAAATTCCTATACAGTATATGTGCAAACGCAAGGAAATTCCCAAATATTTACACTTTTATTGTCATTAAGGATATGACTACATATTAACCAAACCATTTCATTATCACATCACTGCATCTATGCATGAGTGGATGAAGTGTGTGAGGTGCGGTGACGAAAAATGTCTACAAATAAAATACATAGCCCTGTTGTGCTCGCATACCCTTAATGACTATAAAAGTGTAAATATTTGAGAATTGCCTTGCTTTTGTACATTTAGTGTATATGAATTTTCATCTTAACCCTATTAAGGGCATATTATTTCAGTATACTGGCATTTATCATGGAATATATATATATATATATATATATATATATATACATATATATATTTATATATATATATATACATATATATATATATACGTTATAATGCTGAAATGCTTTATTTGTTTGTTTATTTTACACTTAATATTAACTGTTTAATTTGTAATGCCTTTCTAAAATATAAAGATATCAGATATAACTTCTCCAGTTCAACATTGGTGAATATATATATATATATATATATATATATATATATATATATATATATATATATATATGTATATATATATATATAATTATATACATATCGAGAGAGAAAAAGAGAGATATTAGTGTATTATATATATATATATACATTCATTAATAATACATCGTGTATATATATATATATATATATATACATATACATACATATATATATATATATATATATATATATATATATATATATATATATATATATATATATATATAAGCACACAGCTATATGAATTTATGTAAAACCACCGGACATGTGTAAAAACTAGAGTCATGCAATGGTAGGTAGTATAAGCGATGTTCATAGATAAAAACATAATCAAGCGAAGACAACAGCAGATAATTAAATGTTTATTTATTGATAAAAGTTTTTTTAAGGTACATTTACACCTATAATTTGTAAACTTGTATTTTTCCCATAAGCCTTTTTTATTTTTTAAATGAGAAGAAACTTCACATTTTGGCCGAGAATAATATTATATATATATATATATATATATATATATATATATATATATATATATATATATATATATATAGTAAGATATGAAAATATATTCATGGCAATTAAGCTACACAGACACTACAGCGATTTGGGGATGAAACGCGGGAGCCTCTGTGAAGCTTAATTGTGATAAATATATTTTCATAGCTTACTACATAGCTCTACTTACTTGACGAGCACTGTTGAAGTCAACACTGAAAATTAATACTTAAAACAGTTTATCTCTTTATATATAAATGTTATGTGGATATATGAAATACTAATATATATATATATATATAGATATATATATATATATATATATATATATATATATATATATATAGATATTATACAAATCAATATTTATTATGAACTTTCATATATTTTTTATGTTAACTTAAATCATCAGTGTTGCTTATAAAGCTGTCCTCCCGGTCTCAAGATTTGAACCCTGGACCAAAATAACTTGAATCACCCATTCTTAACCACTCAGCCACTGTATCAGTCACATTTCAATGTAAGGGAAATACACCCTATATCGTATTTACAAACACACTAAGTTTCAGAAAGCTCACAATATAGCTCTAATTGAAACTTTTAATACTTCTCCTTAACGTGGACACTTGAATGAAGTTTATATTTATATTAAAAAAAAAACTATGTAGAATATTTCCCGATAACTCACCTAGCATATGTCCGGCACTAGCTCCATTTGTCAAAAAGCTAACAAAACATGACTGCCTCCTCCTCAATATAGACACATACTAGTTCACAATCCCAAATTAATACACCACGATACTAACATCAAAATATCAAAAAATCTGGAACATAAAAACATAAAAAATGAACATCCCACAATCAATAATGTGAATTACGAAACATTTTCTAACATTTTAAAGCGTCTAGCATAGTAATTAACGTTATCAAATTCTTAGCCATTTAGCAGTTATATGTGTGCATCTTGAACGGCTTAGAACGTTATCAAATTCATAGTGGTTTAGCAATAACACTTTTGAATCTTGCACGCGCTTTGAACGTACTCACGCTCTCATGTAACATCTCAATATAATAGACGCTCTTTTTTAAGTTGTAAATTACTAGCCGTTATAATAATGAAACACTCAACAGTAAATACATGTTTTAATAACACAAAGACTGACACCGCCTGAAGATGATTTGACGAATCAAATCGGAAGTACTCGCGAAAAAGGAATAAAAAGGTAACAAGAATCTCACGGCACTTACCTACACTAATTTGACCAAACACTAAATGGACCATTCGTAACATTTAAAAAATATGATCAAGCAAAAACAGTCCGTGGTATTTAATAATCGTTGCCTTAATTAAAATATGCTGCCTAAATACACACACAATAAATATATATATATATATATATATGTGTGTGTGGGCGTGTGTGTGTGTGTGTGGGTGTGTGATACATGCTGGGAGCAACTGCTCGTCAGTGTTGAATCAACCTCAGTCCGACAGGAACTGGGACATTTAGATGGCTTTTTATCAGTCAGTCTGAGGCATTAGTCCTGGGTAGTCCCAAGTGGTCCTCTCCCCCAGACGTTGCCTCCTTACTTTAAGGTAAAGTAAGCTTATTGCTAACTGCCTGGGAAGTTCCAAGCGGGAATGCTGACGAGGCTGCCTAAGACATTTTTAGAGGCCGGATTGCTCCTTCTTTAGGGGT
Source organism: Sepiola atlantica (assembly GCA_963556195.1). Classification (NCBI taxonomy): domain Eukaryota; kingdom Metazoa; phylum Mollusca; class Cephalopoda; order Sepiida; family Sepiolidae; genus Sepiola; species Sepiola atlantica. The sequence goes on from OY744524.1 coordinate 155,513,348, forward strand.
GCTGGCTTGACTCAATCCACCTTCTGGCCTAGTTCCACATATTTCTGCTGTGGGAAAGAATGGAATTCCGTAATCAACCCCAGTCCGACAAGAACTGGTCATTTCGGTGGTCTTTTATCTTTCGTTGTGAGGCATTAGTCCTGGGTAGTCGAAGGAGGTCCATGACCCAAGGCATCGCCCTCCCTATTTGTGGTGGAGTAAGTTTATTGCTTACTGACTGAGGCGCACCGGCCGGGGAATGTCGACACGGCTCCCAAGGCAGTTTAACAAGGTCAGATTTGTCTATATTAAGGGGTGCTGGCTTGACTCTCCTCTACGTTTTGGCCGTGTGCCACATATTTCTGCTTTAGGAAGGAATTAAATAAATGAATCAGCCTAAAAACCTGTTCTCCTTGTCGGTTTGTGATACGTGCTATTTTGATTGATATTATTGTTACCGCTATTGTTATTCCTCATTATAGTTGCATTTATTGTTGTTGTTGTGTTTATTCGGTCTCTATTTTCTAGAGCCGAATTAATTTTAAACTTGAACTTTTTCTCTACTGCTTTTTTAGCGTTTTTTTCCTTCATCGGCAATGGAAGTTCCCAAGAGAACAAGGGAAAGTAAATACATGACAAGGGAAATGGTGTCGTCCCTTCACCTCCAACCTGGAACGTCGTGCTTTACAGAACCCACTATAGTCAACATTAATATAGATATATTTAGATCAAACATGGGGAAATCAAAACCCAAATAACGGACACTGGATTAATCATCGACCAACTGAAGTTACATGAGATCAATAAGAATTCTCTCACCATGTTTGTCGGAGACAGACAGACCAAAAAAGCTACAAGAACCTCTGTGGGCATCGTCACAATAATTTAAGCTTCGGTGGGTCATAGAACATTTAAAATTATAAAAAACACTCGGCTACAACAATTGATCGGCACTTTTTTGATCGGAAGAAGAATATATGGAACTGCCCAACAACGAAATCATCAGGCAGGACTACATAATACGCATGGAGTACTTGGGGCGTATGAGCACGATTATAACCATTTTTCACGTCCCATTCTACGTTAAAGGTGAACACATAGGATAATTTTTTGCCAGATATGGAGAACTAATGTCAGTGTCATGCAACCAATATTCGTCCATAGATCGCATAATTTACGGAGATTTACGAGATACCCTACTATCTGGAGGTACCGGATGAACAGCTGCAAGTAATAGTCGCAGATAGAAGCCTAATTGCTGGACCTGTAATGCCATAGTGCACATAACTTTTGACTGCCCTAAAAAGAAATATAAAGTGCCAACAAAATATCACCAAATTACGGTAGGAGAGCACCTGCGCCCTTTAATAGTAGACTCCATTCAAAGTCTCCCAGCAAGAAAGTGGTAGAAACAGAATTCCCCAACTTTGGTCAACCAGACAGAGATGAGGAGAGAGATTGACCTTATCGCAGGGGAAAGTACACACCCGGAGGTTCGCCCTGGATTAAATGAGAAAACACGAAGAAGAATATCAAATAACAGGAGTTCAGGGGCGATATAAATACGCTGAAATCGTTCAACTAAATAATAATTCACGAGAGCAGACACACTCCAGCCCCCACTCTCCTCCCAAAACACAACCCAGCCAGCCTAGCCGAAAGTACACTTCCACGATATCACCTATTTCCACAGGTTCTAAATCTAACTCATCCTCCAATAAAAGTAAGGTAGTGTAAGTGTGCACTATTAATCCAACTCCCCCCCACAAAAGCTGACTTCCAAAGGCTCTTCCCGTTCGTCTCCCCTCAACAGACCCAAAGACACACACTGCCAACTTCGTTGAATGAAACAAAAGTAGTCCGTCTCCTTTCCCCTTTTCTCAAACGTGCTCGAAATCCCACTCCCTCCACTATCTAATAGATTTATCTACCTTGCACTGCCTCAAATGAGTGAAGATATACAAGCAACTTTGCCACTAAAGAAAAGTGTGAGGAGCGACAACTGTTCTGCACTGGGAAATACATTTATAGGATATCGACAGAAGTTGTTACCAGGACTAAAGGGCCTAACTTCACTGACCTCAAGAAGATGCTAGCTATTATTGAGGTGGAGATCAAATCGATAAAGGATCCGTACATTTTCCTCAATGGCTCTCGAATGTTAATTGTCGTACAACTCTGAGGCGAGGCAAAACCTGTTTGGCACATCATTGAGGAAATCAACCTGACTTTTGACATTTTCCCACTAGTAGTTATATATAAGCAACCGGGATTCTAAAGTTTCAGGAAATTATGTCATGGGAGGGTCCCCGTACTATAGCCCCCCCTCCCTGAATACTGTCGGCAGTGTGTCCCAGGAGGTCCTTATCAACACTCATATGGGCACCAGTAATGTTCGTTTCTGAAACCCAACAATGGCGCTCAATCTGACTAGTGTAAATGGTGAGGGGCTGAGGGCCGGCTCTCACAAATTTCGAGTTCGACAGGATATTCAACAGGTCGGAGTTGACATATGCTGTATTAAAGAAGACCCACTCAATTCCAGATGATTATCTGGATGATCTTACTATGGATTTTCGTATCTATTCAGCGTACTTCGATTCTCACGCGAGGGCGGTTTCTTGGCTAGTTAAGAGAACTTTAGATGCGTCGTTTGCCCCTTGCTTAACGGATTCGTTGAAAGGATTTGCTTTCTAGGTGTTACTATGAACAAGAATATATTTCGATTTATGCGGGTGTATGCGCATAATGGCCACACTGAGCTCGCTCCTTTCTTTTGACGAATCAAGCAGTTGATGAATACCTCTCGGACAGTTTTCGTTCAAGGGGTACTAACCAACATCGGGATGCTAGGATTTATCGTAAGTTTGATCTTGTCGATATATTCCGAAGTGAAAAGCCTCGTGGTGTCGTATGGACTTGGACAACTAGCCGCGACTCTGGTTAATTACAACTTTCACGTTGTATTGACCGGTTCGTAATGAGAGTCGACATATCAGTATCAGAGTGTCCAAGTTTATAATATAGTTTACTTGGGTCACCGACTTATTCGGATTCGTGTAAACTTAGCTAGATCCAAGCCTAGTATGAATGGTTACTTGTGATGAAAAGAGAACTCTTCTATCCCCTTCTATGCTTCGGAAGTGAATTCCCTCCATGTATCACTCTTTCTTTTTTTAGTCAGCCATTGTTTCTCGTAGAGACTAGATCCCTGCGTAGATCTTTATCGAATAAAGCTTCTTCAAGCAAACTCAGTCTTCTTAAACTCATTCTATTCTATCCTTTTGACGCACTTATTACTCAATAGATCGTCGTTTGATGTGAAGGGTTAATACTTACCATATTGCGGGAGACGACGGGTGCTATAATTGGGAAAAAGCGGATGATTAAACTAAAGAAATCCATTAGGTCATTTGCTGTCGACCTTAGCCGACAAGTACACCTTGAATATAGGGCAGACAAAGCAACACTCGAAGCAAGATTAGATCGGGCGGTGGAAGCGGGGGATAACACTAGCGTAATGATAATTTAGGCGAATCAGGCCTCTTTGGCTACTAAGGAGAACCAGACTGCAGTAGTTAGGGCTATATTAAAAAGAATTGCTACGGAAGCAACACATATGGTATCTGAATTGTTTGCAGAGGAGTGTAAACATGCTTCTGACCGACATATTGTACGTGTCACATTGTCGGATGAACGAACCGGGACCACACACAAAATTTCGTCATGAGGGTCGATTATTTCAGCTATTTACAGCTAAATTTCAATTGTAAGTATGTACTAATTTGAGAAATAATGCCAGTCATTATTCAACCAGAAATTACACCAGAGGAAGGGAGTGCCGGGAAGAAATTCACACCTACTGCACTCCTTTTGTCCTTCTTTTCTTTTTCCCATTTTCACTACTACCATTTCTACCTTCCGTTTCTTAATTAATAGACGCTAATATTTAAGCTACGTCTGTCCGTCAATCCGTCCACATACGCCCGTTCTGTTGTCATATTACCCTCCTTCCAGGCATTACCTCCTCCTTTTTTGAGAAGTGTAGAGGTAGTGGAGTATCTGTTCTGTAGTCACTATACACTACTCCAAGGTTTATCCCATTCTTTTTTAGAGATGTAGAGGTAGTGTAGTATCTGTTCTGTTTCATGATACCCTCCTCCCAGGTATTACCTCCTCCTTTTTTTCAGAGGTGTGAAGGTAGTGTAGTATATGTTCTGTTGTCATGATATCCTCCTCCCAGATATTACCTGTTACTTTTTTGAGAGATGTGGAGGTAGTGTAGTGTCTGTTCTGCTTTTTACTAGCAAACATTTTTTTTCGGGTGAGGGAGAGTAAAAAAAAAATGCGGAGGGGGGGGGGACATTTTTTTCTTTTCTTTTTAAATAAAATATTTGTTTGGGTTGAGGCGAGTAAGAAGAAAATAATGTTGGTAGGGGGTGTGGGGATTAAACAATTTTTTTTTAACTATTTTTTTTTACTGGGCAAAAGTATTTGTTTTGTTGAGTGAGTGGGGTGAATTTTTTTTCTTTTAACTAAAAATATTTCTTTTGGTGGGGAAAGTAAAAAAATATATGAAAGGGTAAATTTTCTTTTTCCACTATTTTTTTTTTGTTGTTGGGGCATTTTTTTTTCACTCAAAATATTTGTTTGGGCGGGGTAGAGTAAAACATACTTTAGGGGTAGATATCATTTTTTTGCACTAAAAATATTTCTTTGGGTAGGGGAAAGTAAAAAACAATTTTGGTAGAGATAGGAATTTTTTATTTTAACTAAACATATTTCTTTATGAAGTAGAGAGAAAAAAAAATTAGGGGCAGGGGACGGGGGAACGAAATTTTTTTATTTGTTTTACTAAAAATATTTTTGGGGTGGGGGAGGGTAAAAACAAAAAAAAATCGAAGGGTAAAAATTTGTTGTTTTCTTATAAAAAATAAATATTTTTAGGAGGGGTGGCGTTACTTCATCCTTCTTGAGAAGTTTGAAGGTGATGTAGTATCCTTTCTACCTCCAACTAGCAAAAATATACGACCATGGGATTGTGCAGTATACCGCCCCTATGGAATATGTTTTTAGGCGGCTTGTGCAGTATTGTGTCTCTATGGAATATGTTTACTACTACTCTTCTTCTTCTTTTCTTCTTCTTCTTTATGAACAGGGCACAAAGGCACCATATAGGTGCTTTCATATGACACGAACGCATTAATATGAGTACTGTTTAATGATAGTGACGTTACATGAATGAACTTGATTTTTGTTCTTTGATAAGATAAGGGCGGAATAATATGAGTTCTTATGTATTTGGATGGATATACGTACGTATACAATATGCGCACCAGGGCGGAAATAGGCACATATATAGTATGCACACAAGGGCAAATATGGGTATGTATATAGTATGTGCACCGGGGCGGTTATAGGTATGTATATAGTTGAACACCGGGGTAGAGATATGTACGTATATAGTTTGCAAACCAGGGTGGAGATAGGTATGTAAATTATATGCACAATGGACGGGAATAGGGCGTATATAGAATACACACTGGTGAAGGGATAGTATGTATACAGTATGCGCACCGGGGTGGCGATAGGTACATATATAGTATGCGCACCGGTCGCCGATAGGTACATATATAATGTGCACACCGGGGCAGCGATAGGTACATATATAGTATGCGCACGAGGGCGACGATAGGTACATATATTGTATTTGCACTGGGTAAGAGATGGGTACGTGCATAGTATGCACACCGGGGCAGAGATATATATGTAAATAGTACGCGCACCGGGGCGGAGATATGTGCTATATAGTATGCGCACCGGGGCAGAGATGAATACATATATATAAATCACAGATAGATACTTTTAATACAAATATGTTATATTTTTTGTTCAGGGCAACTGGCAGAAGATAGCAACGGCGAAAGGGGGCGCTTAAATGGGGTTACCAGGGAAGAGAAAGGAAATAGATAAAGAGACGGCTATAGAGAGAGGGAGAGAAATAGTAGTTTAAATATAAAGATGTTACACACGCTATTTTACTTCTATTGTGTAGTTTTGTGCCCCCTAGCAACCTTTGGTAGCCTTTCTAGTATATGTATATATATATATATATATATATATATATATATATATATAACGTAAAATATAATAACACGAAATTACATGATTGTCGATGCAATAATTTATTTCAACTTGCGGTTTTATTCAAGCATCCAACTTAACAATTACATTTTTGATACTGATAGAAAATTGAATTTATCCTCGGCACTTCAAACACAATCAGAGGGAGTGGTGGTAGCAGCCGGTTTGAACACCCAACATAGAGCGAGTAGGAATTAACATCTTATATTTAACTAAATTAATCTAAGGGGATCTTATGTTTTTTTTTGTTTATTTTTATTAAATAATAACGTCTGGGTTAAGCGCACATATTCTTTCTACATATCCGACCTGGTGACATACGCCTCCATACATACGCACACATATACCTATTCTTAACATCACACACACACAATTTTTGGCTAGCCCGAAATTCAGCTTACCAAGGCCATCGAGATTTTTTACCCGGATTTACCTAGATTCAGTCCTAAGGTGACTATGGGGCATATTTCGTCTTGAGGGGGGGGGGGCGATTATATCAGCTATTTTTAGCTTAATTTCAATTTCATTATGAAAATTAAAATTAAAAACAATTAAGTCATACCCTTAAAAAAACTGCAAATCATTTTCTTAAATTCAACCGGAAATAACAACATAGGGAGAATGTAGTGTGGACGCGGGGAATTTAAAATGCTAATACGATAATTCTAGGAAGGAGGGTAACCAACCCAGGCTTTAATTAGCAAACTCATAATTCAAAACAGGAAATAAGTCACCATTTTTTTAGATGTTACATTTAAGTAAACACTGCCCGTCAGTGTCCACCACTTTCCGCTACTGTCAACCAGTGCTTGCCAGTGTCTGCCACTGTCCCCCACTGTCATTCAGTACCCTCCACTGTCCTCCACTGCCCTCCACTGTCAGCTCTATAAAGAAATAGCCAACTCATAATTCAAAACAGGAAATGAGTCATACTTTTTTAAATTTTACATTTAAGTAAGCATTATTCGCCAGTGCCCGCCAGTGTCCGCCATTTTCCGCTACTGTCTGCCATTGTCAACCCTATACAGAAATAGCCAACTCATACTTTAAAACAAGAAATAGATCAACATTTATTAGATTTTACATTTAAGTGGACACTGACCGCCAGTTTCCGCCAGTATCCGGTAATTTCCGCCACTGCCCGCTATTGTAAGCCCTATAAAGAAATAGCCAAATCATAATTACCGATAGAAAATGAGTTAGCATTTTTTATATTTTACATTTTAGTAGACACTGCCTGCCAGTAACCACCAGCGTCCGCCACTGTCCGCGATTGTCACGTATTGGCAACCCTATAAAAAATCGCCAACACATAATTCAAAACAGTGTCCGCCAGTGCCCGCTAGTGTCCGTCATTGTCCGACACTATGTGCAGTTTTCAGCCCTATAAAGAAATAGCTAACTCATACTTCAAAACAAGAAATGATTGAAAATTTAGTAGATTTTTAATTTTAGTAGAAACTGCACGTAAGTGCCAACCAGTGTCCGCAACTGTCCGCCATTTTCAGCTCTATAAAGAAATAGCTAAATCATAATTCAAAACAGGAAATGAGTCAAAATTTACAAGATTTTATATTTTAGAGGAAACTGCCTGCCACTGCCCGCCACTGCCTGCCATTATCAGCCCTATAAATAAATAGCCAACTCATTATTCAAAACAGGAAATGAGTCAGCATTTTTTAGATCTACATTTTAGTTGACACTGCCAGCCCCTGTCACCCAGTACTCGCCAGTACTCGCCAGTGTCCGTCATTTTCCGCCACTGTCAGTCATTGTCAGCCATATAAAGAAAGAGCCAACTCAAAACAAGAAATGAGTCAGCATTTATTATATTTTACATTTTAGTGGACACTGCCCGCCAGATCCCGCCCATTTCCGCCATTGTTCGCCATTGTCCGCCACTGTCAGCTCTATGAAAAATATAATTAAAAACTGGAAATGAGTAGCCAGTTCCTGCTACTACCCGTAAGAGTCCGACAGTGTCTGCCTGTGTCCGCCAATGCCTGCCATGTAAATAACTCTCCAATTCATAATTTAACACAAGAAATGACTCCATATTCTGATAATTGTACATTTTATTAGACGATGCTAACCACGACCTTCTAATATCCGCCACTTTACACTAATGCCCGCCAATATCCGCTATGTATAGAAATCGCCAACTCATCATTGCTATGAGTTGTTTTATATATCGATTACATAAATGCACATGCTTTATGAGTATTTTTAATACAGGGGCTCTACATAGATGAACATGATATTATATAATAGGGACGCAACATAAACGAACATGATTTACGAGTGAAAATGGAGAAGGAGAGAAATCACGAATTGACAGTGACCATTTGTGTTTTTTTACGTTTTCTGGGATCAATAATTATATGTCATTGCATTAACATTCGAATTCCAAGTCTTTTACAAGTAAAATGTAAATTGAAAATTGTATTGAGGCAATTATTTTCACTTGTTGTGCAAAGGTGAAACTGTTTTTATTCCGAGCATACCAATTATACCATCAAATATACCCTTTCACTTAAAGCGGTTGCAGTTTCCTGTACGATATTGTTTCGCTATGTCCATCAATAAAAGGCAAGGTCAAACACTAAAAGTTGCCCTTCCAAAAATGTTACAGTATTATTTCATCTGTGGAGCTATTTGACTCTTATATAGGACAATCATTGACTCTGCAGTCAGGTAATTTCTGGAGTGGTAGAATTATTGAACGAACAGCAACAGACTAAACTCTTTTAAAATAACTTTTCAACAAGGGAATCATTCATTTTGACTATTAGAATAATATTAGCAGCACAGATATCTACTACTACGTGCATATTATGTGAGAATTAAATTTTTCTTAAATTAGATTCAATGAACGTTATTAGAGAAGACCAATACACCATTGAACAACAGCGATACGCTATTTCAATCACTAACGAGTTTGCTGCCCTGTCTACATTAAACGTGCATAGACAGCGCTCTTAATGATATAGTCCGACGGGTTTTAGACATCGCTTACTTCCTGTCGATCCTCGAACCATTGTACATCAACAGAGGGGATAGCAAACCGCCCGATGGTCTGACGGTGTTTTCGTTTACAAACGGCAAGTCACTTATATAGGATGCCACTTTTGTTTACTCGCCAGTAACAGAATCGGCGATGAACTCTAAGAATGTTGCAGCATCAGGAAAGGGTAGCAAGCAGTAAAAATACGCTGGTCTACTCAACAGATTTGTGTTTAAACGTACGCCGTGAAGACGAGCGGAGGGATGGGCTCTATTACACGGGACTTCCTCAACAGCTTTGCTATGTTAATGGTGCATCATTCCAGGGACTATCGTTAATTGACTTGCCTTTACGAGCGCCTCTCGATCGCTACAATTATTGGAAACGCTTGGAAATTTCTTTCGGCTTGCCAAGTCAGCAGAGAATCCGATTAAACTTCCTGATATTTGCATATTTGTTTTGTAAAAGAAAAATGTATCAATTAACTGTTATGTGTTCTCATATAATTAATAAATTATACTTATTTATGCAAAGTTACGAACATTTATATGAAGAAATTGTTCGTTTAAACAACACAACTGTTTTTTTTTTAATTCAACGGGTATTTGCATTCAATTCTTACGCATTCAATTACTTTTTAGTAATTACAGACATATATCCATTTGCCAACGGAAATGCTTGTTCTAAACCGAAAATAAACATCGAAATATGAAAATCACTAAAGAAATACACACACATGATTGAAATTAGATATAGTCTCATTTTCGAACGTTTCCATGAGTTAATATCCTTTTAAAATCTGATCTCTATCATAAATCGTTCTTTTCCGTCGACATTTTAAAACCAAATTGTCAACCATTATGCCACCAATCAAAAAGGCTCATTTTCCCAATTGGAAAATTCATTTTATCTGATTTTTGCAAATTAACAATTTAGCAATTTAATTTCGCAAGCCTCAGTTTGATCATTATCATTTTAATGAACTCTTTAAATTGAAACGAAGAAAAATGAAACCCATTCATATTTTCGTTTAAGTTTTGAATGCTTCTGCGTATTTCAAATCCTTCTTTCAAAACCGATTAGAAAATGATTAATATCGGTTGCGTTTACCTAATTATAGATTCAAAATGGCAGATGAGAAATTGGAATTACTAAATGTCGAGCTGTTCTTCGTATCTCCCCGCTGTTTCTCTTACTTTTATTTCTCATAATTATGTCACTCTTTTAAATATTAAATCAACTATTCCCGCATTTCTGATAAAACTCGTTTGTTAATCAAGATGAAAAATTCAACATATCACCATATGTCTTTATATTAAGTGTCTTGCTTTGTCTATCCGTCTATTTTCCATTTTATTTACCTTTTGTGGAAATTAAGTCTTCCTTTATATATATATATATATATATATATATATATATATATATATATATATACTAAATGGGATTGGTCATGGTGACTGACTTCCCCCTGTTTAGATTGTTTGACGCAGGAAAACGGCGCCCAGCAATAAACTCACCTCTTTTCAAATGTTATACCTTGAAAGAAGTATTTTATTAGGGGCAAACAGAACCCTAGATTCAGAATGTGCCCAGCAATCTTCTATGAAAAAAAGAGACAAATACATTTTACAAAAGATACGTACGCGCCGTGCCAGTAAGATTTGAAGCAAATTCAGTGTAATGGGGAGAGAAAGAGCACCTTCGAAGCATTAGTCTAGACTATTACACAAATAAATGTAAAAATACGTCGGCATTCCATCCTATTAGCGTTTAATATAGCTGACAATAAATCAACCCCCTCCTGAAACAGGAGGTAATGCCTGGTAGAATGATTCCCTTAGTCCAAATTTAACAGTACTTGAATCTGCCAAGAGCTAGGACACCCCCAGATTCTCATAAATGATTACCCAAATCCCCAACTATTTTCAGTTGAATGAGAAAGACAAATGAAAACATGTTTCTTTCTGAGCGCTATATCTCCCTATCCCTCTGTCTCTGTTTTCCTCTTAAATTACGTTTTAAATGGTACCATTAACCTGTTGATATTTTTTATAAGTGTGTATTCAAATCTTCTATTTCATAGTATGGACTCGAATATGTATTTTATTGTAATATGTCTTATATATATATATATAAATGTATTTGTAAGGTGAGTCAATTATTTTTGCTCTATCCAGTATATTGAGCTTTCCGCATCTCACAATAGCTCTAATTCTCTAAAAGTAATCTTTTAGTTATAATCCTTCATAAATATATGGGTATATATATATATATATATATATATATATATATATATATATATATATATATATATATACATACATATTTATATATATATATGTATTGATAAATATAATTTTATTTCTTTTCCTTTTTGAAGCTTTCACCAGCTATTGCCAGAGTTACCCAAACTGAAATTATTTAAATCATTAAATACATGCTTTATTTTTAAAACGCGTGCAAGAGTGTCGTTGCAGTTTTTTACATACACACACACACGCACCCACATATATATATATATATATATATATATATATATATATATATATATATATATATATATATATATATATCTATATACTACTAAAACTCTATTGGTCTTGTATGTTTGCAATCAGCTTTCAGCTTTCCGGTTTTCAACATCCGGTTGCGCATGCGTAAATAGCATCGTCTTCCAATCTGTTAATCCAATTCCGTTAATCTCTTATGATTAACGAACGCATGAAATTTTTCATTTTGGAAATTTTTATATCGCTTTTAATATAAACAATTTCATTTAATTTCATCAAATAGTTTTTTTGTTTTCTTCACGGTAGGACTTCGTAAGGTCTGCCGCAGTTTCAAAAAAACTCCTCCCTTTTAAAAAACAAAAACAAACAAACAAAAAAACAACACACTCATTATTAGCGGGCGGTCAACGAAACCACCTCCCACTTTTCCTCACATAGATTTCACCACTCCTACTCCCTCTGTTTTCGTTACGTACGCGAGAAAGCCTGTTGTACATGTACTCCCTTCCTTTCTCAAATCGCCATTTGCACTCATTCTTTTTATTAAAGATGTTTAATATACCTCCATCATTTTTCTTTTTTTATTTTCGTTTTTTTTTTTTTTTTTTTCTCCACGGCTAAAAACATTCAACGGCAGGACTTTGTAAAGTCTGTCGCAGTTTCAAAAAAGCTCCACCCTTTTAAAAAACAAAAACAAACAAACAAAACAACAACAATCATTATTAATATCAATAGCGGCGGTGAACGAAACCACCTCCCACTTTTCCTCTCACAGATTTCACCACTCCTACTCCCTCTGTTTTCGTTACGTACGCGAGACAGCCGGTTGTACCCCCTTCCTTTCTCAAATCGCCTTCATTTTTCTGTACTTTCAACTAACAATTTCATTTAAAAGATTATATATAAAAATTTGAATTTAACTATAATAAGTATTATGGTACCTGTTCAGTGCATATTTACCTATAAGTATGGCCAACCACTTATAATTCAGTAACTATAATTTAAAAAAAAAACAATTATAATAAACAGAACGACGCATAGAAATCTATCTATATTCTTTTTTAAACAATTACATTTAATTTCATCAAATAGTTTTTTTGTTTTCTCCACAAGTGTCACGCACATACATGAATTCCATAGCTAATATAACAAACTGACCCAACGGGTCACGGGTGGTCTAGTATAAAGATAAATGGTTGACATTTGAATAAACGATAATATGGTTTTGTTGTAAAATTTGCCTATTTTACTGTACTTGAATTATTAAGCATAGTGTTTTTTGATACGCTTGCAAATAACGGGGAACCAGAAGGCATGTACTGCTTTAACTGATTGATCAACATAGCCTTATTTGGACAGAGAAGTTTATTATTATGGAAAGCAACTAAGTTAATCACTTTTGTGTTGGATAAATGGACGCACACGCTTGTATATTAGGTTCTGTTCCGCTTGTATGAATACATAAAAATTTATAGTGATATATGATGTCTCCAATATCGGCGATTGTGATTATAATAAGAATTACATTGAATTGAAATCATTAATTATTCACGGCCATTGGTTAATCACAGTCCTCTCACTCTAACCATGACGAAGGAAATCAGAATGTTTTTGATACTAATGAGTCATCATTTACAAAATGGGTTAATAAGCTTGTTGGACCATCAATAATACTCTGAAAGCATTGGAAACGATGTATGTCACTGGCAGAATTTTATTGCTTATCACGATGGGTCGACAAATATTTGTTGACATTGGACTTGAAAACGATAATCTTATAGACATATGGGATGAAGTCCAGTGTTATCGTGTTATACACTGTCTCGCCCCAACACGCTCAAGCAATATATATAATTTCTTATATTGTCATATAATGTGCCGAAACAAAGCATATGTTATAATAGAAGCTGATGTTAATCGGACATTTTGAAATATACAATGCGATAACATTCCAGGAACATAAGTTTTCCTTATTCTAGTTTGATTTCAAAGAGAGAGAGAGAGAGAGAGAGAGAGAGAGAGAGAGAGAGAGAGAGGGGAGTCAGTAGAGAGAGGGAGGTGAAGAGAAAGAGACAGACAGAGAGATATATGGAAAGAGAGAGCCGCGTGTTTGTATTGTTTTACGCTGACTGACATTTAACCCCTCCACAACGCTTGCTGAGACCCGGCGATCAAATAGACATTATTTTTGTAGCAGTTCATCAGGTCAGGTCAAATAATCTGATCACCTATAATCGATGGTCAAATGTTTGCAAAACGTTTTTTTTTCTTTTTTTTATTGTGATACTTGGTTTCTTGCTGAGATAAAATTGGATGAATATTGACCCGTGCAAAGGGGAGATTGTAAATAGATGACAGGTATCGGCGTCATCCAGTTCGTCTAATTTCCAGCGTGGCGTAAGTCATTCGAAAGATGACCACGCCGCCATTTTCCGGCGTAAAGACGCGAACAGTAATCTATATCTAAATGAATATCTATTTCTTTGTAATTCTGTATCTAGGTCGTGTTTTCCAACAGAAAACAGAGACTACAATGATTAAACCCACTTTTTTCCGAGTAAAGGTGGATTTTTTTTATTATTAGATAGTTTCATAATAATATTAACCCTAACCCGACATCTATAAACATGAAATACGAGAGTTTAATGGTTTAATTAAATTAATTAGTTCACATTATATTGGGTATCAATTAATAACTCTCTCATTCTCGATATCTCTCTACACTCTCTCTATATCTGTATCTGTCGCTTTTTAACTATATATATATATATATATATATATATATATATATATATATATATATATATATATATATGTATATATATGTATGTGTATTTATGTAATTATTTAAACATCGTACATATTTCTAGACAGAGCGTCTTGGTCCGATGGTAAAACGCTGGACTATAGATATCAATATTGAATGTTCGATCTCTGCGTAAGTTAGCCATGCTGATGACGGCTGTGTGAATAATTCTTCTCTACACTGACGATACCAGTAAGGATGAAACATATACGTATGTAAATGAAATAAAATATTTATAATCAATTATTTGTCGCCCCCCAAAACTATAATGGACTCTGTAGCGTTGGTTTTAACGCAACCGTCATCGTGGCTTAAATGCAATGTTCCTTTAAAAGTCGAACTTTCTAACGAAGGATTTCTGTAAAATCATAAATTTCTCCATCATTTACGCCTTGTTGACAGTGGCTGTGAGTACTAATACGTTGGAATTTGAGTTTTACATATAACTCGTTTCCGGCGTTCAAGTCCGGCGACCGGTGTGAGCATTTTACTCTACAATGGAAGCATTGTTTATACGCATTAATAAACTAAGCATCAACCATACTCGTTATGAGGGGGGTGAAGGTGTATTGAAGTGCTTTTGAAATAATTTAAAAAAGCATCCTCTTGATAGATTCATTAAAGTTTTTAATTTTGCAACCGCCTGACGACGACCAATGTCGATCGAAAACGTTCGCACAAATACGGAGAATTGTTACACTCCTTGGATTATAACATCAAATTTGTCGTACGAAGACTAGAAAAAACGGATCAAAGCTGATTAAACAGAAGTTGGCACTCCTGTTTAATCAGACATGCATATATATATATATACATATATATATATATATATATATATTATATACATATATATATACACACATATATATATATATATGTATATATATATATATATATATATATATATGTGTGTGCGTGTGTGTGTGTGGTGGTGTGTGTGTGTGTACATATATATATATATATATATATATATATATATATATATATATATATACATACTATAAAAATTGTGGTCTCAAGATTGTTAAAAATTATGGCCCAACAAAACATCTTACACGAAGTCTATGTCCAATTACGAAGATTACAATCAAGATCTAATGATACTACACCTTCTATCTAGAATTTGTATTCTTATTTTTATCTAAATTATTTTGATTTAGAAAATGTCTAAAATTGAAGCATTAATCTGAAGGAATCTTAAGGTAAAATTAAAATACAAGGCATTTTGTTTACTGGTGTCTAATTACTATTAATAAAATCCAATGCAAATATGATATATTTGAATTTTCGAATGGAGAGTTGTGCTCATACCATTCTACCTAAAACCTTTTTTAATGAACTGCAATTTAGGGAATATTAATTCATTGATGTCTGATATATATTGTGAAAATTTCACTAAACTCGGACATATCTTAATTTTTGAAAAGGGTTTCCACCTCATCTTGTACGTAAAAGTTTATAAAACAAAACATAGCCCACATGTTGACCGTTCTGCCTAGTAGCTGTGTTCTAGAATTCATAATGGTTGATTATATATTTTAGTAGCTAATCTGAACATACGTAACTTTATACATATAAAGCTCACGAAAAGTAAACGTATGTCTGTTTCCAAACATGTCTAACCCTAATACAGATCAATCAAGTATAGATTACCCTTACGTGAGTATAAATTATGATAAACAAAAACAGAACAAAACCTTATATTCCGAATAAAATGCTGCCCGTTATGACATTGATCGATTAAGGCTATACAGATAACATATATTTATATTCTTTTATTATTTAGTATGAAATTACTTATTTCATTAAAAGTCGACGTTACTTTACTATACGACTTGTTAGAGAAAGATTATAACATACAAAACTGAAATTACATCATAAAATATTCCTTTGCTTTTCGGATAGAGATATGTTAGGAAAAACACTTCTATTTAACTTAAAACGTAGCTCATCTTTTACTCAGTGTCTCTCTATTACTCGCAACCTCACTTATTCTATATTGTTTGTTACCCTTTCCTATTTAAATTGTCTATCATTTGCTCCTTAGTTACGTACAAGCAACTCTCTCAGTTACACACTCACTCACTGTTCATTGACAGTAAAACTTTATAAAAAATGTTCACAAATCAAGAATGGAATAGTCTATAAGAAACAAAACGAAATTTCATCACCAGTAGTAATACAGGCAATTAGAGATATACCTGTATCAAAATATATAGTATAGGTAAACTTAAATTCTTTTGAGGAGTTATTTTAAATTCTTAATTGATCAAACACTCTTATTATCGACATAATATATTTAATTGATAATAATAAGTAAGTTGTACTATTATAATTTAAATTTAATAAAAATAACTCCCCGTTGAGTTGACGTGCGGAAAGTAAGAATAGCTTAATTTGTTATAGATATGTGCATCTTACTTGAGGTCATTTATTGGTCAAAACAAGAGTATATATTCTTAAGAGTAATCTATACGGTATACGCTTTTAAAGATTTAAATTAAATTACAAGCTTCAACATGAGAGTCCAGAAATCAACGTCACAGACACCAACACACTATTTTAAAGTTAAACGCAATATATCGCTATTTTAATTCGGGCGTATGGATATAATGTTACAAACGATATTTTCAACAAGGTTAGAATAATGACTTTTACAACTGTTCTTATTAAATAGAAGACGGCAACAACGAGAAAAGGGATAAATAGAGAATGACTCACCGCTGCCATCAAAACATCAAAACTTGTATCTTTGTTATGGCGTTTAGGTGACAACAGTCTAAAGTTTCTTTCAAATCGGAATCAACGATTTTGCTGGTCTCAATGATTTTCTTTTCAACATTAAGCATTCTGACCATGCAGCACATTATATATTTTGTCTTAGTTTTCAGTCTTTTCAACTGGAACAGCGTGGCTTTTAATTTTAACGATAAATCATAAAATGGAACATGGTTTTGATAACGTTATGAATAACTGCATCGAATTTGTTAAATAATATCAGCTATATTTGTTTTCATTTAACAGCAAATATAGCTAACACAAAATGCAACTATATAACAGTTTCAAACTGAGATTTACTAATTTAAAACATGAATGCATTTTCTAATATATTCCTAGATGTGTTATCTATTCAATATGGCGCCTCCGGCACAATATTTGAATTATGTAAAGTTTCTATTATTTCTCATGTGAAGTCTTAGACGCGTTCAAACATCTAAATCAGAGAGTAAATCGGCCGGCCTGTAAAGATTGAGTTTAACGTAGCATTTTTATATCGGATGAATGCATCGTATTTTTAATGTCTGACACTCTATAAGAGGATATGTTCATCATTTGCTTGTGAGTGCTGATATTAGAATGTAAATGTCGTTGATCTGGCACGTTTTAGTTTGAAATAAAACGTCTTTTTCTCAGTCAGTTTTTAAGAGTTATTAGGTTAGTAGGTCGCACGTAAATTTAAAATATACTTTATATTAGTCATTTGCAATTACATAAAACCACATTTTTATAAAAAGATTATGTCTTACATCTGTCAATATAACACTGTTATTTTTCTCATGTATGTCACGTTTTAGTTTGAAATATGATTTTAATCAAACTTAAGTTTGAAATATAATGATTGTTTTAGTAATGAAAGTTAAAGTTTGCATTAGCAATTGCGTTGTTCTTAAACCATTAGTCTGAAGTAAAATCTTCGTTTATCATTTAGGTACATGTGATAAATGATATTTTCGCTGGTCCGTCGCAGGTGAGTTTAAAATATGAGTTTCATGGATTACTTAGGTTTAACTATAAAAGTATATACCTATTTTTATAAGATTGAAAAGACGCACCCCTTTCGTTTATATATGGCATTCCCATTTTCTAATGAATGATATAACATATGTGTCTGGGATAGACTTTACTGATTTAAAATCCTTTATTATCGACAATGTCCCCATCACCTTTATTACTTTACTGAAGCCAGTAAAAGAAACTGGGCACATTCCCAAACACATACATCTTTTGTTATCATACGTGTTCGCTTTTGTTTAAGGTTTACTGACGCAACAATATAACAAATCAGTTGTATTATGCTAAGCGTTTTATGTTGCCCGTCATGTTTTCATATTGCTCAACAATTTACATAATTTTTTGTGACTAAAGTATGTATTGTACTGGCGGTTCGTAACAACAATGTGGCTTCGATTGTTTTTATTGATCGCTTTGTGAACTTTGATTTCGTTAGGTCCATTTAATTGCTTTTGTTCGATTTAATTCTTATGGATACTGAACATTGATGATTAATATAAGATGTGTTTCAATCGATACATGTGTCTGACCCCTTAAAGAAAGAACTTGAATAAATAAAGGTTAATTGTCTATATAATAATAATGTGTAATGTTTATATCCACTTTTTTAAAACTTAGTCAAAAGAACTCGTAGTTGTTATTTACGGATGGACGCACTAACCGTCAATCTTTTTTTCTATTTATTCCTGAACACTGAAATAATCTAATAAACATCCCTACAATCATGCATTTAGGAAATGTACATTTTATAGTTACTGATTCTTAACATAATCTATACTTGTTCGTTTTTTAAAATATTTTACACATATACTAGAAAGAAAGATTGGTCGTTACCCGGGATTGAATAATGCATTCCATCCTATCCTCCGCCGACCCGGAATAACATTTTAATTTTGTATTCGTATTTTTTTTAAATCATGAATTATTTTTTTGTTGCAGGACGCAAGAATGTAATCAGCATCGATTTTATGACAGACTGATGAAAATGCTATTTCAAACTTAAGCTTTGGAAATACCAGCTAACAGGCTATTTATGGGACAGAACGACGAAAATGCTATTTAAAACATAATCCTAATAGATCAACGGAAATATTATTTCGACTTTGATGTGACGAACAAATTAAAATACTTCATTAAACTTAAGCGTAACCGGCAGAAGGACGAATAAAGCTTATTAGAAAGATGCCTGAACACAAAAGGAAACGAAAAATATGGCATTTCAAACGTTGCATGCACACGAGGGGCAGATCATCTTATAAAATCAACATACGAATTTTAAATTGAGATTGTAAACTTAAGTCTTACAGACCGATTAAAATATTTAACGTATGGGACATCGATAAACAGTGAAAACAGATTTGACATGGCAATTTAAACTCAAGTTTGACATTCCGACATAAATGCTATTTAAAACTTATAGGTAACTGATCCACGAACGGGCATAGTTGTCTTATCTATGCATGGACGCATTGAAAATGTCACTTCAAATATAAGCGTGGCATATGGAAAAATGCTATTAACCACTTCTGGGTTACAAACCGAAATATGAACATATTCTTTTTGTACAGGTGGCTGAACGCATCTTAAAGGTTGTTTCAACATTCAGAGTTACACAGAAACGAAAATGCTATTTCGAACGTATGGTTATCAGACGACAGACTTAGCCTCTTACAAGAGTTGTTGATGCATATAAAATTACATTGTTAACCTAAACGTGACAGATCAATTAAATGGCATTTCAATTTTATGTGTGACAGACATACAGACAAAACTGGCTCTTGACTTATATACAGTCCTCAGTTAAAATACACTTTTTCTTGACGTGTTATTTAATCATGTTGTGATACGACAGTTTCCGACTTTGATACGTACTCCTTTTCATTATTGTTTTACTCTGAAATATCTTTCCCGATTCACTTTTTAGGCAGTATAAGACAGACAAGGCAGTGTTGAATCGCATGCTCGTATTTTCCACAGTGGAATATAGTTGGATCGGTTTTGCAGCCTTGTCTAGCTATAGCAAACTTTGATCGCCCTATTCCTGTATTCAGGCGGTTGTGTATCCACTAGACTGAGACTCCTTCTGAACTAAGACTCAGGACCTTAGGAGACGAGATTCCTATGTCAGTAAGAGGAGGGATATGTTTTAGCCATCTCATCCATAGCTGTAGTCTGGTCTCTTTCTGAGATGTTGTTTGGCGAGGAAGCTGCTCCTTGAATAAACCGTTGCTAACAGATCAACATACATTTTCAAACATTTGGATAGACGAACTTAGAATCGTGTAGACAATATTCTTCAAAGATGTACTTTATTTTCTGCAGTCAGTTCGTAACCATTTGCACGACCTTATGTTTTTGAATGTAGGGTTCGTAGTCCTCTCACTTAGAGCACCTGGGATTCCCAAATGGATACCTATATTTATAATGACCGAGATAAACCTACTTTAGAAAGAACGGTTAGCTTAGGCGGATCTAAAAACCAGATTTACGTATTGTAATTGGAAATAAATAAAATCAAATATATAAATAAACAGCTTAGCCAGCTAACAGATGTCCACCATATTTACATTTTCTTCTCTTAGAAATTAAAGCAGTGCACAAATGGTAAAATATTGCTCGGATTTGAGATATTCTAGATTTTATCTATGATGAGAACGTCACAGATGGCGTCGGTATTTTCACCAAATCCTACATGTTTTATACTTAAAAAATCAATCATATTTCTAAATACATTTTAATAACATTGACTTAATCTCTCATATAAGGTGTGTATCATTTTTCGTTCGCTTTCGGCATAATGATTTGTGATTTTAAAGAAAGATTTTATGACTGAGTATGCGAGTAACCGGAAACAGAATATCTTAGATGCTTCACGAAATAATTTAAAACATTTTAACGAGGCAGTTCTTCCAGTATCCGTTTAAAATTGCCGATACCCGGATTAGTAATGAATACCTTGTATTTTTTTAACACGTGCATCTGTATAATTAGCGAATTCTTATACATGCGCTGTAGAATCGATTCAGCAACTTTGATAACTGAATAATTGGCGTTTTTTTCTGTAAACTAGATGAGAATAAATAAGGACTCTTAAAATGTGTATTTATCATTTAAAATCGAATGCTATTTAATTACCACAAGCCAAACTTTAATTTTTATTTTAGGTTCATCAGATCTTAATACATTAAAATGGTTTAAACCATTTTCTGTAGTATATATATTTATGTATATATATATATATATATATATATATATATATATATATATATATATATACACATATATATATATGTATATATATATATATATATATATATATATATATATATATATATATATATATATATATATATATATATATATATATATATATATATATTAGAGGGTCAGACGATAAGACCTTAAGGAACATTTTAGCAATTTTCTTTTTTTTCCACCTGCCCGATTTTAAAAGATGTTTCCTCTGAAATTCATCCTACGATTTTGTTGTACGCTAAATTTTCTTACATACATACATATATATCTATATCTATATCTATATATATCTATCTATCTATCTATATATATATATATATATATATATATATATATATATTAGTTAGAAAAGTCACACATTGAAAACGTTGCTGAAATGGCAATAATATGGATACTATTTAGTTAAAAAATATTTAGAAAACATGGAACTCGATAATTATTTATGTTTTTTTTAATTAATTATTTATTTACTGTAAACACTTGAGCACTTTCGGTTATATACACTCTTGTCAAAAGTATGAGCATATTTTTTCTTTTATCTTTTAGTATAATCCTCCCTTACTGAGACATATTTATCGCAGTCAAGTTGAAATTCGTCTTGATGTTATCGACAATTAATGTTGATATACTACCTTATTCACGTAATCGCGTGCTACACACAGCGGCATATCAACATTAATCGTCGATAACATCAAAACGAATGTCAACTTGACTGCGATAAATATGTCTCGGTCAGGAGGGATTATACAAAAAAAAAGAGTAAAAATATGCGTATACTTCTGACAAGGGTGTATATCAACGAAAGTTTTCAAATTTTTGAAGTAAATAAATTATTTATTTTTCAAAACATAAATAATACGCGTTGTCGAGGTTTTCAAAATATTTGTAAAAAGATATTCTCCTTATTATATATATATATATATATATATATATATATATATATATATATATATATATATATATATATATATATATTATATATATATATATATATATATATATATATATAACATAAAATATAATAAAACGAAACTACATAATTATCGATGCAATAATTTATTTCAACCTTGTGGTTTTATCAAGCATCCAATCCAGATAATTACATTTTTGAGACTGAAAAAAAACAATTAAATTCAACCTCGACAATTCAAATACAATCAGAGAGTGAGGTAGTAACAACCCATCTGATACATCTTTTAGAGAGGGGGAATTAGCGACCATTTAACTCTTATATTTAGCTAGGGAGAGGGGCTTACCTTATTTTATACAGACATCGAAGGGGAGGGATACGTTTTTCAAATAATACCGCCCGTGTACAAACAACTTATTACATTATGACACTTAGCGACTCGCGATATTGCGAGAGAAGATTACCTTGCATACAGACAATCTTACTCACACGCATACATAGGCAAACCTTAATATGTACACCTTTTATGTACATACATACACGCATCACCACCCACACATAATCATAACCATGCATATTCATATACACATATATATGTAACTATTAAACACACATTTAGTTTAAACAAAATCGGTCAGGAGACATCATGTTGTCAAGCTCGATAGGAAAAAGAAAGAAACAAGTAGACAGATATAGAGAAAAAAGAAGAAAGAGAAAACTAACGATTCAACACGTGTCAGAAATGTTGTCTGTATTCTAAGAAAAGGGAATCTATTTGAAATTATCGACAACCTAAATATTATCTATTATACATATGTAATCATATATACGTACACAGATATAAATAAATGTATGTATATATATATATATATATATATATATATATATACATATGTATATACACACATATACCCATAATATTTACACCACACATATACGCATAATCCCTCGATATTCTTATTGTAAAACATAAAAACTATATGAATTCTAAAAATATAATTAATGAGGATAATTATGCAATTACGTCGATTAATTTCTTCATAATTAGTCTTATATTATTTTATTTTTAATTTTAGATTAATTTTATGATCTATGAACATCTATAGTTATCACTTAATTCATGTCTAATAATGTCTAGTGGTAATATTTGACATTTGTACTTATACTAATTTAATAACTAGCGTATTATATGTAGAAACAATTCTTAAAGCTACCTTATTTTAAGTAAATTATCTGAATAAACAAATATTTCAAAATACAATTATATACGTATACACACTAATACACCAATAATACATATAATATATATCACCAAGTCGATAATTCCGTTTCCATAACAGATATTATTATAAATACCTCTACCATTACAAATCGAGAGGTCCATCGGATTTCGAGTCATTGGTTATTTTAAATGTATATTTATGTCTGCAATCGGCCATTAGTTTTTCTCGTTTGTTTAAAAGATTATTGGGTTCATATCTCAGGATTCTTATTTTTTCCTCCAAACATAAATTGCATCTTTGCCTAAATCCATTCGGAACATCAGAATAACATAGGATTGACCACGAAACCATTGGGGACCGGTTATCATTTTTCAGTAGCCATCAATGTTTAGCTAACTCCGTTTTGTTCTTAAGATCTGGGTTATTAAAAGAGTGGTTGTGGTCATAAAAACGTTGTTTCCAGTTTCCCGCGGAAATGTTGATGTAAACTTTCTTTATCTCTGTTGTTATCCTCCGGATAAATTATGGCCTTAAAAATCACGCAATCAACTTTGCAGTTACCGTCCAGTGGGCAATCATTTTTCACTTGACAATTTCATTCATCTATTGTAGTCTTATTTTTACTAGAATTGTATAGTCATTTAGGATTATGGGTGCTGATTATTCTATCCATGTTCCTGGTACAAGAGTAGCTGATTTTAATGGTTTTTCTGTTAAATATCTTTCTAAATGGATAGGTTCATGTAAAAATGCTTATCTACCAGGTTCAAGAATACTTTCCCGATGTTGATGTTAGATAGTTGACAGTAAGGGGGATTGAACCATATTATTTTGAGGCCTCTATTCTTGCGATATTTTTATAATAGCCTCTATGTTACGATAGCCAAATCCCTGTTCTCTATCTGTCTGGGTGTTTCTTACTCGAACTACTAGGGCCCGACAGGACCAGAGACCGCGTGCGCTATGCTCAAGCAGGAAAGATTCACACTTTGCCCGTAAGAAAAAAGCAAACCTATCATGAAATAACATAAAAATGTATCAGATCAGTTGCTTAATACACTAATATTTACTTTTTTTAAATTAAATAATTCCGTCGATTTCCCCGGGCAAAACGCAGAGAAATAAGTTTTACTAAGTATATATATTTCTATAACAGTTTTCTATCATCCATACTTAGTTGTACTAGTGTTACTTGTAGTTATGTTTGCAGCGATTAGTTGGAGGTGTAAAATACCGCGAGAGAAGTTATATATAGATATATATATATATATATATATATATATATATATATATATATATATATATATAAATATATATATATATATATATAATGAAACATATTTCACCCCAAACATGTCCGGCCGCCACTGTAGACGTACGATGCTACTGAGAATTAGGCTGTAGGTTTTAGGTGTCATCCATCAGTTGGGAGCTGTGCAGCGGGATGTCTGTTTACATAAGTTTTAAATCTCTGCATGTCGGTACAGTCGGGGCAGCAGGGAGCATGAATCAGGGAGAAGGTAGTAGGGAGCAGGAAGACGGGAGGGAGTTCCAGAAGCCGCCAGAATGAGGAAAGAAGCTTTAGAGTAGAAAGCTCTTCGGCATCTGGGGACCTTCACGGTCAATGGATAGGATTTAGCTGATTGTCGGGTTGTTCTAGTGTATTTGCGTCGGGGGAGCACTAGAGCAGCTAGTTGATCGGAGTACAATTCAGTGAACGATTAGAAACACATTTGAATACACATATATATATATATATATATATATATATATGTTATTTACTTTTTTCAGCTTACAATAGTTCGACGAAAAATTGAAAACGTTCGTGATACATATCGAACATATTTTATTTTTTAGATTTTAACAGAAATACTACCATTGGAAGACCTGAAAACAATAAAAAAGGTAACATTAAATAGCTACATTATTTCATTTAAAATAATGTTAGCTTAAAATTGCTACACCCCATTGTATATATATATATATATATATATATATATATATATATATATAAATATATATATATATATATATATATGTATATATATATACATATATATATATATACATATATATATATACATATATATATATAAGTACGCATTTTAACGTGGCAGAATGATGTCATCTTTTTAAATTCGCTGCCACATCGGAAGTTTTCTTTTCAACAAATATGTGTTTGACTTCTTCGTATGAATCATTTTAATGGAGTTATTGTCTGAGAACATCGGTTCGACGATGAAATGGATAACGCCATTTATAAAAAAATACGATTCATGAATATGTATATGCATTTCCAGTTTCTCATGCGATCCAAACATATGTAAAGACCTTTATTGCTGTTCCAGGATTCAGGAAATAGAGAATCTAGCAGTTTCAGATTTGGACATGACACTCGAAATGGCACTTGGATGATTCATAGTTGGGATTTCCATTCTTTATAACATTTATTGGTGGGAGACGTGTTCATGTATTTCTTTTAAAAACTATAATTGTGGTGCATTATAGCTGATCACAAATAAGACGTTACACAAGTGTTTATTTGCTAACATGTCATGCTGTTAAACATTTAGCAATCGCTTGAGTTTCATACGATTTTTTAGTCGAAGTTTGTGAAATATTCTGAATGATTTAATGTGACAACATTGTTATAGGCGTAGCATGACACAGTATTGATTTAAATAATTGACGGTAAGACCTGCGACAAACACAGTGAGTGTAGATACACATCAGATAAAATAATACGTAATTTAAACAGGGTGAGAGAATTATAGTATAATTTAAGGATAATAAAAAGTTGACCGTTGATTGAGTTTCGGCAGTCTTGTAATTCCTTTAGCCCACACATTCCAGGGGCGATTTTTCTGACAAAGAGGACAACATTGCTGTTTTCTGGATCAAAATCTATCCACTTAACAGTTATAGTCAGCTAGTGCTTTATCTTGAAGTAGTAATTTTTAAAACTCCTTACATATAATGGCTTCATGACTTGTCTGGAGCCATTTCCATCAAAGGAAATTAGAAAAATGCTTAGCATATGGTATTTGCAATATGTCATTCTTATTGCTCATTTGAAATTCTTAGATGGAGATAACATCAAAAAGAACTAAAGAAACGTAAACTATCATAATTTACTAGCAGGAAAACAGAATAACCAAATACACTCCTACTCCGATACATGAACCTCATCTTTGTTTTGTAAGCGAATTTTTAATTTCCCATAAGTATTAATTATTTGGGTTTTAATGATCATCTACGCATTAATTGAAGTTATTTGTGTGATGAAATCTGAGGGCTATTTAAAAAAAAAGTTTCCATAAACAAGCACTGGAAAAAAGTAAAAGATTATATTTTGGTAAATCAATTATTTTGGGGTATTATTTCCAGAAAATGATTTTTAATTAGAAAAAGTCAACTAATATTGTGTGCAAACAGCGTCGTTAGATTTTAATAATTAGAAATATATGAACACGTGTGTATCGGACGATCAGAATCATACACATATGTACACTATCCCTCAAAATGAGACGTCGCAATTTATTCCCGCCTACAACTGCCAGAAAGTAGAATTGAATATAAATAGATACAGACGTTTGAAAGGTCAGTTGATCCAGAATATTGTCTACGTAAACGCGTTTGACTCAATTGCTATGAAAACGAATCTGTTTGAATTATTACTCTTTCGCCTGAGGTACTGAGTGATGTTTATTAGTGTTTGCTCTTATACTTTTGTCCACAAGTGAACTGACTTTTGATCATGTAATAGATGCTAATTTGGTGTAAATAAAATGCATATAGTGTTGTATGGATTGCTTGTATTATTTATCTGATTATTGAACCTCCTTCTACAAGGTCATTTAACAAAATGCAAACGACAAAATGTTCAGTGATTATTCCGAATATAGAAAGACTTATGTTTTGCAACGAACGTGAAAATAGTTCAACATATTTAGGTAGGGAGCGTTTTGTTTTGCATATTCTAAGAGGATTATTGACAGAATATGTTATTTTGTGTTTTTATTATTTTTGATCTGACAACATAATTTGCAAATTTTGTTTTATTAGCTATGCAGTCGCTAATAGGCGTTGTGATTACTATGAAGTAGGTGATCGCGCGGTGTAATACGAACAAGTTATAGTTGTAAGATTGATTTAGTATTTCTTTACTGTGAAATGGGTTGATAAATATCTACTCTTGCGCTTGAATTAGATATCAAAGAGAAACCGGCTAATTAGATTCAATAATTTATATAACATTTAATTAGCCGTTTTCTCTTTGATATCTAAAGAATTTCAATGACATTATATTTTGGTTCTGAAACCAGGTTAAAATTATTGACTTAATTACGTAGCTGGTCTTTTATATGTAGCGTTTGTTAGAAAGACTTCCATGAACTAAAAGTATTGTCATTTTCTAGAAATGACCTCGTGGAGTCATACAATCGGCCTGCATGACACTGCATTAATCTATGCCAGCCTAAAACGTACTAGAGTAACGTTAGCGTGTCTAAAGCGAAAAAGGTATCAATATCTAACGAAACGTTTACATATGTATTAGATCCTAACGTAACTAGTTTCGTTTTCATAAATAAATGGTTTCTTATAATGCAGCATGAATAAAAGTTATTCGCGATGCAGGGTGGGACATTTTTTTAATTTTTTAAATGAGTTTTTATGTTGCTTAAACTGGACATAAAAACACCCTGGTACCTTCTATGTTTATTATTGACTTTCTAACGAACTGAATATTGAAATTTTATCTGCTTAAAAATCAAGTCACATTCAGTAGCGATTTCACACATTTGTCCTCCCAACGATCGAAAACGCACCCTTTTGCTTTCTATTTTACTTATTTGATTATTTTGGTTTTTCGCTGTCAGTTTGTGTTCTTAATCATCTCCTTTTCCCAACATAATACGTTCAGTTTGACATTCAAGATCAGCCTCGTTTCCATTTCCTGCATCGCTGTCCGGAAATGGAAAAACATGTCGGCTAAAAAGCAGCTTATCGCCAGATTCAGTCAAACGTTGATGAGTAACTCATATTTTATTCATTCGCCTTCTCCCTCTCTACTGATTACATATCCTTCTACCCTTTTTGCATCTGAAGAATATTCCGAGTGGCTTCCTTTCGTTTACTTTTTCAAGCATTAAATGAATAAATAATTCTTCAATATTCTTGTTCTAGTTATAAAAGCGCCGTGGTTATTTTTATTATTTTGCAACTCTCAATTTTTTTTATAAATGCAAGTACTTACAGAAGGTGTTTTTCTACACGCATTCATTTATTAGAATTACACTTTTTAAGTTACGGATGGTAAGACGAATTTATAACGTTTCTCTAACTATCTGGATAACTAGTCCATGCAAATAATAGTTTTACACGCATTTATTTATGATAATTAACTAGTACGAAATCGAATTCGCAATCTAGTGGGGGAACATACTTTCTCTGTCGTATACCCGTCTTTCTCACATAATACACGTGTTTAGTCTTACTCTATTCCATCTTTATATGCATGTTAGCTACGTCATTTAACTTATATATCTGGTTCTTCGTGTAAAATATTCAATTTAAAAAATGTTTACCTATCATCACATCAAAGCACATTCATTTTTTCCTCTGTGTGGTCAGCAGAACTTCCAGGTACGAAGTTGCTTTCCAAGAACATGTCATACGTAGCAAACAATACCACGGAACCACTTTCGAGCTGAATTCACAATCGCCCAATGTCAATAAATACTATTCAAACCGTCTTCTTAAGTAATACACTTTTGCCAATTCTACCCATCATCTTAAATCCCATAAATGCTTATCCTTATGTTGCTTTTGGCCTTGCTATGTGGTGACTAAGTAGTATGGAAGTCTTGTTGCCTCAAATGATCTATAATGTTTCTCCAACTCTTCTAGAAACGGTGGCCGTTCAAATGATAATACCAACAATGATTCCGAACAAGAATAGAAAATAGGTTAATGTCATGGCTAAAATTATTTAAAAACAAAAGTTTTTAAGTAAGGCATTGGTAGGTTGCTTCGAAAGTACTTAAAATTGCATTCAATACATTATTTCGACTACTATTTTCATCTATATATTTTTACAAGTTTATTTCCGATATAATTTCCAATTTTCAGCAGGTGCATCTTTTCGAAATTGGAAATCTTATCAGTGTATCTCGGGGAACTCACACGGGCATTCGTTTATTTAACTTATGGTAGTAGAGTGTTATTTGTTCCGTCAAACATACACGAGTAAGTATTTGAATTAGTGTACTATAATTAGTTATTATCGACTGTGCTAAGGATTAAACCGTCAAGTAATTAGAACTCTCAAATAAATGAAACATATGGGACCAAAAAAGGTAACTTTTTAACTGAATAATCGCTGATTACTACATTAGCTTGTGAGCACTTTGATTTGTCTATAACTTTGTTAAACTGTTTACATATAATTTCGCATGAGAAGTTCATGCTATTTATGTTATTTACACCTTTGTTTCGAAGAAAAATATATAAATATGAATGTTATTTGTTAAAACAGAGTTCCAAAGTCATTTGCTTTGAAACAAATATAAAATCACTCTTGACATGAATTTATTTTCAATTAGATACATAAAGCTGCCTTTCTCTGCCTCTCTGCCTCTCTGTCTCTCTCTCTCTATATATATACATTGTTTCATCTACTATTTATAAATGAGTAAACTTTTGTGATAATCTATTTATCTAAAGGTTAATTGATTGAATCTGTATAAAGAGTGCAGTTACGACACTGATAAAATACGTTACTTTTCAACTTCTGTTTTTGTAAAGCCTTCATAAAATTGGGGCGAAACGTTGAGATAGATTCTTGAGATTTAGATCCATCTGTTCAATGTTATATAATATATACATATATATTAATCCT
The DNA here is from genome assembly GCA_963556195.1 of Sepiola atlantica. Classification (NCBI taxonomy): domain Eukaryota; kingdom Metazoa; phylum Mollusca; class Cephalopoda; order Sepiida; family Sepiolidae; genus Sepiola; species Sepiola atlantica. The sequence goes on from OY744524.1 coordinate 155,543,872, forward strand.
TCCATAGATGTTTGACCGTATTACGGCTCTGCTCTGTTGCTAGAAACAGGCATGAGCTGAAGAGTGCGATTGAAAAACTAATCGTGTTATCAGCAGTCGAGAACCCTTACACATTTTGTATCAGTGACCGCATAGAGTAAAGGCAACCGGTGTATCATCAGCTACCTAGAATGTTCTATTTCTTTCAGACAGACCTATGATTTTACACTAAGTAGAAGTCAGAAATGAAAACCGACACATTGTAAACAGCTAATATATATATATATATATATATATATATATATATATATATATATATATATATATACATTATTATTTGATGTATACACATAACATGTTATAAGGAGATATCATTTTTTATATATCAATTTTTATTATTTACTTAAACGATGCTTGACACGAAAGTAAATCTTGGTAGTACGTTATTAAAATATATTGATGGCAGTTAAGCTACACAAAGGCTTCCGCGTCCTATCTCATGAGGGAATAATCAGGCTAAAAGGCATGGAGTTAGTTTTGCAGGTTGTTTTTATATACACGTCTAACTAGTTTACCAATGAGATTCTTTGTTGTTCTCTTGCCAATCGTTGAGCTTCTCATGAAAGAAGGTTCGGTTGATTTTACTTCCTATTTCTTATTCTAATGTTCTGTTATCTATCGGGTGACTCACCCCTGTTTCTTTGGTGTGCCCTTAGCCAATTGTAGTCTTCTCACAAACAAACAGTTTCCGCACTATCACGGAACGTTAAAACCTGTTATTAAAAACCCAATCGACTTATCAGCATTCGAAAACCCTTAACATTAATATGCATTTTTCAAAATCGATACAGCAATAAATTATTCTTTAGTGATCTCAAAACTAGTAAATAATCAGTTCTAGAATGTAATCAAGATGAATGCTACAGTAAACACACAACGAAATAAAACGTTCGCATGAAAATAAAATGTGTGAAATATTTAATTATCGTACGTTCTTCTTCTAACATGAATTTCGTCATGTTGTGGTTTACTACGAAATGTACATATTTAAGGAAAAGAAAAAAAATTGTTAAAGAAGAATACCAATTTAATGCGTTGGAAATTCGAAAATAATAATCAAGTACCTGTTTTTGCGTGTTATTACATTTTCCATGTGTTCGCTGTTTATGCATTAAAGATGGTGTTTCTTATTTCCGACGACCATCTGTGTGTTCGCCCACTCATATTTTATATATTTCGTCGAGTCTTTGTAAGATGCGCGATTTTGTCTGTCTGTTACTGTTCGTTTTTTCAATGCATCTTCATATTAAAAAGAATACGAAGCAAAACTATGAAAACCATTTCGTCTTTTATGGCAATACTGAATACGGGTCTCCAATGTTCGCTGGTTTATCTAAAAAATATTGATATTATTTGAAATATGCAATTTTATTTAGTATAAAAAGAATGAGTGTAAACTGGAATTTTCTATAGTTTATCAAGTTCAATTTAAAATAACATTTTTAGACCGTCAAGATGAAACGAAATAGAATTTAGTTTTGTCAATCTTGCTTCCGACTCTACTCTGTCATGGGTGAGTATTAAATAGGCGTTTTAGTGTGCTCTGAACATTAAGTTTAACACATCATTTTGTCATGTTTTAAAACCTTAAGGTTTACATTGCATTGTGTAAATTTGAGTTAAGATACTATTTACTTCTGTCTGTAAATTTCAGGTTTGAAACCTTACATGACCTACCCCATTTAAGTTTAAAATAACATTGTAAAGCTTGAGGTACAAAGAAAAGCACTTTTAGTATGTCGAGTTAAAGTTTCAAATAGTATTGTTTGAGTAGAAAATACCATTTTCCTTGTGCGTCAAACTTGCTTCAAAATAGCACTTTTGTTTCTATAACTAGCTTACATTTGAATAAGCATTTTATTTGGTCTATCAAGCTTACAGTTTTTAATAGCCTTATCTTTCGGTAAAACAGCTTTGGTTAACATTTTACTACCTACAATTTTAAGATCTTTATTTTATTAGTATATCTTGAGTTCCCATGGCATTCCCCTTGCCCGAGCATGACTAAGTTTGAAAACAACACACACTTTTCTTGGCCTGTCAAATTAAGGTGTGATTTAAAATATTCTATGGGCTTTCAATATAAGGTTACCTTAGTCTGTCAAGCTTGAAATAACATTTACTTTGGTCTGATAAGCGTAGGCTTAATATAACATTTTCGAATTTTGTCAGGCGTAGGTTTGACTTATCATTTTATTTAGTCTGTCAATCTGTAGTTTAAAATGACAGTTTCTTTTTTCTATCAACCTAATATTTTGAGTAGCATCTTTAACTTTAAATATTATTGTCTTTGCTGTATCTTTAAATAAGAGTTGTATTGTCAAACGCGCAAAGTGAATGGACGCATCGTAAGAATATCCAGCGTTGTTTTTATTGTTGATTGTCCAGATGAAATGAAGCATGTTTATACAAAGAAATGATTCGCCTTCTTGCATTAAGCCCGAGCGTTCTGTTATCTTTCATTCTTCGTAATGTGATCGGGCGGAGGTTTCCCGCCTTCTTTAACGTCAAGATGTGTGGCTATCATGTGTATTACTGCCAGTTAGTCATGGGTGTCAAGGATCAAAACTGACACCACAAAAGCAAACTTCCGCTTCATGCAAACAATCGCTCTAAGGCTTACATGGACGGACAACTGTGCTCCGAAAGAAATTTAAAAAAAGAAAGAAATACGAAACATCTTCACTTTTCCGTGCTACTATCTATTTCGGAATATTTTCTTGGAATGTTTTTGCCTGTTAATCTTTGTTGTATTCATACTTATTTATTGATTTCGCCGTTTGATCCATCACGGATGAAAATGGTGGGAATACGTTTTTTTTTCTCTTTTAGAATTATTATTTATTTACATTTTTATTATTTCTTTAGTTTTTTGTGCTTTTTAGATTATTTGTGTTTCGTCATTCACATATCAATCATTTATTTTATCTCTCTTCTGTTCAATTTTCAGTCGTTTTATCTGACTATTTCGACTTTCTCTGTAAGGCATTTCTTTGGCAACTTTTCGCATTTCACACATTTTTCTTTAAGATGATATATATATATATATATATATATATATATATATATATATATATATATAATATATATATATATATATATATATAGAGAGAGAGAGAGAGAGAGAGAGAGAGAAAGAGAGAGATAGAGAAAGAGAGAGATAGAGATACATATATAATAATAAGTGTGTTTGCATGTGAAAATATTTGTATGTACATGATTCACTCCTAAACTAATCACCGATGTTTATTGATTTCTTCTAGTTACAAAAAGTCGAAAAGTGGGTGATATTTAGTTGAATTGTGTATTATATAATGTGGCTTTGAGTGGGCGTAACGGTTTCGAAAAAATACAGATGCCTTAAATTCTGGCGAAATTGTGAGCATTATTTAATATTAGTTAATATCATTCAATCAAATTTCAGTTCATGTCGAGTTTTATATAGAGTATACTATGAGGATAACATCCAATTTGAAAATTCAAATATATCAAATTTATATTGAATTCAGTCGTCATAATGTCACATAAAAGTAGTGCAAAACATTTTCATTAGGACAATTACATTTATGTATCCTAGGACGAGTATTATTCCGGCATGTATATATATATATATATATATATATATATATGATGGACTCTCCCGTCGATTTCGACGTATAAGTGCCCCACCAGGCGCTGCCCGCGCGTGAATTTGTAATTGCAATCCTCAACAACCGCTCTCCTGAGTCGGCATTGCTTGGTTCCAATGGCAAGTAGTAATACAAGACGACTGGAAACAATGCCGAGATAAGCAGAGATCACATTCGGCACCTGGTATTCCCAAATGGTCACTCATTTAGTATATATATATATATATATATATATATATATATATATATATATATATATATATAGTATTCATATTTACGTTCTAAACTCCTCTTCTATTTTCACTTCAGATCTTTTGAATATTTCCATCTTATTTATTTCTTTCTTTGCTGAATTTATTTAGTTATTTGTAACTTTACTTTCATTCTCTTTAACATATTTCTTGGAATTTTTCTTAACTTCTATTTTTCATTTTCATTTTTTTCTCTTTATTTGTCTTTTATTTTCTTCCGTTCTTTTTGCTTTTAAAGTGTGTAACCATTTAAAATATTCCCTTTTGCTTTTTTTTTGCTTTTTTAACACATTCTTTTCGTTTTTCTATCAGTACAACGGTTTCTGACATGTGTCTTGTTACATTTACTATTTTCTTCTGATTTGGTCTGCTTCATATTTTATTTATTTATTACCTGCTTTCTTTCTTTCTTTCTTTTTTATATCTTCTTTTACAATGAAACTGGTAGATTTTATTCATTTTTCAGTCTTTCTATATGTGTTTATTTCCTTCTTTCCATTTTAAAATATGTATGTGTATTATTTTAAATGATATATTTTTAATTTCCATCCACCCACAGAATATGCTCATCTTAGTTGTTTGATATCAATTCATTAATATGTGGCATTCAGAAATTGGATATAAAACTTTCAGGAATATGTACAGGATTTACACATGTTTGGCAAAACGTGACTCTAATTATTTCCACTTGACAAATAAGAAAGTGACATTTCTTCATTTTTTCTGAACGAATTGGAGTGAATCACAGATTCCATGAAGATTGTTTCTCAGAAGTTTCTGTTAAAAATAACATTTTCTTGTCGTGGCTAGAATCATTCTCAGCTCTGTCACGGCGAGATGTAGTCTTTATTTAAATGGCATGGCTTTTAAGAATAAAGCCACGGAAAGTAAGCTGTTGGGTTTGTCGGCAGTAGGCCCACAATTATTATCGGGGAAATTCTTTGAAGTTTTGCAGAATAGTGCAGAAAACTTGAGGAACGTGAGAAAGACTCAGCATGTAAGAATTAACCCTCTAAGAAGAGTAAAGAGAAAGTTGGATGCCCCTAGAGAGCTCTAATAGGAAGGAGCCCTGTTTCAGGACCGTAGGAAGCAGAAGCCTGCCTTCAACTTTTGACTAGGAAAGGGTCAGAGTTCTTCGACCATGACTAGGGACCAGACAGGTCCTAGAAAGGCAAGAGGTCAGAATGCTTTGGGGGTTCGTTCCTAGCAGCAGTAGCAATCAGACGGTCAGACCAAACCAGTCGGGGGACGACTGGAGGGTTTCTTGGAAGGGTGGAAGAAGGTTACTTCCGACCGTTAGATCTTCGAAGTAGTCCAGGAAGTACTGAGACTTCAGTTTGCATCAGCTCCAAAACAGGGTGAGATAAAAAGTACAGTATTAGGTTCGTCTTACCAAAACAACCTCATGTCAGAGGAAATAAGAAGCTTGTTAGAAAAACAAGCACTAGAATTGGTTCAGAAAGCTCAGGAAAAGCAAGGATTTTACTGCACTTCCTTTCTAGTGCCAAAGAAGTACGGAGCTTTCCGTCACATTCTAAATCTGAGAGAGGTAAACTCTCACTTGGTGGTCCCTCATTTCAAGATGGAGACAGTCAGATCAATACGTCAAGCATTGAGGGTGGGAGATTGGGCAGTGAAACTAGACCTAAAAGATGCCTACTTTCATATTCCAATTTTCTCAGACAATAGGCAGTTTCTGAGATTTAATTTTCTAGACGCCCATTACCAATGACAAGCAATGCCTTTCGGACTAGCAGTGGCTCTCAGAGTGTTTACAAACATCATTGCGGCTCTGGGCAGTTTCCTAAGATGTCAACGAGTACATATTTTCATGTATCTGGACGGACGATTGGCTGGTCAGAAGCCAAGACAGACACGTTCAACCCACAAGCTGTACTAATACAGGATCTCCTGCAAAAATTGGGATTGTTAATCAATATTCAAAAATCTTGTCTGCAGCCGGCAAAGAGATAGTTTACCTGGGCACTCTCTTTAATTTAAAAATAGGAAAGATGTGTCCATCAGAAGAAAGATTTCAGGCTCTTTTTCAGCAAATAAATTTAATCTTGAACTCGAGTTTCAGCGGAGTCCACATATTTCTCAGACTGTTGGGATTGATGACGGCATGCAACGACTAAATTCCTCAAGCTCGTTTGCATATGAAACCGATCCAGTTTTATCTTCAAGCGAGGTGGATTCCACAGAGATACGATATAAGAGAGAGGATTCCTGTCCACAGTTCGTTGAAGGAATCATGTTATGGTGGGAAAAGAGGGAGAATTTCGGGGAAAGAGGTTCTGTTTCGCCAAGTAGGACCAGTGGTTTTATGGACAGATGCTTTAGTAAAGGGCTGGGGTGCTCACTCAGACACCCATCAAGTGACCGGAGTTTAATACAAATACCAGATGAAGATGCACATAAATTGGCTGGAGTTGAAAGCTGTCCATTTAGCACTCGCCCAGCTGCTACCGCAAGTGAGAGGGATGAGAGTTCTTCTCAGGTGCGACAATTCCACGGTAGGGCTTACATCAATAAAGAAGGTGGCACTGACGTGGGAAGTGTTCCAATGGACAGAGAAGTACAATACCCCCCTCTGTGCTGCGCACATTCCAGGTAAGAAAAATGTTATGGCAGATCGTCTTTCAAGGGCATTAACAGGAACTTGCCTAACGGAGTGGAGTTTTGACAAGTAGATGGTTAGCGTGCTTTTTCAAAGGTTCGGTCAACCAATCATATACCTCTGTGCTACACTGGAGAACAGAATATTGAAGTTGTTTTGCTCCCCCCTTTCAAGTGAAGCAAGCATATGCGGCAAGTGCGCTAAGCATCAATTGGTCGGGGATGTATGCGTATACGTTCCCTCCCCCGATATTGATTCACCGCGTCCGTCGGAAAGTATCTCAGGAATGTTGTGTCCTGCTGTTGATAGCCCCACATGCTCCTCGTCAGTCTTGGTATCCTATTCTTCTACAGCTCTTAACACACTTCCCGAGGTTGTTACCGGTAACGTCACAAATGGTATCACAGAAGTTCGGCAGGATAATACATCCAGATCCAGCAAGCTTGAAGGTAGTAGAATGGAAAATATCAAACATAGTCACACTAAGGAACCGCTTTTTGAAAAGGCTCGACAGTACATCAAAGAAAGTAAAAGGCCATCCACCAGAAGAATGTATGAAGCAAGGCAGCAAATATATAGAGGCTGGTGTGTTGAACGGAATATCAATCCATATTCAGCCTCTATAAAGGAGGTTGCATATTTTCTAGTCTATTTGTATGACACCAGGAAATGCAAAGCGGCTACTATTGTTGGTTACAGAACAGCTTTAGCTGTAATACACAATGGTTAGGAGAAGAGTTCTATAAATACAGAGAAGCTTTTGTCGGACATGGTTAGATGAATTTTTAAATTCTAGTCCTTCGGTTAGGCCTCTTCTCCATAGGTAGGAATTGCCTTTTGTTCGAGCCTTTAGATTCAATAGAATTAACGTATTTATCATGGAAGACAGTTTTTCTGGTTGCCTTAGCGTCGGCTGCCAAGGTTAGTGAGCTTAGCGCTTTTTCCACTAATGAGTCGAATTTTAGACAAGAGAATGCCGGCATTAGACTGTTACCTAATTTGTGATTTCTAGCTAAAAAATCAGCGTCTGAATAAAATCTGTCCGCCTTGGTTTATTCCAGACTTTAGTAAGTTTACGGATAACTCTAAAGATCTTCTACTATGTCCTTGTCGTTGCTTAAATACTTACATTAACAGAAAAGTTCCGACAGGATAGGGGACGCTCTCTTCATTACTTATCTGGAAACCATCATAAACCAGCGTCGATAAGTACTATATCTAGATGGATAGTTTCTACCATTAGACATGCATATGGGTCTGCTGATCAACTAGGTTCGAAAGAAATTAGAGCCCATGATACTAGGCACTTAGCCGCATTTTGGGCTTTGTTTAATGGGGCCTCGCTGAAATACATTCTTCAGGCAGCTCATTGGTCTTCGGAAAAAACAAACATTTGCGCTATTCTACTTGAGAGAGGTGACCTGAGACGAAGGAGATGTTGCCAGATCATCCATTTTAAAGACAGCTGGAAGGGGGAAAATTTAGTGAGTGTTTTCTTTGTTGTTACTCTTTCCATCGCCCTTTTTATTCTGCTACAAATTCTATGTTTTATGTTTTATTGTTACAGGTAAGTAGATAAATCGATATAAACTGAGGGTTTTTAAAAGTAAAATCCCTATTTACGAGATTTCGATACTTACCTGTATACTCCCTCCCCCCTCTTTAAGTTGAGGTTGTTTAAGGTGATGAGAGTGCCTCGTATTAAAGTGAAATTATGAGTAGAGGTTAAAGGTTATTTAAGAGGCAACGGAGATGATTTGATTTTGGCGTGGTGATATGCACATTTGAGCATTTTGCTAACGTTGTTACAGGTAAGTATCGAAATCTCAAAAACAGGGGTTTTACTTTTAAAAAAACCCAGGTAAGAGTGTGCAGTTTAAAGAATCGAGCGTTTATATAAAACCTAACTTTGGACTATCTAGTACGCTTTATACTTAAATAGTGGCGTAAACTAATTTTGTAGTTGTATATCTTTCGAATATGCGTAGAAGAAATGGAATTGCTAACTTTATGAACCAAACGATTTTCATTTAGTTTTTTGAAAAATTGAAAATAAGAATTTGCATAGTTTTCGTGACATGTATATATTAATTAATAAGTATTGTAAGTGTAATTAAGATCGGATCATTCTCGTAGTTTTTCTGAATGTCTTCACAATTAAGGGAACCTCCATGTTGCAAAAAATAAAAATAATTGCAAATTACGACATTTTCTAGTTGAAAAGCAAGTTTAATTAATATATTCACGTAGGATATACATAATAGCGGATATTTTTCTTTCAATACTCTTACCATGTTGAGGTTTTAGGTACACGCAGAACACAAAATTAGATTTTGCACGCAAAAAGTTCCAAATGTGAAGGCATTATTCTGCTCTAGTCGAAGTAATATGGACGAATTATGATGATATTTTATAAGTATATTTTAAAGCTGTATCTTTTATTCAGATACGCTGATGTTCTAAATTTGTTTAATTATTAGAGAACTTAAATAAAAAATTAGAAGATCTGTTCACGTTTTCTTTTTCTTGTGAAAAAAAATAATAGCTCAGCAAAGACTACAGAAGTTCCAAATGATGAACACAATTTTATTCTGTGACGCAGAACCCTCGGTCCAACAATAGAAGTTATGGGTACGCTTCAGGGACCACATATATCACCTAATAAACTCTCAGTAAAATAAGAAGACTACGGACATGTACCAGAAAGATAGAGAATAACCTCTTCCAATGGCATGGTGCTTCTCTTTTTTCTCTTTTTTCAACTCGTGGCCCAGAAGCCCCGTGTGTACTTTGAATGTCACTGAATTTATTGAAAATAAAAATGTGGTGATCAAAGCTGTTATGGCCTAATAGAGCTACTAAATCGACCTAGCCCTCTGCAAATGTAGACAAGAGAACGATACGAGGAAACACTGCTTTGTCGTCTATTTATTACTGAATAAGTCCAGTTTAAAAGGCCGAAGAATTAAATGATGTTGCAAGGGAGATCGTACATGAATGGAAGAAATCACATTCTGCAAAGTTACGTAAATATTTTTAAAAGGGATATTTTGTTGCAGGTACTCCAATATGCATTGACTCTAAGAATGTCAGTGCATTTTTATGATAATTGATTACGATTAAGGTGCTAACTGATAAATTTAGCATGTTTAATAAAAATTATAAGGCAGATTTCTCAAGTTAATGCAATACGATATTTAGATCTGAAAGGTTATTTTCTAATTATTTATACATATATTCGTAGATTCAAAAAGAGAAAGCACTCTTTTCACTACTTATTTCGGCACCTGCATTATATTAGCTCAGATAGTAACTCTGACTTATCTCCAGAACTATAATGTCTCTCCCGATCATTAGAAATTCTGTTCTACGCACATTGGTATTGCAAATTTATCCAAAGTGATGCGATCAAGCTCATCCCTTTCGTATTGAGACACGTCTGTCAGCGTCAGTCAATAAAGAAAGTGTTAACTCCTCCGTTACTATATAATTTTTTCCGTTACTTTTTATTGTTTCGCTTGGCCTGACTTCCCCTTAAGTCTCACCAGAGTAAGTATGTTCTATAGAGCAACCTATTAAGAGACGATTTTTGAAGAAGTATTATATGTTGAACCAATTATTATTTATTTACGCGTGAATGTATTTGTTTTATTTTTATTTTTATTTTATTGTCTATTTGTATTTGTTTTCTTTGTTTTGTTTTGAAAACTGATTTAAAAATAAGTCATAAAAGTTTAGTCTGTAGTTTTCCAATAAATAAATATAAATAAATAAGAAACTAACAAATAAATACATTGCTTAATCTTCAAGTGGGCAGTGACTGGTTTTCAAATATAAAAGCTTTATATGATAAGCGATTTATTTTTTTCTTACTTCCGCTATTACTTCGGCATTTGCATACGTTACCGTAAATATGTTTGCATATCCATACGCATCTATACTTTGTATATTAGTTCTGTAAATCTGAATGGACACCTATAGTGGCTTGTATGTCATATATATATATATATATATATATATATATATATATATATATATCATATAGACATAAGGGAAACTCAATTTCGACATATTTTTTATTTATGCGCTAAGAATGTCACATAAACAACATTTTGTGTACGATCGTTTCAGAGACGATATAGATTTTCACTAATATTAGATCTACATCAGCACAGGGTAAAAACCGAATGTAGAAACCAACAACCAGCATCTGGAATGTGGAGGTGAATACTCCCAGTTATACAGCATATTATGAAAGAGTAATAGTGGTGTAAAGCAGACCAGTTGAAGCGGTGTACAACTCATATGATATACAAACAGATACACAGGGGGAATGGTTGTTAGCTTTCAGGTAAGGAAAAACACACCTCAAGCAACAGGAAGAATAAATTAAAACAACAATTTAAATATACGATTACATGAAGTGAGAAATGTAGCTAATAATTGAATTCGCTATCCATCAAAAGTTGATAGAATCAGTTGATAGAAGCTTCATACAAACTTTTCATACTAGAAACTAAAAATTAAAACATTCAAAATTAAAATAATTTGAATGTAAAAAAGGCAAGCCAAAGGTACTACTTAAAATATTAAAAAGTAAAGAAACAAAAATCGAACAAGAAACCAACGGAACTTATATACACCAATTTACCAAAATACTAAATAGACTATTCGGCCAATTGAAAAAATAAACATTAGCAAGCAAAATCACACCGTGTTATTTTATAATGTTTGCTTAAATTAAAATATTGTTATTCAATACACACCCACCCAATAAATAAATAAATCAATAAATATTATTTTAAAAGTACACCCATGTTTACATATGTTTTATATATATATATATATATATATATATATATATATATATATATATATATATATATATATAAAATAAAATATGAAACTAAAAGTATACGTTTAGTAGATAGAACCTATAGTGAAATGGTTTAAGCTTACTATACGAGATAGAGCAATTATAAAGATAGATGAAAGAACAGGGATAAACATGTACGAATGACACATTTATTTCAACTTCGATTGTTCAATGCAAGGTATACTTGGTAATAAAGTTATGTTTATTATTCTTTCCTTAAGTCAAGGCTTTTCAAAGATTACACTTTTATCATCAGAGTAATTACATAGATAGATAAGTTGGCAGTTGAAAAGCCAAAATTCAAAATTTGTAAAAATATTAAGTAATGGATAGTGAAAAAGTTCATGTAAAAACATACGGGGTCTGTCCGCCGATGAGGTGTCCAAGGAAAGGAGATTTACAGATGGGTGTTCGTGAAGGCAGCATGGAAAAGAGTTCAAGAATAAAGTAACCCCAATGATGTTTGATGTTATTTTTATTTCTGCGATATTTATCGCTTTTGTTCATATATTGTTTTAATTTTATTCTATGCAACTATTTGTTTACTATTTTTTTATTTCGTGTTTTTCTAATTTTCGCAGCAGCTTTTTAACAGTTTTAATTTATTTTCTTGATAATGTTGTGCAGGAAATTGATTACGGAAGTTTTTTTTTCTATGAGATTTTAGAATTTCTTATACAGTTAGAAGTGATGTCTAAAAGGTGATTTAATTTTGTGTTAACTTGTAGTATAATATTTGACCATTTATTAGTTATATTTCTATGGAAATACTGTATAGCTAATATATATGTAAGTTATGAGATACAATGGAGTTTTTTTTTCTGAGACTTTTTATCTGAACATTTTGTAAAATATTTAATTTAAGATATCATCCAAATTCTTATATATACGTTCCGTTGGTTTCTTGTTCCAATTTTTAAATTCTGTACGTCGCGAGTATTTTTATTTGTTTTATCAAATAATCATCAGACAGGGTAAGTCTTGGTGGGTTTACAACTAGGTATTTTACGGTGTTGTGTTTAAAAGCTAATCATTTTAAAATGAGATTATTTAGTGATGAATGTCGCATGAGAACGTGAGTATGTGCAATGCGTATAGAAAATTCAAAAGTATGTATGAATCATGTAAGCGACTATCATCCCGTATTAACACTCTACTATGTTCGCTGAATACCAATCTGCTATTCTGTCAATCGAGAATGTTAAATACATCTACTGAATAGACAATCAAAACGCCAGGACAAAAAAGTATACATCAAATGGCGTTCTGTATATGCGTTTTAAATTTAGAGTAGCTAAGAGACAAGATCAAAATACATGCAATAAGTATGGTTCTAAGGAAATGTGATACAAAGAATACTTCGTTTTGAACGTGGGTTGAACTGGTATAACACTACACCATGAGAGTGAACAATTTCACGACTTTCGGTAGGAGAAGCTGTCCAGTAGGATCAAATGTAAAAATTATTGAAGCATACCAAAATATGTTTGTACACATATTGTTGTTTCTTTTGCCATTGTCAGGGCACAGAGACGGAATTCCAAATGAGAAATGTCCGAGGGAATACGATATTGAAGAAGAAATGTGTCTTGCATCTGGGGATATGTACAGAAAAATAATGTGATTTAGCTGCTAGTCATATTGGTCTGAGGTGTTACAGGTGCAAAAAGTTCATCAGGGCACATTCTGTAGAAGTACATGTTAAACCAATACATGGATGCAACATTGCGGCGATGAGACAGGAGATTGATATGTGTTTACATTGGTTCACATATAAGGTTAGAGTATCTTTTTAGCACCCTGTCCAACATAAGGGAAACTTGTATAAAGTGCACAAGCCAAGATGTGGCAACAATGCTGCATGTTTGCACATTAGCCTACCTACCTCGATGTATTTATCAATTTATCAATTTACCAATAAATATAATAAATTTACACTTAAACACTGTAAAATATACCATAAACTATAATAACAGACTGGTTATCTAACGTTTGTATAGAAAGCTAATTTAAATGTCTGTAAGAGCGAGAGCAAGATGTTGTCAACGTTTATTTTTCTGGATTTGTATATATTTTGTAAGTACTTGTATAAATGTGTGGATTAGAACTTCCTTCTCCATGTCTCAGCATGTGTAGATCTATGTATATCCTCATATTTAGAAATACTCCGTTGATGTCAATTTCTTTGTTAATTTCCATGGATTAAGCTGTCGTTTTACAGTCGTGTATTTCTTTCCACTATCCCCCGTTCCCTCAGATTCTCAAATAATATCTTTCCAATCACACCCTTCTCTCGATTTACCTCATTCGATTCTCTCTATTCGTATCCGTCTTCCCATATCCTTTCCAGCGGTCTTTGCCTCCTCATAATTTCAACCTTTGCTATACTCCTCACGTTCTCTATGCATTCCTTTTGTTCAAATATTTCTTCGTATTTCCCTCATTCATTACACATTTTTCCTACTTTGCCTACTTCATTTTTCTTCATCATTTATTGTTGTTCTTTCTCCGTTTTGTATGTCGCACATTCTATACCAACTTATTTCTACTTCTTTATTTTTCTTTCTGGACATTCGGCAATTGTTTGACACCCCACACACCAAAACAATACATGAACTCTTGTCAATAAACACCAACAAAATACCAACTGATGTACATCCCAAATATGCTCTTGGATCGCTACTAAAATGTTCAATTTTTATTTCCCTTGCTTCAATTTATTAACACACACACCCGTACACATAAAACACACACAGACAAACGTGCGCATATATGTTTGATTTCGTGAGTGTATGTTTAAGTAGCTATTAAGATGCTTAAACATACACTCACGAAAGCAAACATATGTATAGGAGCATAAAAACACACATTGATGTTCCCACATGATATTACGCAGGGCCCCATATATATATATATATATATATATATATATATATATATATATATATATACATATATATATGTATATATATGTATGTATATACATATATATGTATATATATGTATATACATATATATATGTATATATATACATATACACATATATATATATGTATATATATACACATATACATATATGTATATATGTATATATAAATATATATATGCATATATATACATATATATATACATACATATATATATATAAACATATATACACATATATATATATGCATAGATATATATATATACATATATGCACATATATATATATATATATGCATAGATATATATATATATACATATATATGCATATATATATATATATATATATTAATACACATATATACACATATATATGCATAGATATATATGCATATATATGCATATATATATAGACATACATATACATATATACATATATATATATATATATATATATATGCATATATATACATGCGTATGCATATATATGCATATACATATACATATGCATATACATATATACATATATACATACATATATACATATATATACATATATATATATACATATATATATACATATATACACATACATATATATATAAATCTACATATATATATATATATATGTATATATAAATATATATATACATATATATACATATATATATATATATTTACATATATATAAATATATATATATATATATATATATATATAGTCATCCACATACAGCCTGTTTCGCTGTTATATATATATATATTTACATACATTTTTCGTGGTACAAAATTTAATAACGGCGCGGAATACGGACGTTTGGGACATTTTTGGGAGGGTAGAATGAGATTAAACAAATATAAAAACGAGAGAAAACGATTAAAAAGAAATTAATTAATGTACTGAACCGGTTTTCGTCCACACTCATCAGAGTAAAACGTGGAAGTGATTAAATACGACTAAAACTTAAAAAAAATTGTACTGAAAACTAGTGACAAGTTAAGGAGAGAAAAAATATATTGGGAGGAGAGTCATAAGTTGATCACATTAAGTCCTAAAAGCCATTCCTTTTGTTTACAAAGGGAGGGTTTGATTGACTTGATATATATGGCTTCCAGGACTTTGAGGTGGAATAGAGAATGCGATCTACTTAGTACAGAAAACCAGTCACTAGTGTACGTCGACGCACATTCGGCGCTATTTATGAGATGGTCAGCAATAGGAGACCCGGGTGTATTAACTAAATTATTTAAATTATTTAGTCGGCCCTGCCGTATGGCAGGGCGGATGTGTTGTTTGATTCTGGATTCAAACCTTTGCACTGTTCTTCTCACGTATACGGCATCGCACCGACATTTAAATAGATAAATAATATTACTGATATGTTGGGGTGGGAGAACATCCTTATGAATAGATTTGAGCAAAGGTCGAGCAGAAAAAAAATTCTAGGATTAGATGCCTGGTAACACCGACGCACAGCTACAGAAATTTGATTAGCAAATGTTATTCTCATATTACCCAACCAAGGTAATCTGAGGTACGCCGGGCATTTTGGAGGACCAAAACGTTTAGGCTTGTTAAAATAAGCAATCTTAGTAACGATATTCGAATTAACAATATCGAGAGGGTACCCATTTTCTATGAGCACCTCTTTGATAAATTCAATCTCCGAATCAATCAGGGATTCACAGCAAATCTTTAAAGCACGATGAACCAAACATTTAATAAGATTTATTTTTCTTTGTATGGGACAAAAAGAGTCCCAGTGACAATATAAACCAGTAAATGTAGGTTTGCGGAAAACAGATGTTAAAAACAATGAATGAGATTTATGCACTAATACACCCAGAAAAGGAAGGGTGGAGTTGTGTTCCTTCTCACAAGTGAACTTTAAGGCTGGGTGTAATTGATGGAGTGCATTAAGGAATAATATGGAATCTGACTCATTGTAAAACACGCAAAATGTATCATCTACGTATCGAAAATAAGTAAGTGGTTTATTGATACGGGCCAAAATATTATGCTCGTGAAAACCTACAAAGATATTGGCCAACGCAGGACCAAGTGGTGACCCCATAGAAATGCCGTCGATTTGCTGATACATGACATTATCAAAACTGAATTCGACAGACATGGTAGCAAACCGCATCAGTTCTACGAAGACCTCCTCAGAGATAATAGGACCAACTGAGAAACCGCTATATAAAACATCAGCACAAATATCGATGGTTTCTTGTAAGGGAACGCATGTAAATAAACTGCTGATGTCGAAAGAACACATAAACTTATTCTGAGCAGAAAAAGGGCAATTACGTATATATTCAGCAAAAGTGAATGAATCTTTAATACAGTTGGCCGAATATACTTCAAGCCCAGGTTGAAGCAATTCAGCCAACCATTTAGCTAACTGATGCTGAACCGACCCGGCCATAGAGAGAATCGGTCTTACGGGTATATTTTCCTTATGCGTTTTTGGTAGGCCGTAAAGACGAGGTCTTATAGACCCTATTGGTCGGATTATATCGTATATTTTTCCAGGAAGAAAACTTTTCTTAACTAATTTAAGCAATCTTTTTTGAAAATTAGTTTCAATGGAAACACACACATATATATATATATATATATATATATATATATATATATATATATATATATATACATAAGTGTATAAATAAACACGAACGAAGAAATGTAATGTTTTCCCTTATTCGTAGTTCCCACACTACGAAGATTAAAACAACTCAAATTTTGTTCAGCCGAACTGAATAGAATATGTTCAATTTGCATTTTATTATAATTTGCATAAATATTGTTTCTCGTGTTTCATGCTTTCTCTAAATTCATTAGCTTTGTTGCTATATTAACATGTATTTTGATGTTTGAACTAATCTTTCGTTTTCTATTTCCATTCTTTTTATCATTCTCTTTCGTTATCTCTCTTTCTGTAAATATATATATATATATATATATCCCTCTCTCTCTCTCTCTCTCTCTCTCTCTCTCTCTCTCTCTCTCTCTCTCTCTCTCTCTCTCAAGGGAACACAAATAAGAAAAAACTTCGCCATAAATATTCAAACGATCTAAAAAATGATAAAAGATAAAAATACCGAGGCTAAACACACAAACAACTTCATGTTTCCTAATGCCTCATTCTAATGAAGGAGAACTTCTAGAGAATCCCGATGAAACGCACGTTTAGAATGCAATTCAAACGAAATCACTATCATCAAGTAGACACTAAAAGTGTACAAAAGGATATCAAATATTCGAAGAATACCCATGCCTGACAGGGGTCATACGATATTAACAAAATTTTGTTTGTATTCATTTCTATATATTTTGTGGAAAACTGGATAACCGAACAAACATGTGTCAATTCATGCGTGCAATTAAGACAGCGTTCAATGCTTACTACTTTGTTACAAAAAGATAGGTTAAATAAAGTGAACAATAAAAATTGCAATTTAACATTGCTATTTACATACAAGTCACAAAGTATGAGATAACATTAGCTAGAATATTAAAAAGTTTGAGTCATCCAAGTTAGGTTCATGGTTTTTGGGAAACACAAGAATAAAGCCGAACTACAATTAGCTTCTATTTCTGTCAGGCAACAGCAAAAACAGACGTCGCATCCTAATTATTCTTGTGTCTCTTTAGCTCAAGCTTATATGAAAGGAAGTAGACAGTGAGGACGTTATATATATATCACTTCATGTTCATTGTGTTATGCTTACATGCCCTACAGAATTCCACCTTTTTTACCAATCCGCTGTCTCCAGAAACGCATAGAATTGAAGGATACTTTACGGTATATAATGATATTCCGAATATCTTTTAGTAAAATACAATACTTTACATTTGGTGTGCAACGTGTACTATATAGACGTATTAAATTAATGAAAAGTTTTTCTTAAAGTGTAAATCATAAATATCAAACGAGAACTGTAAAACCCTAATTTAAGTGTGATAAGCAACACCTCATACGAATATTCTATGTAAAGTATTTTTCTTCTTTGAACATTTTCCTATATTAGTTGTATTTAAAATATAAATAATATATGAAAAAAATAATTTGTGATTTTTATTTTAAATACAACTCATAGCAAAGTCGAACGATAAGTGTTTTACTAAAAGTATATCATTTAGAATAGAATGATAGAAATACACCTAGGAATATTATACACCAGGAGATAACAAGGAAATAGTTTACTTAAACCCGTTCTTATTTAAATATATCCCATGTGTTAGTGATGCAAATTTGTTCATGTTCATAAGCAGGCAATAATTTCTGAAGATGACAGATTTAAAATGTAAAAAAAAAATGTCATGGAGCAGCGTACCATTGAGGTATTTGCGTACTATTTTTACCCCTTTAAATATTCAAAATACGAAATACAAAATACATTCTGTTGAGTATCGCAATGGTCTAAAGTTCCCGAGAAAACTATACAATAACCTTGGATTAGAACTACATCAACAAGCCGTCGGTAATCAAAACTCAGAAGTATAATGAAAACCCTACAGAAAAAAGAAAACTTGGTAGTTTTAATAAAACTTTATTGAATAAAAATGTATTGACAAGATATATATATATATATATATATATATATGTATATATATATATATATCGTTTTATGCTTCACATGGATTCGTCATTGTTTGTTCTTTGAACTCTTTTCTCATGTAATAATAAAAAATATAATATTCCTTGATTTTCGAATTGAATTATGTTTAGAAAAAAACAATTAGTCGTTCCAATTTGCTGTATTTTGCAATTTACTTTCGAAGTCCTATTATAAAAAGTGTGTGACTATTATCACCGCACTATATCTCTTTCTCACACTGCATGTTATTTTGTTTCTGCTCTATTTTAACCAATGTCTATCAGTCTAAAGTCAATCACTCTGCTTTTCTCTTATTTTGATAACAGGCAAATGTAATAAAACAATATCTCAACAGAGTTGATGTTGGCAAACCTACCTATATAATTACGTTGTTTGACTATGCAATTATACAATAAAAGCTAAATAGCCCAAAACCCCAAAAGTATATTTACATCGCTTATATCACCACTATACAAGAATACGAAAACAACAAGGTGATATTATTAATACTCGAAGCTTTACACATGCGTACAACACCGCCAAACGTTTATAACATTTATTTTCAATAGAGTAAAGACGCTCTGAAATACTTAAACAACACTACTGATTTATATATATTATATAAATCTCAACTGTCCCGCCTAAATTTCTAAAAAAAAATCTTAAGAACCCACGGACTTTACTCGACACAGGACCCCGCCATTATGGTTACCGAGCGGACCGAAAGTACTAGGATCAACAACATTTGTTGAAAATCCATCAGACAATTTAAGACCAACATTAAAACGATCATGAGGCAAGATAATGCGGAAAATGTGGACATATAATTTGTCTGTATAATTTAACTAGATATTTGTTCATATACGCATTTACACCAAGGAGGCATATTTCTATTTAAACATAATATAAGTGTTATATTAAACGGATAAGGGTTGCCCGATTTTACTTGAACAGGTGCATTTCATTGATAACTAATATGTATGTATATATATATATATATATATATATATATATATATATATATATATATATCAATCATACATATACGAGTAAAATACACACTCGAGGACACATATACGTAATCTATATAGGTTTAGATTTAAATTATACTGTTTTAACTTGTTAGGGCATTATGGTACTGTTTTGATGGCACTCCAATAAATAATACAGTTCACACAAAATTTAAATAATGTGTCCAACTTATTCCTTCAACTCGTAGCATACTTATTTCAGAATTCTTAATGATAAGTCTAATATATTTAGATTTTACCAAGCAATGCTTTTTTAGATGGTGACAGTTTTAGTGAGCACATAACCTTAAAAATAAATGGCAATTGCATACAAAGTAACGCCAGATATGCTTGAACTGTTTAACAATTCCCTCAAAACACTAGTATGCACACAAAAACCAACATACAAATTCGCTCCTCACTCTATAACTCTTGTTTTACCCCACTCCCTGTACCAGACGACACCCTAAATAACACATCTTACACTAACCAACAACCCCCGCTAACAAACTATAATCGTGATCTCACCCATCAAATAATCTCATCTTCTACACTTATCAATTCAAACTTAATTTTGGCCCAGCACTTGAAAATACAAACCCAAAACATCCCTGATAAAAGGAATACTATAACAACCCAGTACAAAATGCATACTTACATTTGGGCAAGCTCCTACCTCATCAAGACCCGAATCGCAAACCATGTTACTCTTTCACACATAATAATAAGAATGCAACTGCCACCTCTCTATCCAATCGAATAAAATGTTTTAACAGTAAAACCACTCCCTACATTGGGCAATATTAAAAAGATCTTAATCCTACACTCCAGGATCTTCTTTCTGCCAACTATGTATATTCGAAACATTTATGATAGCTACAACAGCTAAAAGCAAACATATTATTTACTCTAAAAATGAGCTCATCTCCAATTGCAGGCACAAACGAAAATTTAAATACATACATTTAATTACTCCATCTGACACACCTCCTCCCAGCTAACAACCCCCTTTCTAACTTTAGACTAATTCTTAAATTCTATAATTTATTAATTTTTTTAATTCTCAACTTTTCGAACCTTACAAATAACCAACCCAATAGCATAGCGTATGCTCCCCTTTGCATATAATAACTCTATTAACCCATACCACTTAATGTAAATTAAGAACTAATATCATTATCCTCCACTCAACTAATCTTTCAACGCATTTACTTAGACATTCTAATTCGTATTCCCCTTTTTTGTAATTATTGGCCAACCCTCGTACACACTAATCCATTACTTTTTCATCTCACTTGTATTCGATCCATCGACTTTGTATACGCTTCGCTCTACCGACAATATTTTTCTCATAGATTCCATTAATCTCGCCTTTAAACTACGCTCCCTGGTTACCCCTTCAATGATCCATTTGCACCCGCCCACTTAAAATCTATTTATAATTTTAAAACAACAGTTCATCACTTAGGTTACAGAATTCAACCCAATATTACCCAATACTCCTTATACTAGAACTCAATTGTTGCAAGCAAACTCACGCTGTACTCAATCCTAACTTTAGTTATACATTAAAGTATGTTATTTAGTCATGCATTTTATATTAAACTAACTGAGAATTCTTTAAAGTATTTAAACATTACGCTCTGAAATAACAGTTTTTGCCCGAAGTATTCCATATTAACCACATGAATTCAAGATTTTTAATCGTCTGAACCCTAATTTCCCAATTGAAACCCTTTTAAACTTGCTAGATTGTATATAAGTTTGTATAAACATCCGTTTTACTTACGGGACCCCCCGCCCGTTGCAAGACTACTTACTTACTGATCTCAACACACTTCTGTTTTCCCACCCCAACTAGCATCGGTTTATTGCTTACTAGCAATAACAGTAACCAAACAACCCCTTCTCTTTCACTTCTTACCATCAGCCATAGTTCATTTAACTAACCCGATCACCCCTCCTTTATCTCTACCCCTTCTCCGACTTCTTTACTTGGTCTCGTTTCCTACCAGAGCTATCTCCCTTTTCTTAGACTCGATCAAAGTCACTACTTAAATTCCCGAATGCATGCGTTTAATATACACATTTCAAACTCAACTTCTGAAAAACTACTTTCATTCTCGGTCGACGGAAGTATTTTAAAATGACCCTAATTCTCAAAATTACATCGGAATAACTGTGTTCCATCTACGATTGAACTTAACATCTTTCTATTGGATTTATTTAATTTTGAACATTTTACCCGCTGCCTTCATAATACCCTTTTTTTCCATCTTTTAACCTCCATCAAGCACAAACCTTATCAACGAACATTCAACAACTGGACGGACTCCATATTCACTTACTCTCCATTACTACATATTTTTCAAATTTTGAATTTTGGGTTTTCGACTGCCAAATTATGCATGTATGTAATTTCTCTGATGATAAGATGTTAATCTTTGAAAAGCATTGGCTTAAGGAAATAAACTTAACATCTTTTTACCGAGTACACCTTGCATTGAACAATTGAAGTCGAAATAGATTGTATATTCGTACATATTTATCTCTCTTTTTTCATTTACCTTTATAATTGCTCTATCTTGTATATTGAGCTTAAACTATTTGACTATAGGTTGTATCCTCTAGAAGTATACTTTTAATATCGTATTATATATATATATATATATATATATATATATATATATATATATATACGTAACTTTATAGAGAGATGTCTTCTTATTTAAAATTTGGCAATCTAATGCATATTATATTTATATTCATAGATGCTGCATATTACTTATGAATTTTAAGCAATTCGTATTTATCCAGGTTTTACTTTCAAAGTATGAGATAATATCATAAGTTTGGGGCATTACAACGATTGAAATAGGTTCATTATACGTAGTGGTAGCACATTATTACCATGTATTTACAATTCGAGCTCTGCATTCAAAAGTAAATGTCTAACTATTCTGAAAGGGGGCATTTATCACACAGCAGTGTATTTAGGTCAGAATCCTTTCTTTGAAGAATACAATCGTTTAATAAGAAAAAGAATTGCATTCACAGATTTTTAAAGTGGACATCACGTCAGAAGCAAACAGCGTTTTAATCGCACATTTTATAGATAAGGCACGTCATATTGATATGATTGAATCGAAAGTAGATGGATACACTTCGTTGGATATTACATAGTGAATGCTGTTGTAATCATGTCGAATAGAATGGTGAATTATATTTATATATAGAAACAACATTATCTGCATCAGGACGGCTAAAATGAATTGCCCGAACAGAATAGTTTTACAACACTTTATAACACCCTTACAAAGATGAAAACTATGATATCATGATGATGAACATTATTTTTAAATCCCTAATAAACATTTACATGATTGAGAAAATACTTCAAATTTAAAGCAAACACTTAGAAGATTTTGAAAAGGAATTGGAATTCAGATAATCATGCTTCGTTATAGTCTTATTACACTGTATCAACTTTAATGGAAGTGTTATGTATTTGAATTTCCAATTAAGAGCTCGTTCCCATATGTCCTGTAACACTCCTTTTAAATATGCTAAAGAAACTGAAATTCAAGAAATATTTATCATGTGATATCTAATAATCATTGTTACCAATCACATTTACTATAATAGTAAGAGTATTCGCTAATAGGTCGAGAGAGAAAACTTCACTCCTCGGTCAATGGAACACTCAATAAAGTGTATTTGATCCTCTTTGGTAGACACTCATCATTATAAGGTTAGAATCACGCGAAAGTGAGCTAATCGTTAGAAAAGTGGCTGCACCTTCACTTACAGGTCAGCGTAATAGCTCATGAAAATGAAATATTCTGGTCACCCCGACTATAGTCGACACTTTTACTGTTTACATATTGTTGAAATTTCACATAAATCGGAATATTTGGACATTTATTAAAGACTTCAACCTCCTTTTTCCACCCTTTGCAGAAACAAATTAAACGAAATATCATGCACATTTAGACACCTTATGCCTAGCAGCTCTGTTTGTAAATTAATGATAATCCTTTAAGTCAATATCAACACAAATATAAACATAAATATATTTGCGAAGATGGGCATACAGTAACATATATATATTTACATATTGTGCCATTTTACTCTGAAATCAAAGTTAAAGTTGAATTTCAATTAAAAAAAGCGCATACAACTAAAATGTAAACAAACTACAATTCACAGACCTCATGTGAAATACTTACATCAAATCTATTGCTAAAGTTGCTTACGTTGGATCATTCTATCGCACCAGAAGAATTCTGACTTGTCGCCCAATCTTCTAATTGTATGAGTCATACACAGAATGAGAAAGGCCAGTTCGTTCATATATGGGGATGTACGACTGATAAAATATGTTCTTGCATTGACAAAAAACAAAATCAACTTCTAAATCTAGTAGGACTTATCTCTACCCTTTTTTATTATCTTTTTTTTACAGAAGAAATGTTGCTAGTCTTTCTATACTATATCGTCATTTTCTTGATAAGTGTTCGACTGTGTTTCAATTGTTTGATGCTCTGTAATACATTCACGGTACAAAAACACGTAAATTTACAACCATAGTCAATAAGTGTTCTTTATTCAACAGTGTACCGAAAACAACACGGAACTGTTATTTACAGAGTGTTTTGCCAAGACACCTTATATGTTGAACATAATACAGGCGGCCTTGTTCCAAGATTCCTACAACATGGTTGTTTTACAATCATATAATAGAATAATATGTACCGGGACATCTTTTTGAGTAATCGGATCCGCCTATTTCTCTCATTGTTTCCAATAATCTTATCGTCATGTTCATCATCAAATAAACTCTCTCATTAATCCTTATCCTCGAGTAGAAGTTGCCCATAGTAAGTTGTGACCCACCTTTGAAAGATATAACGACAAGGACGACGTTTCTGTAACGTGTGCTCATGTCATAACATAGAAAATATCGTCTTTAAAAACAACAACCGCAACAACAAAGATGAAAAATGTCGTTAATTTCACCACGACTAAATATTATTTAAAGTGGCAATACCGTTTTGAGTTGGCGAAAAAGGGGTCTTCGCCTGGCTTCTATGCATCCCAGCACTATGCGATGAGTAACATGAAACCTTTCAATAGTGAATAACCACAATCACCTACCAATTTATTTTACTAGTGACACACTGTTCATGCGTGGTGAGTAGCCACATCCTGTTCACGTGTAAAAACTAAGAATAACCCTTCTGATCTGGACAAGTAAACCTTGATCAAAATGTCGCACATTCCACGAGTAGCAGTTGTTCACGTTTCGCGCATCCAAAAAATAGTCTTCGAAACAGCATGGCTTCGCAGATTATGATATATATTTGACAAAGAAAAGACATAACTAATCCAGTTAGTGAAGTAACATGGACTATATGCAGGTTTGACGTGTCGCATACTCAATCAGTCTTAAGAGGAATGCTACACCATAAATTAATGGACCACTCAAGTCAAGTTACGTTATTTGAAAAACAATTTTAAATCGCTTAATAAGAAATTAAGAATATACAAACCATACTTAAACTTGGCATGTGTCAATAGGAATTTGATGTTAAACTGTTTTAATTTACGTTAAAACGGCGTAATAAAGTTTCATTTGGATCCAGTTTTTGTCAATATCTAATTCAACTTCATGTAAATGTAGTTGATATTATTTTATTTTAATTTGAACATTGTCATTTATACTACACATATTTTAATTCGAAGTCTAACTTTTTAAATTTGAGGGTAAAACATCATAAGAATCACCCATATATACAGTGTTATTTGTGCTTTTGAAGAATAGCGGGGCCAACCTCTTTCAATCTATCACGTCCTTTGGTTTCTGGACTGTTTAATATTACACGATATTAATTGAGGCATGACATATAGTAAAAGAAACAATTATCAAATATTTTGTGAGGCTGAACAGACCATGCGTCATATTGAGTGCAAGCATCGAAATCATAGTACTGAGGTGTTCAAGTTTTTTGTAGTGCAAACACTATAAAACAATTGAAAAAATATTGTTATATGTGGATTAGAATATACCCGACTGAAATTATGGCCATAGATAAAAGTTTACTTTTGCGGAGGTAATTTCCACTTTAACAATTTTAAATGATTCTATTTCCTCAAATTCAGGGGACATCGTTAAAATGTGTGTTCTTGTTGTGTGGTTAAATAGCATTCACTTTAGTGGAAACGTGTTTCTACTCAGACATTACATACGTTACTCTGTTTTACATCTTAAAATATTCGGAACAAGTGTTGCTTTTTTGCGTGTTGCTTTCTTACGTACGTCGGATTCTGCATAGAGCTCATGAAGATTGTGCCTTATAATTTGTGGGGTCTGCATGAAGTTTTCCCTGTTTGTCGCAGCTATTTGTTAACTTTAAGAATTTTACGCGTGTATCCATAAAACCTAGAACACGAAGGCCCAGCGATTGAATGCATAGTAAAATAATGTTTTGTCTGAGACACAGAAAGAAATTGTGCACAAGTAATGTTGCCACTTTCACCCCATTTATAAGCGACTTTGCGCTTGACACGCTTTTGCTTGCAAGATAAAGAGGCACAGTTGACCAGAAGACGACGGATTCCACTCGTCCTGGATGTTTACGATAGCCCTTTTAGCCAGATAACTCTTGCATTACAACGTTTTGATCGTCTCTTCTATTGGTGAAAAAGGGCTGGGCATAATTGGGGAACTGTTCATGAGTTTTGTTTACCTATACGAAATGCTGCATTTGTGCATGGTATTATATATATATATATATATATATATATATATATATATATATATATATATATATACATATATATATATATATATATATATATATATATATATATATATATATATATATACATTCGCTTTGATAAAACAAATGTTTAGGTTGTATCTTAAGAGTGTACGACTACTACTCTGAATTTAACACCATTTACACCTTAGTTAAACAGGAAACAACATTTCATATATCCTTCAAAAACATTTTATTTTTAAACAGTTGTTTCTGCCCATCTCCAAAACATGCAGTTGTGTACCATGTTATGTCCAATTACGAAGATTGAAATAAAAGTTAAATTCTACTAAACCTTATCCGAGTATAATAATTCCAATTATAATCAAAATCTATCACATGATTTTGATCACAGAAAAAGTTTTAAATGTAAGCCGAAAACTTATCTGGTGGTAAGAAAAAATGGAAATTCAGGGAATCTTACTTCATTATATTTCATCAGTATGGATTAAATTTAATGCAACTTTGAAAAATGTTAATTTGTGCATAGGATGCTATACTATATTTTGCCCCCTCTTCTTAAACCCGTTTTAAATAACCCAAAGAAACTGAAATTTCATCAATATTGATTAATTGATGTGTAATCAAAATTGTTAATATTTCGTTAAAATTGGAGGTATCTAAAATTTCATGAAAAGGTTCTACTCGTTTATTGCATAAACATGAATTAAACTAAATACAACCATATAGCCCACCTTAACTCCAATCAATTGTGTGCCAAGATTCCTAAATATCGGTCAAGTAGTTTCGAAGTGAAATCTTATATAAATATATGAACGTACCGAACTTATGTATACATTTGCGGTTAAGCTCATATCACAACATGTATTAGGAAATTAAAATATTCGTATCCATGAATTTGAAAAATTTCGTATGAATTTCCTCAATCAATTGAATACAAATGTATTAAAATGTAAATACATGTGTATATATATTTTATACTTATGTTTTGAGAGTTTAATATCTGTTAAAAATGTTACTTATTCTGTTAAGTTGGACGATAATTAGTTTAATAAACTTATCAATCTCGATATGTTTAATATAACTTGTGTTGTAATTCTTTTTTGTAAGTCGTTTAACTTTTATTAAATCTATGTACAGAATAGAAATTAGCTGAACAGATTTTGTGTTCACTTTTACTCAGATTTTTATTTCATTTAGCAGGATAACTA
The DNA here is from genome assembly GCA_963556195.1 of Sepiola atlantica. NCBI lineage: Eukaryota > Metazoa > Mollusca > Cephalopoda > Sepiida > Sepiolidae > Sepiola > Sepiola atlantica. The sequence continues at coordinate 155,571,819 of OY744524.1, forward strand.
GAAACAACTTGCTTTTAAATGTGATGCGATCATAAGGAATACACAGACCCCTTCTGGTAAATGCGGTTCGAGCAGTAACTCTAACACAACATTGAGAGTGTAAACATCAAAACGCATCGGTTTCACAAAATTGATCATTGTAAGATACTTAATATTTTGAATTCAACTATTCTTGAATGACATTCTAAATTATAATTATTTATTGGTAATACGATCAGACGGTTATCGTTCGTTTGATAAAATGTAAACAATTAGCATCAACAAATAAATATTCATATTAACATAATTTTAACCTGCCCACAAACGGATATTCTTCTAGTGTTGTATGTATATACAGAACAAAAAGAGACAGAAAAGGAAATTCACCTACATGCACATGAATGAAAAATGCGCCATTGGGTCGTTCTTAGAGTGGAGAACATGGCACCTTGCAACGATCATAGCGATTCGTAAGATACACTTCTACCCACGCTGCCCCAACCCCAGCCATACTGTTGAATGTTAGAGTCTTGGCAAGGCCGATTGTGCCCGGAAGTTATATTAATAAAGAAAAGAGATAATACCACGAAGGCATCCAGTCACTTAAAAACCGAAGTAGATAATCCTTTACCATATATTATTTGAAGGGGAATCAACTGAGAATATTCACACCATAGCTATAGCCGATGGTTAAGCTACACTCAAATAAATGTGGCCTTCTCTATGAATCTAATAAGCGTGATAGGGGTGTCTATTTCTTCACCTATGTTTAAAGATCTCTTTGTCTATTCCATCATCCGTACTTTCTCTTCATCTCTCTTACGGTATGTACGTCATGTTATCTCCGTATGTCTAACACCTTTCTCTATGTCTCTTTATAACGTATTTAGAAACGAGATACATATATCGATTCGCTTACATCAAAAGAAGTAAACGAAATTAAACTAATAAGACGGATATGTATATATCGGTAACAAAGATTAAAATAAAAAATAAGTAAAAGTCTGGATTAAATTAAACACAAATATATTCCTTTTTATTAAGAATAGCATAATTAATAAACAGATTCAATATTTATAAATTGGATGTTAATCTCTTCAGAAGTAGTCTTTAGGATTTTGTACACCCACCATTACACTAATGTATACATATTACCACTGTTATTTCATCGTAATCCTGTGGTTATCTCTTTTCTTTAACGTGTATTTTTATCTTATTTCATTAGTTTTATTTTTGTTAACCATACATTCTTTCGGATTATCATCATGTAAATATAATTTGCACATAATATGCATGTACATATAGTATGCATAAGTAAGTATGCAGGATTTAAGAATATGGGTATTTACCATTCGCGGGAACTGGAGTTGTTAAAACGTTAATTAAAGGGTGTTTAAATAAAGACTGAACGTGCGAAAATGATAATAGATATTAAAGCCGGGTCATTAATTTTTAATTCTTCTTGTATGGAATTTATTCAAACTTATTTTCGTTAATTAACCGTACGAATATTACGAGTGCAACCCATTCAAAGGAAATTAGATTAATGCTGAAGGAAAATTATGCCTATCTAATTTTAATTACACATTCTTAAATATTTCATAAAATGTGTAGATGTGTGTGCATATTAGTAAAATATCTCTATATGTTTTGTGTGTTTGTATTGTTGTATAGGAAGGTTGTCAGAAAGAAAGAGCACATTTAAGCCAGCTTTATAAATATATAAAGTTTTGTATACGTTCTCGTGAAATTAACATAATTTCCAAGTGTGTTATATGTTTTGTATGTTGGCTTGAAAGGATCCTCCCGATGTAGTATAATGCAGGGGTATCACACATTGAGTACTGTAGCCACATCCGAAGTCGCACCGCTCAGAAGTTTATTTCTAACTCACCTCAGACTACAGAGTACAAAATCGACTTCGAAATTAAGTTGGTGTTATCCATTATTTTGCCTACAATCTCTTTCCCAATAAAGTGATGTAGATAGTTTGCTCTACTCTATCGTTATCTTCATAGATGATGTCCGACTGAGCTACCATCTATGGTTCCCATTGTAAAACATTTACATCAACGACTTGTCTAGCTACGCCTATAGTACTTGATTTTCTTATTCTGTACACTTAAAACAAAACGACCTCTTTTGAACATCGTTACTTTCCAATAGTTTCCTACCTGTAGAAAACTATACTACGAAACGGCTATTCTGCTGACTACAACATATTCGACTTCGTCTTTATTATGTAAACAAATCCTGTGCTATCTACCATTTTATAATTTTCAACTTGTATTTTTCTTCAATCAAGTTTACATTATTCTCGAATGGCATTTCGACTTGGAAAATGGTAACTTATTAGTTTGAAAATATTGTTTTTAATTCTTGATAAAATATTTTCTCGATATAATATCAGAGAATGTGGTGAGAGTTGGCTGGTTTCCAGTTATGTTAGCTTCTGGGGAAAAGCTTTGATACACGTGCGTCTTTGTTAACAACTGTCTTCCTAACTCAGTGGTCGCGAACTTCAATAAAATTGCGTTTTCCGGCGCTGTATTTTCTTGTTTATCTAAACGTAGATTCTTCAATTACGTTCTGATTGAACTCGCGCATCGATCCTCCACAACTTCGCATCTATCACAGCCATGTATTTATCGATTGCCCTTGAATTCATCTAATTAAACTCAATAATTTACAAAGAATTATTTAACACATATAATTGGCGTACCCGACATAAACCATATTACACTATGTGTATTAATCAATTTTGGGTACGTGTTTGTGTTGATATAATTCGTTTCACGTGTATCACTAAGATACGGCTGTTAATACGTTTTCTCTGTATCTGTGTGTGTGACCGTGTATGTTTTATATATGTACATTTGTGTGCATGTTTATGTGTGCTGTTGTTAATGCGTGCTTTTCCTTTTTATTCAGTTTACTTCAGTGCAACATTTCAGAAATACAGGAGACTCTCGCTGTACCCTTAATCTCTATATATAAAGATTAAAATACATAGATATCCGATGTTCCATTGCAGTTCTCCTTTACCTCTCAAACACTGAGTTAGTAAATAAGAGAAGAATATTTATGTTATCCCCCAGGGGACAGTTAACTTTGTTATTTTATAGCTTTCTTGGGGTGTCTTACTCTACCGGATTCATGACAACACATTATCTAGTCTAGAAAAGTATCGAGCTTAATGATGTTTCTAGAGGCAACATAATTTGGAGAAGGTGCACCATTCCTCGTATGAGCCAGTGTATAGGCAATGGGGATCTTATTTAGGCTTCGAATACTATTTTATTTTTAATATTTGGTGAGGATTTTGGTGCAGGGGAAAAGTATCACCATGCCAAGTTGTTATGACAAATCTCTGTACACATAGATCGGAGACACTCGAGGATGGTGTCTAGTAGGCATTCAAATTCTACCCTCTGATTGACATTACATCTTTTTGTGCATCTATATGTTTCCGCTATTCAGTTGCTGTGCATTAATGTGTGTTTGCGGGTGTATATGTGTTTGTATGTTCATGTGGCTGTCTGTGATTATCTCTATTTAGTTATGCTTATATTATATTAGGTTATAAATATGTGTGTGTTGGTTTGTCAGTGTATGTCGATATTAAGAAAGTTGTGTGTATTTCTCAAGTTTACAAGTTATCTTGTTGAGCAGAGAAACAACTAAAACACGAACAAGTGCCCGTTAATGATTACTTTATGAATATTATTCTGGAATGTGTGATAATTCTTAGTGGATTTTGACAGTTTTGCAAATTGCACAGTCACGAAGAAGGAAAATAATTGAGAGGTTTTGAATAAAAAATAGTGTTTTAATGCATATTCGCGTTTCCAGATTGTATCGTTCTTTTTATATCAATCTTAATGTAAAGTTCTCAAGAGAAGGCACCCAAATCGCCCGCTCAATAATACATACTAAGGTGTATTCATCCGTATACAAAAATATGAATAAATACATATCCGCCCCGTCACACAAACGTTAGCGAGTAAAAACTAGCAAATTAAATTGTTGCAACTTTTAAGATAAATCAAACATCAAATAGAAAATCAGATAACTTGCTCGACTGCATTCAGAATAACCTTTACTTTTTCGCCTCACTATACAGATTAGTAGGACTGTTTTTAATTTTTTTATTTTTTATTTAAATATCACAGTCACATACTAGTACCTATTTAATATGAATATAAATTAAGTAAGAAGAATGGCGATTCGCACTTATTTAAAGATTGTTTTCAAAGAAGAGCATACCCTAATACATATATATATATATATATATATATATATATATATATATATATTTAACATTTTAACAGTATATTATTATTATTTTATTATATTATATTTTTACGGGACGGGTACACTATTATAAGTGAATTATTTAAAGCAGTACCATATATATATGTATATATATATATATATATTCCTCTTTTGATATGGAACAGCGTTCTTATTTTTTATATTTTATTAGTATACAAATCTCTCAAATGGGCAGCCCGTATAAAGTAAACACTACATTTTCTGTCTACGAGTTGTGAAACGTTCGCAAAACGGGAACATACAAGTATTCCCCGAAATAAAAACAAAACTAAGTATAAAAATTATCAATGTGGAGTGGCTTTTTGTGTTGGTCATTCGAATCCAACTAAGAAACACACACACACACTCACATATATATATAGATAGATAGATATATATATATATATGGGAAGAGAAGGACGAAGGTGATCCGACGTGATGGGTACATGAAAAAGGAAAATCAAAAAATGGATGTTTTTTATGTGTACATCAACGTTTCGTCTTTATTCATAAGACTTCATCAGGATGATAAAGTGGAGAAAAAATGTCATGTAAGCACAGATACATGTAGGGTAGACATATTGGGAGGAAAAATAAAATGAAATAATGGCCCCTACTGGGTGGACGTCCGTACTTGTTGGAGAAATAGAAATGAATGTTGAAGAAAATGAGTGGGGAAAAAATAGAAGGATGCGGTGAGCAAGGACTACTGTGGCTGGTGGTAAGAGAAAGGGGTGGGGGATGAGTAGGGGTAAAGTGGATGGCAGAGAGGGAGTGGAGGAAGAGGGAGGGGGGAGGTGTTTGACCAGATGGCTGCGGTCAAGATTGAAGGGGAAAAGTAAGTTGGAATGTTTGTGTATGGGGGGGGGGTGTATGCAGGGAAAGGAGGATGGGTAGAGAGGGAGGGGGGCTGTGATTTTGGTGGATGGGCGAAAGTTATGGTCTTAGAGAGCGTTTTGAGAAAATGAGGGAATTTAAGAAGGGGTATGGGAGAAAATAGATAAGAGGGGGAAGAGGGAGGATTTGTTGTGATAGGGTGTGAAATATTTGAAATATTTGGAAAATGATAGCAATGAGTGAGGGATTGGAGGGGTGGAGGAGGGCGGTGATTGAAAGGGTGGGTATGGAATATTTGAAATATTTGGAGCATGAGAAAGTTTAGTTGGACGGCAGTATTAAAAATGTGAGGAAAAAAAAGAATATATATATATATATACATACATGGTATAAAGGATAAGCAAATCAACAACTAGCAAAAATAAACTCAAAAACACATATTGAACAGTTCTACCATAATATTTCGATCGTTTATAATACGACCTTCTTCAGTAAGTAGCAGAACTTTAATTAACACAGAAAGGTTTTCAAATGTATACAAAGAACGCGATAGGAAAAAAATAGTCAAGTGTAATAAACAATAGAAATGTTCAACAAGAAGTAGAGGAAGAAAAGAAGTAGAAGAAGAAGAAATAGAAAGCGAGAAAACAAATCAGCAGTTAGCTTTTGAACGCTAGAAGTTGGTAGCGTAGATTAGTAGTAATTTGAAATTACTGACCAAGGAGTTAAACAACAAAGGGGGAGTAGGAGGCGGAGGAGGAGGAGGAGGAAAAAGGATTAAAAGTTATCGGTGGTCGTATTTATTTAAGTTCATTTCAATTAGACTCGATCTAGCAGAAGAGGTAGCAATGTTATAAAATCCTTGTCTTTGGATGATTCTATTGTTTATTACACTTGACTATTTTTTTCCTATCGCGTTCTTTGTATAAATTTGAAAACTTTTCTGTTTTAAGTAAAGTTCTGCTACCTACTGAAGAAGGTCGTATTATAAACGATCGAAATATTTTGGTAGAACTGTTCAATATGTGTTTTTGAGTTTATTTTTGCTAGTTGTTGATTTGCTTATCCTTTATTCAATTTTTATTTTTATATTTTGTCTGAAACATTGTTTCTTTTTCCTCATATATATATATATATATATATATATATATATATATATATATATATATATATATATATATATATGTATAATTTATTCAATTGCAACTGCTACATATATTTATTCTAGTTCGATTCTACTCGAAAGTTTATAAACTCTAGTACAGGTTTTGGTTGACACATATTTCTTTGACGATTTAAATGATAAGTTCCTTTACTTTTATATTAAATTACTGAATATTATAAAAGTAAAAATATATTAATTATATATGTTCATGATGTGTAAAGACACTTTGTAAATTAGATGGCAACGCTGAAAAATGACAGTTACTCGTTCTCTAAAGGCTCACCGAAACATCAATAAATGAGCAAAGGCGAAATAAATAAATACATGCTTTAGGGACAGATAAGTGACTTGTTCAGTTAATACTTACCTACGTCTGATAGGACACTTGCAACACAGTTAGTTTTCAAGTATAACCTAATCCTACAGGTAAAGTATATTTAACAAGGAACGTTGAAATCACCAATGAAAAAATACACAAAAAGCACATTTAATATTTAGATGTAAAAAATCGTACATATTTCTAAAGATGGATTTTTTGTCCAATGGTAAACACGCTGGACTATAGACATCAATATCGAAAGCACGATCATTGTCTAAGTTAGCCATGCTGACAACAGCTGTGAGCAAGACACATATGTCAATGGATTACGTTTACGTACGTATAACATTAAGTAAAACTATATATTAACAGAGCATACGTCTTATGAAGTAAAGGGCGACTAATAATGCAATTTTCTGCATCATAATCACTTAGGAAGTGAGACAATCGAACTAATAGTAAGCAAAAAAACAACGAACGCTGCAATAACCAATAACAAAATAATTACATTAACATACATTATATATATATATATATATATATATATATATATATATATATATATATACGTGTGTGTGTAATGTATGTATATGCGTTTGTTAGATATATCTATTTTTAATCTGTGAATGTTCTGCTGTTCATTTCCTGTGAATATTTCCCGGCATGCAATACCCTTACATTCCGGCGTAACACAAAGGAAATGCATTTTTTATATATCCATTCAAGCATAATTCAAACCTATTCAAGATGTAAGTTTAATTTCCGCCAATTTTCAAATGCCATTTATTTTATGTAATTCTATTGTCATCGACTAACACGTCTTTTCTGACATCGTCCTTCAAACTGGTTCCAACCGACTATATATTTGTTTTCATATTCTTTTGCTTATACATCTTAATCTCTTTTGTTGTTACTTTCTGGTTGCATCATTTGCTTCCGAATTACCTTGTATTGGAATGACCATACATTCGGCGGATTTTACGGCATGTTAAACGAACTAAACATCCTAAATGTGTTTTAAATGGATCAACTTTATCATTCTCTGTAGAATATTTGTTTCAGCTGAAAAGTATTTGCCTGAAGTTAATGTAAATCAAAAGAAAAAATATTGCTACACTAGCGAGAGGTTGCCCGAGAAAATAATACTTAGAATCGCAAACCCAAAAGTAAATTAATCGGAAAATAATCAATGAATTACAAAACAATTCAAAAGAATGTTTGTGTAGTCGCTAATGTGGTGTGGCGAAACAACAGAAGATATTCTGTTTTCATTGTATCTACAGCGAGAGGGGTAAGATTTTAGGATAACTGTTGAGGGGGATATTTGAGGGTGTTACATCTTTATACATGTATATCGTCAAGAAAAAATATAAAACCCTTAAGAGATTGTTCCAAGCCAAATGATTTTTTGTTGTTCTTTTTATAAAAGTGTTTACGAAGGCGATTAGCAAAAAGAAAAGAAAACGTCTACGATGAAGCAGAAGAGGATGGGAAATCCATGACTGATGCGTGTCATCAACCAACAAGACTCAAACTTCATAAGTGATGAGCAGATGTGAAGATCAAAGAAGCGGTCACAACTGTGATATGTTAAGACATGGATCACATACGTATAATTAGGAGAAAAAAGTATGAAAAAGCTATTGTTCCACTATTGTCAATGTTGATTTGGCGTTTTTATTTTACACTTCGTGCGATGAATAGCCCTACTTTATAAATGCATATATCAATTTATAATTAAAGAAAACATAAAAAAATGATTGTTGTAAGATGCGACTATTTAATATGCGCGTTTATCGATGACAAGTGTTATTTTAAACTGAAACGTTAAAAAAAGTGCTATTCAAATTATAAGAGCAACAATAGGGCAAGTGTGTTATTTAAAATCTGAGAGTAAGTATTAGAATTCATAACACACGCATTGCTTTGCCATTATTTGCCTCTCCAGTTCCATTAACTGTTACGTCTATTGCCCAACATATACCGTAATCACTGCTCCCTTTGGTGTCAGGTAAGCCAGTCGATAAACAAATCAAACAGTGCTGACCCCGACCTCTTTTTAACTTTTTAAATTTTTCCTCTTGTTTACGGATCTGGGAGATCACTTGACTGCTTAGCGAAAGAAGGCCACAAAATGCAGTCGCTGGTAGTCAAACCACTCGCCTTTCACTAGTCTATTGTGTATCTACTATATTAGAAAAAATAAGCGACCAGGGTCGCATTTGTTGCTAGTATATAACTAAAACCCAAACGTGAATGTAATCGCTGCCGGGATAGAATCATGACTACAAAATATATACTACACTACTCCTTAAATAAGAAACAGGTATGCCTATAAAGATAGTATAATAACTAACAAACATATCATGCGCGGAACTAAAGGAGGAAGTAATGCCTGAGTGGATGGTAACATGACGAACATATACTACACTACGGTCCCCAAAAGAGGGGTTAATTCCTGGGAGAATGGTCTAATAGAACCAGAACATATACTACGCTAACTGTAAAAGGAGAGGCTGATGATTGTGATAACAAAACAGATAATACACTATTCCCTCATAGATTAAGCAGTTTAAAATATATTAGTTATAAATTGCAGAATAAATTGGATTGAGCATTAACATATAGTTAAATAGTAAATTAACAGAAGTAATAATATTTTTCGGCTTCAGATAGACGGATGAACATCTCTATTAGTAATTGATGTTTGGCGGCTTATACACCAGTTTTGACGGCGGCTATCACATATCCATTTATATGTAATTGAACATATGCCTAGATTAAATTTGAACGCAGTATAACCAATTCCCAAACCAACGGCGTTATCGATTACGCCGACATAGCACAGCCGGCTTTTATCAGACACGTTTAGTTCAAATTCTATACATAGTCTTTGTTAAAAGCTCATCATTATTAAAGGGGTCTTTTTCGTTAACTTCATTGACTTCCGATCTAACACTAGCAGAGACGCATAGAGAGTGAGAGAGAAAGGACTTGTAACATGTCGTCAACAATAGTTATTGAACGAGACAAAGTATTTCGCTTTTCATGGTAAACGCGCTGACGGTCATTGTATAGAAGGAAACCTTTCGAGCTGACACTGCGTGACAAACTAGCAAAAATCAAAGAATTTATTAGCTAGACGTGAATTCTGAAACGCAAGCATGAGCTGAATATTTTATCTCGTGTTTATTGATAAAATCGTGACTAACACACAATAAAGCGTACATACAACGAAGCTGCAGGAATAACGTCGATAGCAGATTGATTCTAAGATAGCAATATCAATGTAGAAAATAGACGAATCGAATTGCTAACAAAATAAATAACATAGCGACATACATTCAGAAATAACATCCGGAGTGTAAGAAGTGATATGGTATTGTGTAAATTTCGGACGCATCTTCCCTATATATGCGCAAATAAGAATGCATATTCTATTGCGTTCATAACAAAAAATTGTGTGACTTTTAAAAGTATATATATATATATATATATATATATATATACATATATATATATATATATATATATATGTATATATATATAGTATACCTTCATTAATTTATTAAAACATTATTGGCTACATATGTGCACACATATTTCAGCTGCAATCTCGTTCAAAATCAAGCTTCATCGAACCATTTTATCAACTAAATAAACTATATATATATATATATATATATGTATATATATATATATATGGATGTATATATATATATATATATATATATATATATATATATATATATGTATGTGTATGTGTAGATATATATGTGTGGTGTATATATATATATATATATATATATATTGTGAAGAAGTCCAACAGTAAAAAGAAGAAGTCAAGTCGAAGTTGGGTTAAGATAACAAGTGTATTAACATAAAAGGTACAAGGAAACTGACTGCCACTTGGCTAGACAGTTTCAAGTCTGTCTTTTTTCTCTCTCCCGTGACTCTGGTGACTCACATTATTTATAGTGAAAACCAGTGTAGTTTCTCTTCTGTTAGAACAGCCGGTGTAACACCACCCTTTGAAAATATCCCATCTGGGGATTAATAACGTTTTTGTTTGTAATCACCATCATCAATTCAGTCGATTTCAGTTTTCTTTTTGATCTCCTAATCTCAGGAGCAGTCGCTGGTGTGGGCACCTGAAAAGTATCAAACACTGTGTCCATTGTGTCCTCCGCGGACGATTTGGTCATTTCACTCTTCGAGTATCTTTTCCGGATTTGGTTAGTGTTACGTTTGTGCACGAAATCTGGTCCCTTAATCATATAGACCATGTTGCCTATTTGTCGGACTCCCAGAAATTCCTATTGTTTCTGTAAATCTTATAAAAAACTTTTTCGCCAACTTCATACCGTTTTTTCGTTATCTTTCTTTTAGGTTTGCCCTATCCTGGTTTTGTAACAACTTGTGTAAAATCGATCTTACCTTGCGTCCGAACATGACCTCAGCAGGTGTCTTCGACGTTTCGATGTTTGCATTCGGAGTGACTTTGAAAACTTGCAGAAACTGTTGGATTGACTTAACCGTCGGTGATCCACTTGCTTTTTTAAGAACTCTCTTGAGTGTGTCAACGAATCGCTCTGCCCGTCGATTGCTTCTTGGATGGTATGGAGGGATTGTTATATGCTCGATGAGATGATCCTCGCAAAGGTGTTTAAATTCAGTAAACATAAACTGGGTACCATTGTCGGTTACAATGCAGTCTACTACTCCAAACCTAGCGAATTGTTCGTATAAGAAGTTGATAGCTGCCTCGGATGTGGGGTTCTTGCATTTTAGTACTTCCGGCCACTTAGATAGGCTGTCTACAACAATGAGATAGTAGAGCCCATCCAGTGGTTCCGCAAAGTATAAGTGAATTCTAGACCAAGGTCGGTCCGGTTTAGTCCACGATCCGAATTGAGTCGGAGAAGCTTTCATAGCTAAGGCGCATCCTCTAAACTCCCTGCCTTTTTATTCGATATGCTTGTCCATGTTTGTCCAGTAAAAAAAAGAGAGCATAAGCTTTTCATTCTCGATATGCCTGGATGTCCTACATGGAATTCCGTGAGCATTCTTTTCTGTAATGTCATAGGAATTACAACCCTGTCGCTATATAACAGGACGTTGTCGCAAATTGAATAAATTCCCTCATCTAGTTGGTTATTGTTGATTTTTTTCTTTCGTGCTTATGATAAATTCGTCCACCTCTATCTTACTCTTAATCTCATCAAGCGTTACTGGAAGTTCTCTTATTATGTCACATTACGTATTTTTTTACTTCAGCTTCCGCTTGAATGGCTGCTATCATCATATCCTCCAATAGTTCTGACTGATTTGGTATCAACCTTGATAACCCGTCTGCGTGACCAAATTTCTTAGATGGTACATACTCTATTCGAAAATTGCAGTTCAGAAGAATGGTACCCCATCTTTGCAGTCTATTTGCAGTGTGTTGTGGTAGTCCATTTTTCGATCCGAAAATCGTTAATAAGGGGTTGCGGTCTGTTTGTAACAGAAATTGTCTACCGTGCAGGAAACGATGACTTTTTTACCGCGAATATGATGCTTAGAGCTCTTTCTCAATTTGAGAGAATTTTTTGTCGGCTGGTAGAAGTGTCCGGGATGTATGGGCTATGGGTTTTAATTTTCCATCATCCATTTTGTGCAATACAACTACAATATCACGCTTGGGATTATAATGTGAAAGAAACAAGTTAGACGTTAAGATATCTTTAATTTTCTAAAAAGGCTTCTTCGCACTCTTGCGTCCAGACCCATTTTTGGTCATTCCTTAACAGTTCATTTAAGGGTTAGTTTCGTTCATGCATGTTTGGTACGACAACATTGTAGTAATTCGCCAACCCTAAAAAGCTTTGTAAAGACGCAATAGTTTCTGGAGCAGGCATGTTCTTTATCGCCACTGTGCTATCTGGGTCTGATCTTCTTCCTTGTTCATCGATGATTTGCCCTAAGTATTTTATTTTTTCCATGAAAAAAGTACATTTCTCATCTTTGAGTTTAAACCCATAATCCTTGATTTTTTTGAATACTTGGTTTGCATGAGTCTTGTGTTGTTCTTTGATAAAGCTGTTCATTAACACATCGTCCAGGACCCTACTACGAAATCCATTGCATTTAACATTATGTCCATAATTTGTTGAAAAACCGCAGAGGCGACCTTGGCACCAAAAGGAAGGTGGTTAAATTTGCATAATCCCTTATAGGTATTGATGCATAGGAGTTTTTAACACTCCTCATCGACAGGGATTTGAAGATAAGCGTCGCTGAGGTCGATTTTAGAAAAATATTTTCCTCCACTCAGTTTCGAAAATATTTCTTCTGTGCTCGGAAGAGGGTAATGGTGATCTTTTAAAGCCTTGTTAAAGCCTGTGGAGAAGTCGGCACACAGCCGAATCTCCTTGATCTTTTTCGTAACATAAACTGTAGGTGAAGCCGACTCACTGTGATCAATTTTTGAAATGACACCCATGTTCTCGAGTCTTTCTAATTAAACGTCTATTTTCTCTATATCGGCGTATGGAACATTTCTTTTCTTTCTGAACACAGGCAGTTCATTTGTTTTGACTTCAAACTTTGCCTCGCGTTCGTACACTTTCCAAGACCGCTTGTAAATACGTCTAGAAAATTCTCTTTTAATTCCCTCTTGAGTTTTTCTGTCTCTATATTCGAATCCTCAACCTTTTGGCAGAATGAGCTTAAAGGCAATCCCATAGTTTACATTTTTCAATTAGATCAGTTCCAAAAAGGTAATTCGATTTTCGCATAAGAAAAATTTTGGCTTTTTCGGTCTTATTCTGGAAATAAATATTCGTCAATAATTCCCCTTCGAAGGTTATTTTTTCCCCACTGACGCTTCTCGACGTATTTTGTGATTTGATCATAGTGGATCTTCCAAGCTTCTTCCATGTTTGTACATTAATGATGTAAATGTCAGACTCACTATCAAGTGTAGTCTTATTGTTATTTAACACATTTTGACCTGTACATATTTCCGGATATTTTGTCCGTCAGGTTCGATTTTTAAAAGTTTAATCGCTATCTTTCTACCAGATTTTTTCCTACAACGTGATGCCTTCTGTCCTTTCTGGTGGCAGTTGTCACATTGTTTGAATATGTAGGGACACTCATTGTCCCAATGGTTATCTCCACACCTCCAACACGGTCCAGGTAGATCTTTCCCATGTCTTTTTCTCTGGTTATTCATTGAAGTCAATTTTTTTCTTCTGATGGATCTTTTTAATGTGCGACACTCCATTTTCCTCTATTTCACGACTGCCCTGTTTCAACGCAACAAAACGTTCACAGTCTTCCGCTAAGTTTTGTATTATTATAAAATGGCTCACTTTCGAGTTTATTTAAAACCCGACGTCTGATTTCGGAGTCTTTATTAAAGACCAGACCTTGCATGAATATTAAACATTTAAAATTATCCGATGATTATTCTTCTAATTTAAACTTGTCGCAATGTTTATTTACTATACTTGCATACTTAATGTAGTCGTCTTCCTCTCTTCTAGTGACATTCATACACTTACATCTCCTGTGGAAAAGAGAAGTTGTTGTAGAAAAATGTTTTGTTAGTAAAGTAACTGCCTCCTGGAAGTTCAACTCACTGGTCTTTTTTGGAAGGATAAAATTCACGAACTTTTATGCTCGGCAGCTCCTAATTTTCTTAGCAAAAATCTAACTTTTTTAGAGTCTGTCCATGTACTGCAGTCCGATACAAAAATATCCTCATATCTTCTATAGAAGTGAGCAAAATTGACATCGTCTTCTGGATTATAATTGAAAATTTCGATAGCGCTCCACACAGTATCTGGGAGAATGCATTATGATTCTCGTTTGCTATCGTTAACTGTGTTTCCTCCAGAAATTTCCTCCGTTCTTCCTGTGTTTTTATCAAGAGTTCTTCAAAGTGTTTCTGCTGTTATAGCAGTCTTTCTTGGAATCTTTCTTCTCGTGTGGTCGCCAGCTCTTTTTGTTCAGCATGCATTTTTCTTTGGGCGTTTTGCTGTTCCCACAACTCTCTTTTAAATTTCTCCTCAATGTCAACTTGTTTTCTTTGAAGTTCCATTTGTTGTTAAACTTGCTGTCTTTTTAACGTAACATTTTGTTCCGTTAGGAATTTAACTAATTGAAAAAGAGAATCTTTGAATTCAGTGTCCATAATTCACGAATTCAAATTATCCACACACATTTTACACTTGTAAAAAAAATCAGTTTTCCCCACAACGTGCTTAATATAATTAGTATGCTCAACCAACACACAAAGCAAGAAATATATCATTTCTTAGCAAAAAACAAATTATATCCCGGTTCTATTGATTGAAAAACAAAACTGAGGGAAAAAAATCCTTTTTTTTTCTTATATGTGTACGTAGTTTAACAAAACTAAATCCGTCGCTATGAGCCTAATAATACTAGTTTTATGGGAAATCTTTTTAACCCCTTTGCATTTTGCAAAAATGCGTCTTGCTTATTTAATAGTTCTTTGTTAGAAGCACAAATGATTTACGTGAATATATATGTTTCACTGCGCGTCCTTCTTTGCCCTCGACAATTATGTAGTAGACCGTTTTAATAAATAGTCAATCCGGATCTTGCTCAAATATTAGATGTTTCCTAATAATAACGACAAACTTACACAATAGCTGTAATAGTTGACGCGGATCACATTTATCTTAACAAGTCAGTGAACTTGAAGAGAAAAAAATACAGGTGTCAGTGTAGTCAATAATTTTAATAATTGAAAATGTCTTTCGCGTCTTCTAGTTTTCGATTTTTGGTAGCAAATTTTGAGTTTGTGTTTTTTTTTTCGTCGCTTAACTACTCTTGTAGTGGTTCATTGGCTGTTAATACTTGCGAATCCAAATATCTGTTTGAAAAGACGAATATGTTTTTCCGTGAAGACTTTGCGAATCCTTGTATATCAATCACTTAGGGTGATTTTCTGCAGTGATATCGTTTCGATTTCTCGTCGCCAATCTGTTGTGAAATAGTCTAACAGTAAAAAGAAAAAGTCAAGTCGAGGTTGGGTTAAGATAACAAGTGTATTAACATAAAAGGTGCAAGGTAAGGAAACTGACTGGCACTTGGCTAGACAGTTACAAACTGTCCCTTTTCTCTCAATATTTATTCGCGTAAGCGAATACATAAAATGTGGCACAAGGCCAAAAAGGGGGGCGGTAAGAAAGGATCGGTCATCTCTAACTTAAAAAAACTCAACTTAGCTAGTTTCAATCATGACCATCATTCAGCAAAATACCACATTCATACTCTACATCCATCGCTACTCACCATAAGAATTCATACCATGAAATCCTACTTAAAACCCATATAAGAAATATGCAACGGGGGGTGGGACTAAAATTTATATATACAAAAATGATATATACAATTAAAAAGTGAAAAGAATATAAAGGTTAGTAAAAAGCCCCCCCCCCCCGTTATTGAAATGTGGCAGTGATCCTGATTTGCCGGTCGGAATCGAAAACTCGAAAAAAGGGGTTTGATGCAGGCCCCAACGTTTGATTCCTGAACACCTCCTTCGAAAATATCGAAGGGTGACCTGCATCTCCGACAAATCTGGCGCTCAGTCACATAATTGGGGAGGGGAGGGGAGTTTTAGATGGGGCAAGAAAATAAAAACGGGAGTGTGATTAGGACAACAATAAAAGGGGGCATGTAATAGAATCAATCATACACTAGCTAAATTGTTGAACTTAAAAATCAACAAACATTAAAAAGATAAAAACTAAAAATACGTCTTAATCTAACTTAAAATTAAAGCAGTGTTCGTTTCCTGAACCCAATATTCTCTGCCAAAGGCAGTCCAGATACCACTGTTATCTAGCGCCAGCCACTCTGCACAGTAGCGCGACAGTCACCCACCTTTCAGCAAAATCTGCCGAAGAGAGTTTCACCCTCTCAGCCCTAATGCCAGCCTTCAGGTAATATTTGAAAATCGCAATAAGGTCGAGAGGAGTGAAGGTCTCATCTCCGTCTTACACCTAGTCTTCCAAATCGTAACTCTCATAATGGCTAGTAAGCTTAAACACGTATACCGTTGTCGAAGCCCAGTTGCTGCATACATTAATGGGTTCCATGTCAAAAGACGATACATCAAGAATACGAACCATGTAGCCTGCAACAAGCTTAATCAGCGGTACGACGACGGCAAAAAACGAAGACGTGATTTATGGTCTCGTCTTCATCGCCGCATCTGACACAAGTCGGATAATTACTCAAGCATGCTGAATGAAGCCTCTTACCTACCCAGTGTGCATTCATAATCGTCAGCCAGGTCAGCGATGCCTCGTCATTGTCAAAGCACCTTAACCCAGGCGCCCAAGGCCAGATGAGCGGAGCTCCCTGCTCGTCAAAGCGAAACCCCCAGGCCTAACATCTCGGACAGTCCCCCTCACCATTACCCGATATAATGCCTTTCGGGACAACAGCAGGGTGTCAGAGAGGCTTTCTGCCACCCTTGAAAGGAACTTCAACGCATGTCTACATTCGCGATAGACTCGTTCTGGGGCGACCTGTGTGCCCCCCTCTCCTCCAAGTGCACACTTCCCAAAGCCGTTTCCCTCAGATCGTGTACTCATTCGGTCTAGATAAAGCAGCCGAAGTGTGTGGCATCGAAATCCTATGCTAGGCATACACAGACCGCCCTCAGAAAGATGAAGGTAACAAATCTCGCGACGGACCATAGGGCACCTTCCAAGCCAGAAAATTTGAAAAGAGCCCGCTGCAATTCCAGCAGTGTATCCGACGGGATTAAGCATTGTCAGGGGTCGACAATTATCTAACCCATCCCCACCATTTTTGCTTTTACGTAACAATTTTACTAAACCCATGGTCAAGTACTGGGGAATAGTCCCATTCCTAAACCACGAGTTAAAAAAAAAATGTCAGCAAGGGAACAAATATATGCGACATCCTCAAATACACCTCGTAGGGCAAACCATCAATCTCCGGAGACCTGTAAAGGCCGACCCGCTTTAAGGCTTCCTGGACTTCATCCTCTGTTATGCAAACTTCGCACCTAGCCGCTTCGGTCGCCTCAAGACGAGAAAAGTCGATTAAATAGGGGTCGAATTGTGCTAAAGACTAACCATGTTCTCGAGTAAAAAGATCCTGGAAATGAGAACGAAAAGCCTCCAGAATACCTTTGTTTGTGGTCACGAGCCCCCCATCCGGCAATGAGACACGAGCGATATGTCGATCAAATGCATGTCGATGTTGATCTGCACGCAGTTAAGCGGCCATGTTTGCCGCCTCGTTAGACACTCTTTTTAAACCAACCCTTAATCACTAAAGCATGGTGTTCTTGGATAGCCAAAGAAGCCAGCTTGGCCTTAATTATTGTAACCCTAGAGCTATCCCCCCACCTCCACCGCCCGATCGAATCCAGACTCTTGTGCCACTTTAGCTTCCCTAGTTGATAGGTTGGGTCGTCTGTTAAAATCGGCAGTAAAGCACCTAATAACCTTCTTAAAATGAACCCACTTCCTATTCCCAATTACACCCCCCGTCAATTCCTGCTGTAAGGTTAGTAAATGCTGTTCCTGGTAGCCCTTCACATCGAACAACGAAGTGTTGAGCTTCCAGTACCCGGTTAATCTAGGCTTAGGTCTATCCAAGTTTACTGGGACCCGAACAAGTCTATACTCTGAGAAAACTATGTTATGAAAACTTGGACATTCAACTAATCCTATGTCGACTCTCCTAATTAAGAACCGATCGATATAACTCGAAAGTTGTACCGAATCGGAGCCGCGTCTAGCTGTCCAAGTCCATACTCTATCTCGGGGCTTTTCATTCCGGTACTTATCGATGAACTCAAACTTATCGAGGAAGTCTCGAAATAACCAAGCATCCCGATCGGTGTTAGTACCCCTAGGCCGATTACGATCTAAATCGGAATTCAGGACCGCGTTCCAGTCTCCCGCTAGAATGACCGTCCGAGTAGTAGAATACAAGAACTGCTCGATTCGGCGAAAGAAAGAACCGAGCTCAGAATGGCTATTGGGCGCATAAACCCTGACGAGCCGAAATTATTTCTTTCTTACCAGCCAGGAAACCCCCTAGCGGAAGAATTAAAGTACGCTGAATAAACGTGGACACCCTAAGCCAGCGCACCCAAATAGTCCCCTAAAATCAAGTGGGTTACCTGAACGCAACATATATCCACTCCGAGGCGCTAGAGGTCTGTAGCGGCTCGAAATTTACGAGCGTCGGCCCTCAGGCCCCGGACATTCAAACTCGCTAGAAAGAGAGCCCTACGGGTGCCTTAGGATTGGGTTCCAGAAACGAACATAGAAGTGGTCAGGATGCCGACGGCTCTCCCAAATTAATTTGAATATCATGGGAGATGACGCCAACATCCAAAGGATAGGTTTGTTTAGCGACCCTATAACCTTATGGGGACCCCCCCCAACACAATCTTTCCTTAAGACAGATAACACTTCATCTTTAAAGATGGCATTGGAAGGGTGAAATTAAAAGTGCTGTTCGCCTCTTCCAGCATCTGCCATAGAGCTTTCGCTTCAGATGTTTTCCTAATAACAGTTGAGATTCTAGGAGTGTTGGGGAAATTTGACGGGTCTTCTATGTTTATACCCCCGACTTCTTTGAATTTAAGCAGTTCACCGAGATTAAAGAGTTGATAATAATTCACTGTTTCTTCTTAGACATTGGTAACCTTGCAAATATCTTCCCCAGAGAGGAAGGCGGTGTTTTTTTCTTTTTCTTTCCAAGGAGGGGCTCCTCTGCCTCTTCTGTGCAATAGCTGGAGGGGGAGGCATGTCATCCATTGGGGAGGGGGAAGGGGAGCTAGGCCCTATAGGAGATGCTGGAGAAAGCGAAAGGGAAGGGTTGCTTTGCGGGGGATGCAGGTGGACTATTTTGGGGAGTATTTAATGGGGAGACAATGAGAGAAGGTTTGGGAGAAATGACACTTTTGGACGATTTGATGGGACTTAGTGGGATCAGTTTGTAAGGTTTATCTAAAATTGGGCCAGTGATCGGGGGGGGGGGCATTGATTTGGGAGAATGTGACCTTTTAGGGATTATTGGTTTGGTGAACGGCTGGGGACTTGGTTTGGGGGTAATGGTTTTATTTGAAGTAGATTAATTATTTTCTTCTTTTTTCTCTTTTTTTTCTTCTTTTTTATCTAATTTAGTTTTAAGCTCTTTGGCTTTTAAAAAAACTGTCTTTCCCCGGGTCGTTTTTTAGCATTTCTTTTTCTCTCATTTCCTCCAGAGAGACCCGACCCGGGGTTTTCTTACCCGAAACTATAATCCATTCGTTGTCTTTTTCCGAAGTAGGCAGAGCAGGAAACTCATTGTCGGAGTCGTCAGATGCTGATGTGATTAGCTGACCAATTGTAGCTGGAGTATCGAGGTGAGGGCCTACCTTAGATGTCTTGGCCATCGGGGTAGTCGTCTTCTGGGTGGATTTTTTTGCGGGCAATCCAATGTTAAATGACCCAGTTGCTCGCAAAATCAACAAACCGGTCTTCGTCCTGTTAATATTATTTGGAGTTTTTCCTCCCCGACTTGTAGATAGTAGGGGATGATGTCGTAAGCTTTTTTTATCAGTAAGTATTTCGAAATTCCAGGCGCCTAGAAACTCGTCGAAATTGACGTCTGTGAGTTCACCATATCTAAGAAAAAAGCGCCAATATGCTCACCTTTGACGTAAACCGGCACATTAAAGATAGAAATCGAAGATCTTCTTCTACCCATGTATTCCGTGCGTAAAACCTATTCTTGTGTGAGTATTTGTGTTTGCAAAAGATTAGCACAGATGTCTTCATTAGGAAATAATGCTTTCCATGTATTAAAGCCCTTGCAATTGATCAACCTTTGAGGTATAAATCCTGCTGTTGCCAGTAGTTTACAAATTAACTCAGGAGAGGCCCTGATAGATTTTTTGATTTTTTTGTCGACCACCAACATCGTTACAGTTCTTATTTTAATTTCTTCGAGTTTCGGTAAATCCACATTAATTCAATGTTCTGTGACCATGTGTTCATATTTTTTTGCCTCCTCCACGAATTCATTAACATTAATAGACACTTTTGGTGGTTTACACCATTGTGAATTGTCGGTCATTTTGGTCGACATCTACTTACAAACTAGAAGCATAAAAAACAGTGGGGGGGGGAAAAAGTTTAAAAAATAAATAAATGAAATAAAAAAACGTGGCAGAAAAAAAAGAAACGACGTCAAAAAAGAAAAGAGTTCAACAGTAAAAATTAACGAGAAAGCAATAACAACGGTAACAATAATTAACAATAACTGGCAACAATAAGATTTTAAAAAAGGGTACTAACGTGACGCAAGGCAAAAAAAGGTTTCTGTCCTTTTCCTCTCTCCCGTGACTCTGGTGACTCGCACTATTTATATTGAGAACCGGTGTAGTTTATCTTCTGTTAGAACGACCGGTGTAACAATATATATATATATATATATATATATATATATATATATATATATATATATATATATATATATATATATATATAAATGGATTAAATAATAAAACAAAAGTAAAGTAACATACTTTACATGTTTATAATCAAGTGTTTCAACAAACAGTGCATGATGAAAAGTACTTGATCCATGAATTTTCAAAGAAATATTACTATTTTTCAGAAAAATAAAAGCAGGAATTAGTAATTATTACTAAAAATTGATTTGACAACGTGTTACCATGCAATTTTGCGTTCTGCAAAAAAGAAGAATATTTTTACAATGTTCACGTATAAATGAGAATTTTTTTTAATGATAAATGTATGAATAGATAATGACTTGCTGAAAAAAACTCTAAATTAATTTGCTGTATTGTGCAGAAGAAGATAAACATAAAATAATAAAATATAAATATATATACATATATACCAATATTTTTTAAATACATTAATATTAAAAAAATGTTAACTTACATACACTAGTGTTTTTTGCTTACGCAGTCATCAGTTTAGGGGATTGCAATTATTGCTGATCGAAGGATTCGTATTCGGCCACAAAGTCACCCCTGACTTTGCAGCCCGGCGTTTATCCAATTGGTTAGCATTAATTACCACGTCAAACAAAAAGTAAATTACATTTTATGTTATGTCAATTCGTCAACAGATACAGACAGCTCGTCAGATGGTGTTCAACTTTTTTTTTTAACATAGTTTACCCCAAACAAATATATATATATATATATACATATATATATATATATATATATATATATATATATATATATATATATATATATATATATATATATATATATATATATATGTATTTATATTAGAGTAATCTAATAAAATAGTAACTTGCAATGAAACTTACAACGGCGCTTAGATTAGATAACTGGCGGGTGTATGTGTACGAAGAGAGACTATTCTGCTGAATTACAGCTTGTCAGTGTATCTGAACAGGCAAATGTTTCAAGCTAAGATAGAAAACGACCACATATGTGCTGTACTTCTAAAGTTTCGTTACGTCATATTAACATTTCTATTATTTTAAAAATATAAACAAAGTGAAACATCGTGGAAACAGGCCTCAAACGTAAACACATATTCTACGCCTTTTAATCGTATAGTTAAAAATATATGCTTACAATTATAGTCGCAATATATATGATGTACGGGTTCATCCAGCAAACCCTAGTATTTCTTTAACAATCAAACAAACGGGAAGAAGCAATAACTATATATAACATCGATTTAGTTATGCAAGTAAACACTTAATTACGTTATTGCATTAATAGCTATAACTTTGTCGCTAAAATATAAATTAAAACAAGTTTTAATAAACGTAGGAGTGATTCAGTTAAGTAATAATATTGTAATCTCTATTTATAAAGTATTAGATGTAATTTGCTTTAAAGAGTAATTCTTTTCAAATATTGCAAGGTCATAAAGTAATATAATATTTTTGGAACCATTAAAAACACTTTTTTCACGAAGAAACCTTAATATATTCTGTTGAATTTATTGGACTCTATATTAAATTCCATGAAAAATGCCAGTATACAGAAATCATATGCCCTTAATAGGGTTAAGATGAAGATTCATATACACTAAATGTACAAAAGCAAGGAAATTCCAAAGTTTTTACACTTTTATTGTCATTAAGGGTATGACTACATATCGACCAAACCATGTCATTATCACCTCATTACAGTATAAATCTCTATGCATGAGTGGATTAAGTGTGTGAGGTGCGCTGAAGAAAAATTCCTAACAGTAAAATACATAGCCCTGTTGTGCTCGCATACTCTTAATGACAATAGAAGTGTAAACATTTGGAAATTTCCTTGCTTTTGTAAATTTAGTGTATATGAATTTACATCTTAACCCTATTAAGGGCATATGATTTCAGTATACTGGCATTTTTCATGGAATGTCACTACTTTAATACAATGCCTTCTCATAACTGATATAGTTGGTAGTTTGACTAATCAATGTTTTTCCAATATTCACAGGAAAATATTTTTTTAATTATGACGAGTGTATAGTTACTCATGATATAATTCAAACTAGAACAATTTTTTTCAAACTTTACCATGTATTCATTGCAAACAATAAATGATGATTCAATTATTTTACAGTCAACGTGTTTGAAATTTGACAAGGACACCGTGTAAAAATACTTAATTTTAATGAAATAAATAAATCAATCAAACATTTTTGGAGCAGGGAGAAATATAATAAAGTTATTCACAATAGTAAACAATAAAATATTCAGTGTACAAAGAAAAACAAAATACAACCTCTATATGTGCCATAACACAGCTGAATTAACCAAATAGCTGATGAGATATAGAAGAAAGTGTATGTGGACTAGTCATTTTTTAAGGTTTGTTGAACATTTCTGAGAAATTACGGTATATTGGTAAACTGAAATTAGAAAGCCATCCAGTAGAGCCCAGAGGCTCTATCTCTGCCAAAAATCAGCTGAATCCATCAAAACGTTTATGAGATACAGAATAAACTGAATATAGACTAGTATTTTTTAAAGATGTTTTTGGAATTTTCTGGAAAACTAAGGTATGTGGTAAACTGAAATAAAAATGTAATCAACTAGACACTAAAACCTCTATCTTTGCCAAAAATCAGCTTAATATATCAAATGGTCGATACGATATAGAATAAAGTTCATGAATACTGGTCATGTTTAAGGTTTTTTGGAATTTTCTGGAAAAGTCAGGTATATGGTAAACTGAAATTAAAATGGCATCAACAAGACCCTAGAACCTTTATCACTGCCAAAAATAAGCTGAATCCATCAAATAGTTGATGAGATACAGGGTGGTACATACGTACGTACGTACGTACACACATATAACATGATTTCATGATTGAACTTTCTGGATCTCTGGGTTGCCTTAGTTAATAATGCTGACATTCTACACACTTACAGAACCAATCAAAACAAATTGTGTGCAAACTTTTAACTAATTTGGTTTATTGGTTTTTGAGTTATGATTGATCAAAGAAATGAGATTTCCAGCAGAGGCCATTCGTGAAGTCTATTAAGCGATAGAACGTTCTCGCACCTCCCTTGATATAGTATATTTAATTGTTCAATTGTCGATTGATTTTTTATAAAATATAAACTGAATAGTAATTAGATAAATGTATAGAAACGTATAGGAGATATATACACACATACATACATAAAACAGTTTTACACAAGTGTATTAATATACTCATGCACATATTCTGTATTTTAAGAAAAAACATGTATTTATTCAGTCATATACAGATCAAATCATTTTTTATATACATGAACATTTTTTATACATGATAATTTTCTTTTGTTAATGGTTTTTGTTTGAGTCGCTTAAATAAACCAACACTTCATTTGTACGTATCAATTAAGGTGTAATTCAAGACAGAAACAACTTTCGATATCGCAAGTTTAAGGCGTTAAATCAGTTTACAATGTCGAACAGAAAAGAATATTCGGGCATAATGAAAGTTTAAAAGACAGCTTGTTGTGATTAAGTTCTGCTCGTATGACTAAAATTCCACTCGATCTAAATATACAGTTACATTATGTTGTACATAGAAGGCCACAATTTGACATCCACAGAAACTAGGGATAACTTTATTTGTGTAAAACCGTAACACCTATGTTACTGAGGCAAATTTGCAAAGTATAATAAATACATTGCATATAAAGTTCGATTAGATCTTGTAAATTGCTAAAGATATAAAACATCAACATATATTTCGTCATTCTTTTTATGGTTTGTGACTGGTTTAACTGACATACAATTTAGATTACTATTAAAAGTATCTAATTAATTAATTTTTAAATACCCACTTGTAAATTTATTTTAAGAGTAAGTCGTTTGATTTATAGTTGCACTTAATTTCTTCATCGGAATTTAAAACGAATGTGTGTTTATAAGTTATATATTTATTTAGTTATTGGTAAACTGTTTCGTATGTTATGTTAGCCGTGTTATGTTAACGTATTTATTAAGATTTTCATCTGATTTAGGTAAAAAGGTTTTCACAAAATGTCATATATGTTCAAGATAATTTGTTTAAACTGAAACATGAAATTAGAGCAGATCAATTAAAATGAAGTATGAAAAATAATAAACTTAAATATAAATTATGAATATTTTTGTTTGTAAAAGTAAGTGCATTACTTACCCCGGTATTTATATCTGGCACAATTTTAAACGTTTCCTCGTGTAAATAATTGTGGGGCAATTGTTTACTGTTAGTTTTTTCTTGATTAAAATAAAACTTAATGTCGTACCTGCAATGAAACTTGTTACGCGTAGTACTATTAGACACACTTAAGTACATAGTTTTCGAAAGATGCTACGCTCATTTAAATTCTACACAGTTTGTTTTAATCCATAGTGTTTTAGTAAGGGAGTAAGAAAGGAAGAATGGAAGAAGTTTAAGAATGAGTGTGCCACAAGGTGATGTTAATGAGCATTTTTTATTTTCCAGCGAACATCTGTTTCTATATTTAATAATAACTACAAAATAATATGAATAACAAATCTAATAGTACATTATTAGTAGTAACTTCTACCAGTCGCAGTTAAGAAAGAAGTTGTCCATTTTAATTAAAAGTTGCTGCTTATACTAAAAACTGCAACAACCTTGTAATTACACAATGTCAGATAAATCATATTCTAAATTGAATTATAAATCGAAATACATTTTATTTTTTTCTGAAAAATATTGTGCTTTGATACACACGAATACGTAAGTATTCGGAAGAAAATATTTTGTGGAAGAAAATGTATTGATAACTACAGTCGAGAATAAACGACTTCACAGTATGATATAGATAACATATTGTTCGTGATTTGGGCGGGCAGGGATACGTTACGGCGTGAGCTCACGTTTCTCATTTGAAAAAAGTCTGTAAAGAAAATGTGTTCTGCTTTTTTTCCTTTTATGCATTATTTAAAATTTAGTAGAATAGGGTAATGTTGCCTTCTAATCAAATAAAAAATATATTTTAATTTTATGATTCCTATATAATATTGTTTACGCTTACGTATTTTGTAATCTTAATTCTAACATAAAAATGTAAATCTAGACCATATAAGAATACTATTGTGCAAAGTAAGAAATAAATCGTATAGTGTTATACGTTAAGAAATGTATATATATATATATATATATATATATAAATATACACATACAATAATGTCAGCCATTTTTTCTGCTTTTTACGACATACAGTATCTGCTCAAATGTATACGAAGCGTTACTAGAAAAGCAGAATCAAAACGATATATTAAAATGTAATTCATTGAGGAAAATATTAAGAAGAAACGAAAACTACGTGTAGTATGAGACAAAATAACCTAAACATGATTAGATCGAGAATGCAAAATCGTTCCTTTTATTACATTTAGTGTATTTCTTATACTAGTTTCTTTGAAATCTAATTTACCTCTTCTGAATTGAAATCGATTCATTTCTGTAGATGTGTTCTGGTCAGTAATAATGTTGAAGTCACACATTATAATTTTGATATACTTCTTAAACGCCGCAATAACCCCTTCCTCGTTCTAATTTATATAGGTATCTATATAAAGATAGGTATGTGTATATGTTGATATATTTCTATGTATAAAATTCAATAGTAAACTAATTAACGGTTCATCATGAACACATCTGCTTTGCTTAAATAGTTCCATCAAGTTGAATATAAACTGGATATAAAAATGGTTGTTGCGCTTCTTGAAAATTGATACTCATCCTATTCATGTGGAATTCTAATAATAGTTATTAGACATCAATATTCTCTAAATGTCAGATTCTTTCGTGTATTATAATTTGTTTTATATAGACACACATTCTAATTTAGAAAATTCAAATATTTCAGATGTTAATTGAATAATATCTATAGTCCTTAGACATGCAAGAATCAATACTTTTAATTCAATTACATCTAAAGTTTCTTTAATCTTGAGGCTTCGATTTTAGACATTAATAGAATGGATCTTATTAAATAATTATGTTTAACATTTAATTAAGGATTATTAACATAAGGTTAATTATCATAAGATTTTAATTTTAACCTTGGTGAGATTATATCTAACGTGTAAGACCCCTTACTATTAAATGAAAATACTTTTAACTGTGCTGCATATAATAATATTCTAGTATATATATATATATATATATATATATATATATATATATATATATATATATATATATATATATATATATATATATATATATATATATATATATTTATATATATAAGCAGGAAGTCTGATTAAACACCACAGATTTTTCTCCTTTCGTTTTTTAATCACTGTGTAAGTGCCTGCTTGTATTAATGTTTGCATCCCAAAGGCGATAAACCTTATTGCTTATTATGAAATGGGCCATCTTTTATTGCGGTGACGTAAATGTTAAAATATAGCTTATACAGGTTTTGCATTCGCCCGACTATATATATATATATATATATATGTATATATGTATATATATATATGTGTGTGTGTGTGTATGTGTATGTGTGTCTGTGTGTATGTGCGTGTGTATGAAACGCGCGTAAGATTTAGACTAAGTCATGAATTTAGAAATAAATAAACATAAAAAATATAATTATATAAATAAATGTTGTTAGTTAAACAAAGAGTACTTATAGGTATTCGCCGATATATGAAAACAAAGAAATTTAAAAAAACAGTTGAAATTTATGGTTATAGTACATGGACGATATATGAAAATAATGTAATTGAAAGAACTGTTGAAATGTATGGTTATGGTAGTTCAACGATATATGAATATAAATAAATTGAAAGTACAGTTGAAATGTATGCTTATGGTAGTTAGACGATATATAAAAATAAAGAAATTGAATGAGCAGATAAAAGTCATGTTTATGGATTGATTGTTCTTATGCTCATTTGAATGCAACTATACCAATTTGTACTGCTTGAAACTAGCGTAGCCGCGCTAATATACATACCGGAGGTATTCTTTCTGACGAATAAGTTCATATAACATGAAAAAGAAAAAAAAAAGAAAAAACACAATTTGCTTCTACTATGAAAAATTACATTTTCGAAAGCTTAGATTAAACTAAATGTTATTTATTTTAACGAAGGCATTGTTATGGTTTACAAAATACGTTTACGACACAATGGTTTATAATATGTATCCCCCTTTCTAATGATTCAAACTAACGTAGTCGCGCTAACATACATACCGAATTTGTTCTTTCTGACCAAGAAGTCAAGATTACATCGGAGGATGAAGAAGAGAAAAAAAGAAAGAAAATTGCTTTAATGTGAATTTTTATTTCATTTTTGAGAGCTTAGATTAAAATAAATATGATTTATTGTAACACACATATTGCTATGATTTTTGCTGGAGATGGAGCATCCTACCGGATGCCAGGCATTCACCGGCTATTTCAGACACTTCAGTCTAGAGATCTTTTAAAGATTTTAACCGTCCTTTTAAGTGCAATTGTTAGTATTTCTCTTGCACTCGATTCACCGGGTATACTCGCCAGATAGCTTTTGAAATTATCCTTGATTAGTCCTGTTGCTTCTATAATTACTGGTATGATGGAGATTTTCCTAAGATTCCAGTTTCTTTTCATGTCGTACAAAAGACCTTTCGTAATTTTTCCCTTTCAGCTCTGTTTAATTCTGCCTCATTAGGGACACTGACTTCAACTAGGGTTGCTACTTTCTGCCGTGTGTGAGTTAAAGTAATTTACAGATTAATATCTATTTTCAAAAATAGGTTTTGAAGATATGGATTGGAAAAGTACATTATATCTTGTTTAATGTAGTTGCATAAAAGAGTGACAAAGGTGCCTGACATCCTTTGTCGGTAACGTTTAATGATTTGATTTTTTTCATATATTTTATTCTATTATTATAAATCATACTCAACATGTTACTGTATAACTGCAGCGTTATTTATATTAAGTTCTTCATTATTAGAGCGACTTGGTTTACATCATTTAAATTGCTAGAAATTGAAAGATGTATGCGCTAGTGCCTCATAACATTTCTAATATGTAAAAGAGTATTGATAATCAACATATGTTATGATCAGACTCGCTTTGAAACCGAACCAACCATCTGCTAGTAAATGAGACCATACAATGCTTCACTGCCGTGCACGTCTTTTATTACCCGATTATTACATTTGGAAAATTCACGTAGAATTGTATAATAATGCAAACCAATCTACGTAACGAGGTGGGAAATTACCGGAAAATCATATGCTACAAAAATATGCAAATTAGCAAAACAAAGCAGGAACTATTAATATGCCATACTTGGCAGTCGTTAGACAAAGGTACAATATGCAACAGTCTTAATAAGCACCTACACGGGCTGATAAACATGATTACTTCTGTATAAACTTTATATATATATATATATATATATATATATATAGTTAGTTATGAACATATAGTTATGCCAATTAAGCTATACAGAGACACCCGTGTTCCTTTCCCGGGGAAATCGTTAGGCTTAACTGTAGTTTTGCCGAGTGTTTATATACACGACTAGCTAGTTAACCAATATAATTCTTAGCCAATCGTTAGGCCTCTCACGAACAAAGGTTAGGTAGGTGTTACTATTTCCTATTCAATTGTTCTGTTTTCTATATGATGATTCATCCCGGTTACTTTGTTGTTGTCTTAGCCAATTGTTGAGCTTCTCATAATTAAAGGTTCGGTTGGTTTTACTTCCTATTTCTTATTCTATTATCCTGTTTTCGATAGAGTGACCTATCGCTGAAATAGTAATACATATGTGTGTATATATATATATACACTTTTTTTTATTTTTTTTTTTTAACTTATATTTTTTCATTTATTAATTTTCCAACGAATGTTAAGTCTGCAATATCTTGGATGTAGTTAGTTTGTCTGGGAATTTAAACTGCATTTTACATTTTTTTTTATTTAATGACTCAAAGCTTCTTTGGACTATATATATATATATATATATATATATATATATATATATATATATATATATATATATATATATATATATATATATATACAGATATATATATATATATAGAGAGAGTTATAAATACACACACACACATATCTATATATATATATATATATATATATGTATGTATATATATATATATATATATATATATATATATATATATATATATATATATATATATATATATGTACTCGCTAAATATTGTCAGTAAGTTTTATTGTAAATAATACAAATATTTTCTCAACAAAAACAGTTTTACATTATTTAATGTCTCTCCTAAAAGATAAAAAATCAAGTTATATATTCTAATAACCGTTTGGTCAGTAGTCCTTATACCAATTTTGATCGAACTTAATAAAATGCTCATACTTATTGAAAACGTATACAATATTCATTCTATTTCATGTTTGAAAAGTATTTGAAGAACGAAACTGGCACCAAAAATGTTATACTGTCAATAATATAGTGGATCTAAGAACTAAAAGCATAAGCTAATTCTCATCAAGTACATATATATATTAGGCAGATGCTTCTTCAGTCGTACTACGTAGTACCTATATTTAGGTATTCACTCAGACAATTGGATTCAAAATATTTTTGTTACTATCCCAGGAAGGGAATCTGCCAGTTACTAACTCCATAGTTCACAACACGTTTTTGTTTTGTTTACAATAGTTTACGTAAAGTAATCATACAATTAATATGGAACATTCTAAATCAACTCAATCATAATTCTGAACAATCAAGTAGAGTTTGTGTTATTGCCTTATTAGAATGATCCTAATTATGATACAGTTGCATTACAGAAGGTATACTATTTATTTCATGATAGTGTTAAGGCAATATTAGAACATTACGTCGTTTTATCTGGTGAAAAACATACAAACTTTGGTAAACTAAGTCTGTAAAATTATAATTGATCTTCATACAAATCTACCTGGTTATACGAAGACACCTTCCCAGAAAAATGTGTCATTGAGTTCAGTTGGTAAAATAGTTTGTCATTGAAACACGTATCGATTAATTTGTGTTTTCAAAGGCTATGGATATCCTTGAAAAGTAACGAAACTCACCGAAAAATGATAAAAAACGACCAACGAATAACGAGTCATGTTAAAAGAACATCAGTAAGGACTAAAAGTTAGTGGAATAAAGTACGGCTAGAATTTGTCGTTAACTTTGTCGTTATGCCATCTATTCGAGGATACGACAAAATGTAGTCAACCGAAAAAATACTCGTGAATCGTTAGCTTTTGGAAATTATCCTGTTGTCAAACCTGCAGAATATTAGGAAAATATACTTTGGTAAGACAAAAATAAATTGAACTTTTCATCCAAATTTCGGTGGTAAATGTCTGGAAAATATAGGTTACTCATTATTGGCCGAAGAAGACTACCCAAGCAATATAATGCGTAGTAATTATGATCCACGTTTGCATTGAAATAATAAAAGTAATGATTAATAAATCATATTATAAATATACTAAATTGATGTCAGTGTGCATATTCGCTGAGCTTAAAAACGGATTTGGTATTTCAACAATACAACGATGCTAAGCATATTACAATATCAATAAATATCAAATAGAATAGAGGTTTTGATATGAGTATATCAACCAGAAGATACCAACACAATGAGAAATTGATGGAGCGTGCTGAAACTTTGAATTCACAGAAAGAACATGCAAACCCCTCTTGAACAAAAATACTTTTTGAGAGTAGAATGTGAAAATATTAACCTGTAAACATGTAATCAATTTGGAATGGACTAGTCTAAACGCTTACATGTTGTAATTAGCAATGACAGTTACGCTCCAAAATATAAATATATGATTTCGGAAATGTACTTGTAACTTTTGCATTATTAAATATAATTTCATGGATTATAATTTTGTAATCTAATCGTTTGCTTTAAGGCATAAACAGATGTATTATTAGTAATCAATGTTTCATTAATTAGAAATACATAAAACACCTTTTTGTAATGTGTTGCACACTCTTGCGCCACCCCGTATATGATGAAAAGTATTGCGAAATGTGTCTGATTTTCATAAATCTGATCAGATTAATCGAAAAAGTTCGATACTTTTGGAAAAATGTAAGTAGCCTCGAAGAGTGATGTATATTTTCTTTTTCAGATCACCCTTTCTCATTCTTACAGTCTTTTCTGCGTTCCTCTGTTTTTGAACAAACTTATTCAAAAAACAAATCGACAGTTGCATGCACACAATTCAATAAACTATCTAGTTTGGTATCGTAAACTCTGACAACTCCCTTAATTCTAGCTCGCTTTACGCCACATACAATACAATTTGATTCTTATTTCAACTAACACAGCCCTCTCGCGCAAACACTCACTATTGAGAGCAAGTTCTACTTTGCATTTACGCACCAATCGTTTACAATTCAGCTTTTGGTGATAAGGGGCGATGCCGTTCTTTGCTATACGAGTGTCATACGCCATCTTAAGATCCAGATACACTCCATATCCTTTCGGTTTTTATCTGTATGATGCTATCCCTCCTCGGGCTTTTCATCATCTCATACACTCCATGACAATGCTTTGCGGAAATAACTAGCGTAAGCACATTTGCGTATTTCCTTTTACCATAAGAAAAGAAAGATCAAATCATAGTAAACTTACTTATACATCTATACACCCAGTCTCGGTTTACTTAGCGTCGTATTAACATTATCCATCCTCACTTCCAGTTGAATTCATAACTGTATTTTTTTCAACTATTAATATATTTATTTAAATTGAAGTTATAAACTACGTACTATCCTCCTTCGCTAACTTGTGATCATAAGCTGTGCTCCCTTTGATATGACATCCTCATATTTATAGTATAATCTGCATCTTCACATCAAAATTACAACTGTCTAGGTTTTCTCTCACTAGACATTAATGAGTAATTTCTGGCTGATAACAATGAGTAGTATTCTACAAAGATTTTAGTGACAATAAGACTCATAAAACTATTATAAAAGTATATGCTGGGAGCAAAGTGTAGTATTTGTTCTGATACTACACCTTTTTTTCGATCATTGAAGAAGAAATCCTTCTTGACTGAGGCTATTTTTATTTTTGTCATAATCAAGGCTGCCTCTTTATTGTTAGCTGGATTTTCTCCACATTTAACACCAAGCTTGTGTCTAAAACTGCCCTCGTAGGAAGTACGTTAATAAATACTTGTTTTCCTGCATCCCCGAACAATTACCCTTCTAAGTGCATACGCACTCTCAGATACTTTGTGGACATTTTCTGTCGTACCAACCGATGTTGGAGCCTCTGGATATTTTGGGGAGGGGGCAGATTATAAATATAATTAATATATCTCTTCTCAGGCGTGTCAAACTAGTACAAATAAAATAATTTATTAGTGAGCCCTCAACTCTAAAATACAAGCATGCACTGAATAATGTTGTCTCAGGTTGCATGATAAAATTGTGACTAACGCCAAGAAGCTGCATAGATAACGTCGACAGCAGATTGATTTTAAGATATACATATCAATCTATAACACTGAGGAATGGGATTGCGAACACAATAAATTAAATAGCATATACATTCAGTAATGACGTTTAGGTCAAAGTCAGGAAAATATGTTTGAATTGTAAAATGAGACATACTAATATTAAATTCGAAAACGTTCGGATACATCATAAGTATGGGCATGTGTGCCTGCATATTATTTTATTAGCGTCAGAATGGTCGTCCTCTATAAAAGGTGACATTACTATACGTACACAGAAGCAGACGCACACATCCACACACCCATATATATATATATATATATATATATATATATATATATATATATATATATATATATATTATTAGTGTTTTAGCACGGGAAATCAATCTAAAACCAGGATTTTCATTATGTTTTACATTCTCTTTATTTCCGTTTCTCGATGAAGGTTTATTTTTCTCTTATTTTCAAAAGTATTTCTTTTTAATTAAATATTTATTTCTTGCACGTGTTTTATGGCAACACTCAGAGAAATGTGTGTCAGTCAGTCAGTCAGTTAAACTTGGTCTATCATCAGTAAATAAATTAATTGAAGTTTTAATTCATTAGTTAATAAAGAGATTATTGTTTTAACTCCACACATTATTAAAGAAATAACACAAAACGCAGACACACACCCAAAGACACACGTATATATATATATATATATATATATATATATATATATATATATATATATATATATATATATATATATATATATATATATAGGGTTGTGGGCATTTCTAAATAGGGATTAAGCTACACAGAGTTTATCCCCGTAGAGTTGTTTTTGCCGTATGTGTTTATGCATAAATATGGTTCTTACTCTTGCTAGTTAACCAATCAGATTCATTGTCAGTTTCATAGCCGATCGTTTAATTCTTCACAAACAAAGGCTCGGTTGATTTTACTACTTATTCTATTGGTATTTTATATAGGGTGATTCACACATTTTTCTTTATTGTGTCAAAATAAATAGTGACCTTATTTTAACACGTGCTTGCTTGTTATTTCTATTTTAGGCTTTTGTTTTGTTTAGTGTTTTCATTTATTTATTTGTTCATTCATTCATTTATTTATTATCAATTGGTAACTCAAGGAATGCATTGGTTTAAGTAACATAAACTATTCCCTCTCACAACGCTATAGCTGTTTTAAACAAAAAAATATATGTTGAAAAAATATTAAATCAAAATTAGACATAAGTTTCCTTTAAAATGGCATGATCGTAAAAAATAAATGACTCGTTTGAATAATGAGATAATTTGATTGTTTATAAAGAAAATAGTATGTTCGAATTTTAAAATATGTTATTATCATTTATATCATGATAATTGCCTTTGAAAATGTATATCTAATTTTCTCTTTCCGATTAATTACTAAGTTTTGTTTAAGATAGCTACTAGAGGATGGGAAAATTATCCAGTAAATTTGCTATGTGTGTGATTATTATATTAGAAAAAAGCAGATCGTGAAATGGGCCAAATTGTGGATAGCATAACACTCTATTTCGGAATTTTCATGCGTGCCCAGCACAAATCATAGGCCCCTATATATACATTGGGTTATAGAACTAATTCCCAACCGCTCCGAACATTTCTATTTGGTTTTGGTTAATTAACATATTATAGATGAACTAGAAAATATGTTGTATGTACTTTTACGAAGATAAAATCAATATATAATGATACTAAATAATATGTCTAATATAATTATTTTAATTTTGATCAACATTCATTCCATAATTTATATTCTAGACAATGTCTTAAATGTATGGATTCAGCTTATTGGGTCTGTAGTAGAATTGAAATTTATGGAATCATGCTAATCAATTGTAAATGAAAAGTGATGGCATGCTATGCTAATCTGCACTCTTGATTGTTTCAATATTGGATGTTATTTATATTATGACCTATTTCAATCCCTTTCGGATTTTAGAAAACTGATGCCTAACAACTGTTGTAAAATGTTAACGAAAATAACAGCTATCTTAATTTTCGTCAGGGGGTTAACCTCCTTTTACTATCTTTGCATAAAAATACATTACACTAAACACAACCCACATTGGACTCCTTAATCCTCGTAGCTGTTTTTTTTTTTCAAAATCCACGATTGTCAGTTTAGAATTAAATCGCATACATAAACACATATAATAATATAAACATACATAACTTTATAAAGTTCGGGAGGGGGGCCTCGTATTTAAACGAATATTTTTAGACGAAATTATATATAATTCAGAAAGTTAAAAGGGTTAAATAAGGAATTGTGAATCAGACGATTAGAAATCGTGAATTTACGTGTTTAAAATGTAATTATTCGGACATTTGTAGTATTACAGAGTTTAATGTTTAAACAAATTATATATTTCCCAGTTTGTTAAATATAAGCTGCGTGACTAAATAAGATACTTTAATAGATTACTGAAGTTACGATTGCTAATATGTTTGTAACAAGTGAGTGATAGTATAAGGATTATAGAGTGCGATTGAGTTGATTTATGTAACCGAAGTGATGCCATGGAGTATTGGAATTACAGATATATTTAAGGGGGAATGAGCTATAATAAGAGTAACGGGGGGCGCAGTTTAAAAATGAGTCATGGAATCTATATATA
The DNA here is from genome assembly GCA_963556195.1 of Sepiola atlantica. Taxonomy (NCBI): domain Eukaryota; kingdom Metazoa; phylum Mollusca; class Cephalopoda; order Sepiida; family Sepiolidae; genus Sepiola; species Sepiola atlantica. The sequence continues at coordinate 155,608,095 of OY744524.1, forward strand.
TAGGATTGTCAGTAGAGCGCCTCGTCCACAAAGTCGATGGATTGTATACAAAAGTAAGATAATAGATTCACTGAATTAGTATGTAAGGACGTTAGCTAGAAAACCCAATCCCACCCGATAATTCCCATACTAAAACTCAGTTGTTGCAAGAATATTGATGCTGTTCCCAATCCTAACTTTAGTAATGTATTAAAGTATCTTCTTTACTCACGCATCTAATACTTAAATCACTCAAAGATCTATATTTTTTTAACATTGAAATCTGAAATACTATAAATGTCCGGAATATTACATGTTTAACACGTAGATTCTACATTTCTAATCGTCTGAGCTCTAATTCCTAATTTGAACTCTTTTTAACTTTCTGAATTATATATAATTTTGTCTATAAAATATGTTTAAAGACGGGGATACTCCCCCCGAACTGTTTACTTAATGACCAGAACGCTACTGGGTTAACTTATTGAAACCCCACCCGACTTCTAACTGATGCCAGTCCAGCAAATACACTGGCAGTAATTACTTTATATTGTTGCTTACTCGCGATGAGCTGTAACTAAACAAGCCCTCCCCTACCCAACTACCAGCATCAGCCATACTTCCATCTACCAAACTTTCTCCTCTTACTGCCCTAATTTCACACGTCTTTCTCACTTTTAGTGGCTTCGTCTTCGACCAGAAAATATCGCATTCCTTAGATTCGATCGAGGTAACTACGAACACTTTCAACGGACTGCTTGAAATATCTGCACAATTTTAAACTCAACTCCTTTCAAACTATTACCATTCGCGGTCAACGGATGTATTTTAAAATGGCCTTACTTCTCAAACTTACTTTCTAATAAGTGTGTTTTATCTACGGGTCAACTGGATATCATTCTAGTGGAGTCACTACATTTTGAACATTTTAAACGCCGTCTCCACCAAATTTATTTTTCCATCTTCACATTTGTTATCACCCGACACTTTGTCAACGGACATTTACCAACTGGGAAGGCTCTAAATTTTGATAATCCTTTCATACACACGCACTTAGTTTCCATTACTTTATATTGTTTCTTAAATATTTCGAATTTTGTATTTTGGCTATTATTCATCTATGTAATTCCTTTGTTGATAAAATGTTACTCTTAAAAAAGTCTGGCTTTAGCAAAGAAAAATAAACATATTTTATCGAGTACACCTAACATTGAACAATGGAATATTAAATAGATTCGTCATCCGCACATCATTATTTATGTTTTTTTCAGTTATCTTTATAATTGCACTATCTCGTATATTGAGTTTAAACCATTTCTATTGTAGGCTCAATTCCCTAAAAGTATACGTTTAGGCTTATATATATATATATATATATATATATATATATATATATATATATATATATATGAAGCTAAAAAGATATATATATATGTATATATATATATATATATATATATATATATATATATATATATATATATATATATATATTAGAACCTATTGTGATCAGAAAATGATCGATATATTACATAGAGCAATGAAACCAGAACATTAATGATGGAAATACAAATGATAAACTACAATATTAATTAATTTATCAAATATTCAAACCAGGAATATATATTTTTTCATTAATCCATGGATTTTAACACATAATCTTTCATCATACCAGGATAAAAGACAGTAACATTGACTTACTGGTTTGCATACATTTTAAAATATAAAAATATAAATAATTTCACCAAACATTTTCAATAAAAACATATTCACTGAAATTATGGTATGGAATCAATGTGTTTATGTCAGGATAAGAATAAAGTCGAGAAAAATGTAAGTTAACACCAAGATCAGTAGCTAACCAAAACATCTAACTGGATTAGTAGGACACCAATATAAACATAGTAGGAAATCAATATAAACATATAAGGATATCAATATACACATATAAGGTAATCAATATAAACATAGTAGAACATCAAAATTAATATAGTAGAACATCAATATGAACATAGCAGTAAATCAATATAAACATAGTAGGACATCTATATAAACATAGTAGAAAATCAATATAAAAATAGTAGAAAACCCATATAAACATAGCAGGAAATCAATATAAATATAATAGGGCACAATATAAACATAGTAGCAAATCACTGTAAACATAGTAGAACATCAATATACACATAGTAGAAAATCAATATAAAAATAGTAAAGAATGAATTAAACATAGTAGGAACTCCATATAAGCATAACAGAAAATCAATATAAACATAGCAGGACATCAATATAAATATAGTAGGACATCAGTATGAAAATAGTTGAAAATCAATATCAAAATAGTAAAAAATCAATATAATCATAGCAAGAAATCAGTGTAAACATAGTAGGAAATAAATATAAACATAGTAAGACATCAGTATAAACATAGTAGAAAACCAATATAAAAAAGTAGGACATCAATATAAACATAGCAGGAGATCAATATAAACATAATAGGAAATCAATATAAATATAGTAGTACACCAATATAAAAATAGTAGGACATCAACATAAACATAGTAGGACATCAATATAAACATTGTAGACACTCAATTAAACATAGTAGGAACTCAATATGAGCATAACAGAAAATCAATATAAACATAGCATGACATCAATATAAACATAGCAGAAAATCACTATGAAAATAGTTGAACATCAATATAAAAATAGCAGAAAATCAAGTACACGTAGTAGGAAATTAAAATGAACATAGTAGGAAATCAACATAACCATCCTACCTTACTTTTACCAAATATGCTTCATACCCACCAAAATGAGTCTTATCACCATTGTTTCTTTCGCTTTAGTGATATTATGCCTTCTTGAGGTGAAAAATAGAGATATAGCTGATTATGAATATGCGTATTTTAATATACATAGTTTACATAAAGTTATTTGCAGGTTTTATAAGACGAGGTTTTTAAGTAATACAATTCAACAAACTTCATTTCAAACAATGAATCCATCAGAAGGTAATTTCATATGTACTCAGAAAACAGAAAAATATCCAGAAAAAGTGCATCTTCAATAAAACCAAAATAATAATCTAAATAATTAATTCATTGTCCAACACCTTGCAAATATGTTAAATTACATCGAAATCTATATATGTAAACTAGGCTTACATGTCTAGCAGCATTTCAGAACGGTGATACAATGGCAACTGTCTTTAGATGACAAAATGTATATATATATATATATATATATATATATATATATATATATATTGTTCCACATATTATAAAATAACTATTTTATATTCACTCCTAGAACTATAGAAGTATGCGAAATATTGTGAATAGAGCATTTCTATGAAAATACTGATGAAAAGTAAATTAACATACTTTAGAAGTTTATTATAAAGAATAGTTTATAAAAATCTTTTAACCTATGGATGTTCAAAGTAATAAATCCTATCATCAAAAAGAGACACCAATAAATGATGAAGTATGGTAAAATGTTATTAATGTTTAAATTCTTTACAGTCAATTATAAGTTCTTAAAATTGACTGTAAAGAATTATAAGTTCTTAAAATGATGTATGTAGAAGCAGAAAGTATTTTTAATGATGACTAATCAAACACATTATGACGTGCTAAAAACTCATCTATTTTAAAGCTATATGACAATGTAAAGGATACTGGGTTCCAACAAAATGTAAAAGTAGTCAATATTAAATATGCTAGATAATATATGCTCACTCCGGTCGCATATTTTTGCTAGTTGTATTAAGTTACATATGACATACTTTACATTTTAAACCAAGTAAATGTTACCGCAGGGAAAGTGTTTAGAAAATAAAATCTTTAAATTATCTTCGATAAATAGAAGACAGTTGTTAACTGTAAGTAATTTTATTGTTTCAGAAAGCGGCGTAAAAAATGCATATTCGGCGGATATGCAGACTATCCCCTCTCTTCAGTCGACAATCTTGAATTTAATTCGACAAAAATGAATTAAAGTTAATAAATAGATATTGATAAACTATAATTTTAAATTTTATTTTCGCAAAAAAAATAATATCCATGATATAACATTTATCTTTATGGAATTTAAGTCATGTAAGTTCACACTTTACGTTATTCATGTTAGCTTATTGTTTACATTCGTTAGCTTTTTAAACTAAACTCATTTTCGTATAAATCGTTCTCATGATTTTTTTTCTAATGCATTATTTTTTCATACTCAAACTATTTGTTTCAATAAAGTTGTGCTTTAACGCATAATGTATAATTATATTAAAAATAAAAAGATAAACGTTTTAATAAAAAACTAAAACTAAATATATAATTTTGAGCGACTCGTACGATAAATCTCAGAGAATGTATTGTTTACATGTGTATCAAATAACGCGCCCCTGGCTTCTGTCAATCTCTCTTTTTCCTCTATCTCTTTCTCTCTCTTTCTCTCTCTATTTTACTCTCTCTTTTTCTCTTTCTTTTTTCTCTCTCTCTTTTTCTCTCTCTCTGATCTTGGGCTATGTTAACACCTGTGGATTTCTTGAAATAGAAAATTCTGTGCGTTCGAAATAGAAGGAGAGTAACCAAATGTTGGAGTAAATGCCGTGCTTCCTTGGTCTTTTGGCTAAGATCAAAGTGTAGTATCTGTTCTGACTGTCCTGTGCAGTTATGAGAGGTTAACCCCCTCCCATGCTTTGCCTCACCTCTTTGGGGAGGAGTACGTTTATTGCTTACTGTCTGAGGCGCCCTGCCCAGGCAATTTTTTGAAATTCACCTCACTCTTCCTCTAGAGTGAAAATTCCCACCTTCCGACCTTGTGTCACATTCTACTTTGTGGGACGTAGATAAATAGGTAAATGCCGGCTGTTCCATCATATACCATTACAATATAATTTAATTACGTAACCCAATTATATAGATTGAAAAGAAAAACAATGTAATTAATTCTATTTATAATTTTTATTAAGATTATTATCGAGGAAAATATTTTAAATGCATCTGGAAATCTGAAAATAAAAACAATCATGAGTTAATATTTTGGAATAGTAATTTATTAGATAATTTATAATAAATTTATTATGTAAATTTGAAAGGCGCGTGATCTTTAGAAGTGTTTTGGAATGGCTACATATAGTAGCTGATTAGTAGACATAAAAGAACAGCGATCAAAACTAATGATATAGTTTTGGCTTCAGACATTCAGACAGACAGGCAGATTAATACATACTCTCCATTCTAGATAGATTTTGAAATCAATATGCATATATATAAATGCATAATGTAACGATATGTCTTTCCTGGCAATTATTTTAAATGTGATGCGATAAGTTCAGACATAAATGTATCATGAAGAAATGAAAAAATATAAATACATCATGGTATGTTAAGTAAACGAGCTTTGTATGAATCAGAATAGTACAACGTTGCTAACCGGTTTGATTCTTTTGTCGGCATCAGTCTTGCAAGTAGGAGTATGCAATATTTGCCAACATCCTTAAGTGAAAGTAGTATTATGGAATCGATTGGATTCGAATTTGGAACACACAGGTCGCCAGTCCCTTTCGTTATCCACTAAACCACGATCACTTCGCTGGAATTTTAAATTCCAATAAGCATATCAGTGTAACAAACAACCATCTGAAAATAAACATGACATTTTCATTTCTACAGCAGCTTATCAAAATTTAACATACTATTACATCATTGAAATTTAACATACACTTCTTTCTTTATATCTGCTTTGTTGTTAAATGGTAACATTCATCGAGGTTTTACCTTGAATAGTTTTGGTCAATTAAAAAAAAATGCTCAAATTATATATATATATATATATATATATATATATATATATATCTGCATAAATATATATCTAGCTATTATTCTATCTATTTATTAGCCATCTCTGTCCCCGCCTTATCTCTCTCTCTCTCTCTCTCTCTCTCTCTATATATATATATATATATATATATATATATATATATATATATATATATATATATGTGTATATATATATATATATATATATATATGTATATATAATGAACAGGAAATGAAAATAGAACTTATAATAAAGGAAATTATGCTCGACATACGAGATAGAGCAATTATATAGACAAGTAAAAAGTGAGAATAAAGATTTCAAAAATACAAAATTAAATCTTGTTATAACAACCGAGGGCGTAATAGATTTTGTATTTTTAGTCTCTTTTATTGTCATTGTGTAATTGCCATATATATATAATATATATATATATTATATATATATATATATATATATACTTTTTATAAAGGTATTCCATACGTACATAAAAGTAATCTATGTGCACGTTTTTTAGCTCACAGCCGCAATCAGCATAACTAACTTAGAAAATTACGAACCTTCGATATTGATGTCCATAGCTCAGCGTCTTACCAATCGACTACAACGCCATGCCTAGAAATATGTACGATTTATTTATATATATATATATATATATATATATATATATATATATATATATAAAGGGATAAACTAATGGTGAACGGTGCATATGTATACATTCACAGGGATACTTCTTCTCTTTATCACATATTTTCAGTTTAGCTGTAAGCACTCGAATTTTAGCTGAGATTGAAACCCGTTTCATCTTACTGGTGTTAATTTAGGTAACTACAGTAAGCGTAATCTAGAGGGGTATACTAAGTATTTTTCAACGGGCAAGTGCCCTGTATTCTTTTGTGTGAAGCTACCTTTTATCTCTAATCGGCACTATATATGTATACACATATCTCCTATTTCTTGTCTCTATCTCATCTCCGATTCTCTCTTCTATTATCTGTTTTACTTGCAACAGATGAATAATTTAATGAAATGCTGTCTTCTATAATTCTGATGACATTTCGTATTTTGTTTCGATATAACACACGATTTCGGTGTCTATCACGTGCATACACTTATACAACTCTAGTTGAACTCATTTCGAGCGGTATATGCAAAACATCTGCGAAATTGATCTTCCGTAACATACTATCAGACAAAGCATGTGTACAATTACATAAAGACTGCGAAACAGATAATAATTAGAAACAAATCTACCATGCTAGAAGACACACGAAACCAAGTATCGACTCATTTAAACAGAATTGTATTAAATCCATATCATAATAACATAAGGCATTACAAGTTCATACGTACGATATCTTATTTAAATTTTAATGGACATAAAAATATTCCCCTGTTATTAATATTTATGTGAGAAAAATTGCAATTAATCTACACGTAACACAGAGGCTTTATTTATAGATAATGAAGAAAAAGAGCGGTTTTGTTTTTTTTTGTAAAACTTATCTCGCATATTTTATGTTGGGTAGTATTAGTTTCATCGCTTATTTGTTCTTTAAGTAAGATTTAACTCGCACATTTATGTTTCTTTATTATTTTTACTTTGGTTAGTTGTTTTGCTATTTACAATAAGATTTACCTCGTGTGTGTCACCAGTAAGAAATACATGATTATTGAAAAAAATATAAAAACTACACTCTCGGGTAACGCTGTGTAGTCTTGCTATTTATAGCTTGCTTAGTATATTTACAAAGTTTTGATGGGCATAAAATTCGATCTCATTCCGCTGCATCTTTTTGAACTTGCTCATCCAGCTTTTTCAGAATCTCGAGAAAGTGGACGGAATTTCGAACGGAACTTTTTATTTAATCCACAGTGGTAACTTTTTCTTATATCGTAAGCTAGTTCTACCCGGCCATGCCTGGTGGGATGGAAAAAATCTACCCCTGTAAGTTCAATCAATATGCCATTTAGAAATGCCGTCCATGTTCCCGAGTTGGACATAAATGATTTCCAACTTCGACTAGCAGGTTCTCAATTTCGAAAAGATTAAACCGAAGAAGGTAGGGGGTTTTATCGGCCGAAACGTTGTAAATACAACAACAAAACTAATACTACTAGTCGGAATAAACAGAATAATGCAAATTATTGTCTACATTTTCTCGAAAATATTCGGCGTTTACATTTCTAAAATTGGTAAATTTGGCGGTTGTCTTCAATACATTGTGATTTTATATTCCTGCCAGGCATGTTCTTATTGGAGGGAGGGCGATGCCCATTGAACGCAAAAAAAATAAGTTCATATGAAAGGAATTTAATTGTCTCCAAATGTATGTGCCTGTTATTTCTTTTAACGACGGTGTAATTTATTAATGTATATAGTCTAGCAAACACACGTTAATAATATTAAATGTATATTCAAGTGCAGCTTTAAATATGTTTTATTTAAATGTTATACTTGCGCAGAAATCTTAAATACATAAATTGTTTTTATAACAATAGAAAATTATACGTCTGAAATTCTGCCATCATAATCAAGCAACAGATTAAAACGAAACATTTAGCAACGAAATAACATGAATTTAGATTTAGTCTTTTGAATTTTCATTTAAAATTAATATTACATTCTGTCTCAAAACCCAAGTTTGAGAGTTACACACCCACGATAGGAAACCTTTAAATGAAAAATAATACAAGAATAAAATAAAGAAAGGACAATTAAGATTAGGCCCTTGAGAAAGCTTTGTGATAGTATTTTCTTCAATGAGTTTATCTGATATAACAAGGGAATGTATACTAAATATTGTCAGTTTTTAAAAACTTTTATTCACTTAACGCAAGTCATATTTAAACTGTTTATTTGCCAGATTTAATGCGGCATCATAAGGCGGGAGTTGTGAAGCGAGGTGCTTCTTCATATTACATTTAATTTTTTGTTGTCATGAATCAGAGAGCAACGAAGGAATTACAAAAAAGCGGTACGGGGTAAAAAGCGGTTTCCGAGATATGGTGACGTCTAAAATGAAGGTATGCGAATTTGCTGTTAGTCTCTTTGGTCGGGGTATTTACGTTTAGGAGAGACACGTGCGAACATTTCTGTAGAAGTACTTATATCTCTTCGATGCAATACGTATTGATTTATTGTAGTAGTAGTCTTATAAGCTGTGTTTGCAAAACTGTTTGAAACACAGAAGTTCTTTTTTTTTCTTCTTCTTCTTCTTATTACTATCATTATTATCATTATTATCTGTGATAGCAGTATTTACTACTCACTAAAAGTTTACACAGGTCCTTGCAAAATACGCTAGTCTAATCACAAAACCAGGTTGTTTTCCGTGGGGTTTGAGTGACAGCAAGTCTCCACAGAGTTCCATTACTTTCCGTTCAATGTTATTTAGTATTGTAACTCACTCGATGTGTTCGCACTAGTCGTTAACTAATGGCTCTTCGATGATTAACCATCGATGGTGTCCTCTAAAATGTGGGTGAACTGAGTCTACAAGAGATTCTAGTACACTCCGACTACTTCTTATCATAGTCGAGATGGTACTAGTCTTTCCCATTATTTCAATCTTCTCAGACCCACAACGCATTTTATTTTATTGTATTAATGCTTCCCTATTTCAAGGGTTTTCGGAATAATTGCGCATCTTCTGAGTAGTTTTTATTATAATTTTTCGTATGTTGAATTGCATGCCCCATATCCCGTTTAGCTCTCTGACCAATTCCATGCCATTATGGTTTACTCGCCAGAACTACTGACACGTAAGAACGATTGCAGGTAAAATTGCTTAGTACTCTCTGATGGTTTACATGACCATTTAATGAAACTGTGCGGTGTTGTACAAGCGATTTAGCATTAACTTCTCTAATAAAAGCTATTTGCTTTCTCTAGAAACTGAGTTAATAACATATTTCCTCGAGATTCCAATACTACGCGGTCAAGGTAGTGCTTTCCTTCCTCAATGTTTGTAATCCTCTTATTGATGGTTACTTTCTGTGATACCACTCGATACTCGCGCCTCTACACGTCTGCAAGCGTCATATTAAAGTATTATTCTTCATTATATTTATGCTATTTATTTTTATCGCGTATTACTCTATAGTAAGAGTTCCTACGTCAGGCGTTATCGGTAATCATTTGCGGAGAACAAGAAATACTCCTGTGTTGAGTCTGAATCACAGTCTATTTCTTCACAGATGTTTAGCATTCTGCGAGCATGTTGTTAATTTACTGTAGTTCCGTTAATTTCTCTGGAATCTAAATAGAAAATAAGTCTCCTCAAGATAGCAATACTCTCCATAGACGTACAGTCGATATGTAGCTGGTGGTATCCCTTATCGATATTGTAACCTGCACCGCTTACTGTCTGCGGTTCTAACCGAGTTTAGTGAGATTTGTTTGGGGAGAAAGAGATGGGATTATTATGTTTCTTATGCATTTACCTAAGTCAGTTTGTCCTCTTAAGTTAATTGTATGTTCTACCTATACTTCTAGGTGTGTATCTTCCCGCTGAGATTTAATTAACATTTGTCTCTGATGATTTCGTGTCAAATGATTATGTTGTTTGGTTACAACACTCAGTGTGTTCTTAATATTCTCGCTGTTTATATTTTCATGCAGTGAGTTGTATGGTGTCAATCCTTCTTTTGGTTTAAAATGTATGTTCGTATTTCATAGCACATTTCAATACTCCGGCTATTTCCGTGTGTATACATTTAGTTACTGACTTTAATGTTTCTGTTCATTTCAAATAAAAATCTACGATCCACCGCTGATATCTGCAATTTGACAGTTTACTCCTTCTTGTTGACTATTATCATACTTGGTCTTCTTTCTTATGTGAGTTTTCCTGATTTTCATTATATTCATCTATAATAGTGTATGTCTTTATTTTGCGCTGGTTGCTGTGCTTCATGCTTCAAAATGTACAAGGCATCAGCATTTAAAATGCAAATGTTTGGCAAGTTCCCAGCAGAATATTTTATTAACTCAGAAATATATATTTCAACTTCCTTTTAGAGCAGAGTTCCTTATCGATTATGGAAGGGATTCTTTTTACGTCTGTTTGTCAAGAAAGAGTACATGTGTCGTTTTCTTGGGTGTTGTTTAGCTCAGTAGAGATTCCATTCCTCTTTTTAAATATCTTTTTTTTTTAGCTTTTCCTTGGTTTTCTCCTGGTTTGCTCTTTTATATGTTATATATATTGCAGCTGTTCAAATTCGGATCTACTCGTTTGTGTCTGTTGTAGTTGTTCTTTGTAGGTTTATTTTTTACACTCTCATACTGTCTTTGGCGACGTAATCATCCTCTCTTTATTTTGAAGATTGTATTTTACTAGTATTGTAATTGTATCGTCGTCACGATTTTAAATGATTATAATCATCGAAAATTATGAGCCCCTTTATCTTCTTTATTTTCATATTTCAGTTCTAGTCGTTTCAGAATCATCATTAGTATATTCGTTTCTTATTATTGCTAGCTCAATTTTTAGTTCATTCCAGCTTACGCTTCTTTAAAATTATACGTAAAAAAACATGTTTTAGATGAAGTAAAAACACAGCATTTGTTCACTGATTTCTGCAAAATATTAATTACATTTAACATTATATATATATATATATATATATATATATATATATACAATTGTTAGATTTCTTAGTTATTCAGTAATAACTGCACATTATCTTTCATTATCTATGCAGACACGATGATGAATTCAATTCCGCACTTTGCAAGCACTTTTAAATTCATGTGTATATGTTCTTTGCAAGATACCATCTGCGTCGTTTGTTAATATAGTTTTATTTTCGAACGATAGTTTCTCGCTTTGTTCAACACATAGAACGGTTTTAAAGAGCAACACTTTATAAAAGCACCGAACAAACAAATGTGTTCCATACAGTCATGTCGATGCAACTGCAAACGATAGAAACGCGTGTTTTTCATACACATTTTAATTAGTATGAATGTAAACAAAAATAAATCTTACAACCCACACATTGCTCCCAAACAACCAATATTTAATCAAACACCTGCCTGGTTATTTCCAAACTACAAACAATCTTTTTTAGATCAATAATTATTATTATTATTATTATTATTATTATTATTATTATTATTATTATTATTATTATTATTATTATTATTATTGTTGTTGTTTTTGTTGTTGTTGTTGTTGAGCTTATGGTTGTGGTTGTTGGTCGTGGTGATGGTGGTGTTCTTGTTATTGTTGTTAATACTACTACTACTAGTAGTAGTAGTACTCCCACTACTACTGCTACTACTACTACTACTACTACTACTACTACTACTACTAATAATAATAATAATGGTAGTAGTTATTTAATAATACGTTAAGTCAAGTCAATGTATGTACGTTCAATGCTGCCCTCCACACCTTTTTTTGAAGTATGTCATAACCCGACCGCCGAAAGTCTATTGCATGAAAAGTATGTTTTAAAGGTTTATGTGATTCCACATTTAATGTGTCAAAATTGAACTTTATAAAGTTTCAAGGCCTCTATGTTAGGAGCAAAGTGTTGTATATGTTATGTCTAAAAAGGTGTCATGATACCGTAGGGGTCTGCGTTTGCACCGGACGTCCATACAATAAAGATATGTTGAAGCACAGTAGCAATATACAGCAGATGAACGCTACAACTGTGAAAGCTCCTGCTATCATCATCATCATTCTTCTTCTTCTTCTTCTTCTTCTTCTTCTTATTATTATTATTATTATTAGCGTGGCTCTCTATAGACATTACATGTTTTTATTATTATCTACTGTCTACTCTTTCTACTTACTATAAACTACTTGACCACTACATATTTCTTATATAAATAAAACACTCGCTTTAATTTATTTATCATAACAGTTTATCTATTTTTAAAATAGTCTTTTTTCCTTTCCGTACAATTAATGTTGGTGTGTTTTCCAATCGGTTACCGCTCATCAAAGCTGCTCAAGAAGAAGATTGAACGAGAAGGAATTTCAGTTGTGAAAATGATAACTTCAATAAACAAAGTTTGATTAATCATGAAGATAGTGTATGACAAGTATTTTTTTGGCTGTTGATTTTAATGCTATAATGTTGTAGTTTACAGGAATAAATCGCGGGGTAATGTGTTCCGCACACGCGATGTTCTTGTAAAAAAGTCTTTATAGAAATTGGCTTGACACTTGGCACATTTAGGTTGAAGAGAATATTACTTTCGTTTCTGGTAGACAGACGAGTTCCTGTTTGTGAAAGTAGAACATTACAAAACAAGAGATTGGAGTTAACTCGCGCACCTTCAATAAAAATAAAGATAGAGTATTGAAGAAAGACTAGTAAAATCTATCCGGTGAGTGTATTGCCGCCTTTCACCCACTAGATTGCGACGTTTATTTTGTGTTTCTTAAAGCAAGAACATGTTTTCTGAGTGGCAGTTCCCCAGATGTTGCAGCAATACTCACTCTTATAGAGGTAGAACATTGCATAAAGAGTCATATACTTTCTGTCATACGATTATTTAATGATTTGTCCAGCAACCTTAGAAACAGATTGGATATAAATGACACAGCTCAGCTCTTAAGTACAAGTAAGTCCTAAGATCTTATCTAAACACGGAGAGAGACAGTCAGTTCGACTGGGGCCAATCAAGGATGTGAGCGTTTGTTGTGAAACCAGCACAAATGATTGAATGATGCTAAAAGAAACAATCACTTTTACCCCAATGTAACATGTGATCTATACGGTGAGAGAAGGAATTAAAAGATCTTCTTCACCAATTCTCTTCAGTGTGCTGTCTTCATAGATATAAACAAATGATCTCAGAATATGATTTAGAAGATCATTAACCAAGATGAAAGAAAAGTGTATGAGAAACATCAGCGTCAATAATAAGTGGTTTAAATGTCTGCCCATCAATATTTTTTGATATCTGAACGAAAGAATTTGGTGACTGAGATGGCAAAGAACAACATTCCATCGCTAGCAAGTTTGTGAAGCCAACCTGTGTGCCATACCTACCGAAAGCTTTTTGATATGTACATTTCTCGTGCCCTAAAAGCACATCAACAAATATTAAATGTTCCTATACGATATTACAGTCAGAACGTCAGAACAACATCTATATTGTTTGTTACTAAGGGGATAGCTTTTTTATTCAGCCGAATTACAACTTCTCGATTTTTCACAGCTTCAAACAACCTATTCACAAGGCACAGGGGAGTTATTGGTTCATACTAATTAGAACAACAACGTGTTAAAACGTGAATAACACCACTTTTTAAGCAACAAGTTAATAGTTTTGTAAAGATACAAGCAAGTTCTGGCAGCAGATGTTGTATTCATAATGACTGGAATGTGTGTATTATGAGAACCTGCCTTGCTGATATTGAGGTTATTTGTTATTTTATTACATACGGATAGGTATATAAATATCAATCAAAGAGTTACCAGTAATAGAGGAGATTATTGAAGTAGCTGATCATGTCACATAGATCTAAACGGATCTGAGTCCTGCTTCTACACATATGGATTTAAACAACACTTATTTTAATTAAACGTTTGCCAACACTTAACAGAAACTCAATATAACCATCTAAATCGATTTGAGTGGCATTTAGAAGATATTGAACAGCTTAACGTGACATTCTCTGGGAAAACACTGAAACATTATAACTTTAAGAGTACTTATTCTACATGACGCGAGAACATAGTCTTCATTATAAGCAATGTGGTATCGATGCTCCGAATACTGCTTCCGTCGGACTACTGGGTTACTTTCACTGATACACTTGAGAAAGATACGAACCTATATATCCTTCCGGAAATATTGAGTTCTTAGTTAGGTCGACTCGGCTGTTAACCTTGGTTGTGCAACAAGTATCAAAGAAGAAACAGTCTCAAATAACACCAGCTTTTCTCTGCTTATCTTGTATTTCTATTCTCAATAATACTGGACTCAAGTAATGTCAGTTTAGAAAGGATGGGGTTTGAAAACTGTACTATTCTTGATCACTATAGACATCCCACTCTAAAGGAATACCTATTTTCTCTCATGAACAGAGTGATTACTAATGTTGTACTTGTCAATATCTTGTAATTCAAAAAGAAAAAATAGAAAGAAAAGACGTATCGTGAAGCACATAACGGAACGCAAATACAGCGTAAAAAGATTCATCGGATGTAAACGATGTACAGAGTTGAAAAGTCAAGAGCTAAATACGAACGTCGTCTTGATTCTTACCTAAAAGTGTAATCTATGGAAAGACGGTGAAAATGTGTAGAAGAAGGTGTAAGGGCAAGCCCAATGATGGTTAAATTAATTACGTTAGAATTGGCGACCATACAACAAAGAAAATTCATCAAAGGTTATCGGAGGTTGTCAGTCTTTGGTAATTTAACGTGTCTATTTGGTTTAAGTGGATGTGAATATGACCTGCGCATCGAATGGCTATATTAGAATTATGATGGCATTAAGAAAGCGCGAATATGGAAATGTAAAGGGTAAAAGACAATTCAATTAATATAAACTTAATGATCATAGAGGCAACATCGGTTAATCTGACAGAGGAAAAATGCAAAAGTGCAAACCGAATGAGACAAAAGAAGAAAATAAAAATAAAATTGAACTCAAAACGAATTGCTTTCATATGGCTACTCTTCTAATTGTGTGTTTATATCCTATGAATAATAAATAGCGCTTTGAAACGCGTAACCGAGTGCCTCATATTTATTTTATTCTCTCTCTCTCTCTCTCTCTCTCTCTATATATATATATATATATATATATATATATACATATATATATATATATATACACACACACCCATATATATATATGTGTATATATATATATATATATATATATATAAAATAACTAGACAATTAACTTATAAAAATAGGAGCATCACCGTATAAAGACAGTAGTATTGGATATACAGAGGGCCAGATGTCATATAGGAAACAGCTGAACCAATAAGCAATGGTGTAAAATACACTTATCTCAGGACATTACTGCTATTTATGCCGTTATTCATCACTACTTGTCTCTAACGTAAGGAGTCCGAATTTTATTTTATTATTCATACGTCACATCGTACTTCCATCCTTGTTCGATATTGCAAGTGTATTACTGAGGCAATGCAACAAGTCTATATATCGATATATATATATATATATATATATATATAAATATACATATGTATATGTATACAGTTTGTTAGTTAATTATTTTGTTCAGTAAAACCAACGATGACAGTTGTAAATGTTTAATGCACATGTATCGCAAGGTATGGTGTCTGTGATATGTGCAAATGTTTGTCGATTTTCTCTGCGTTCAGGAAGGTTCATCGTTACTATAAGATTCAAACTTAGCAATTACACTCTACCAATTATATCATTGTATGACCACGGCCAGAAAACAGCTATAATCTTGTATTTAATAAGCAATTTGCTGGATATAAGATACATTTTTGTCGAAAATATTTCAATATATATATATATATATATATATATATATATATATATATATATATAACTTGAAAAATAAAAAAGAACTAATAAAGAATCATGATATATAGATTTTAAAAAGTGAGAATCCTAATGGTATTAACAACTTACAAAATAATAATAAAAATAACTATTGTAGTTTTATAGATAAGAATGAATGCCCGTTGCAAGAAAAGTGTTTCACTAAAAATATAGCTTATGCAGAGACTGTGTTCATAGAAAACAATCTTAATTTTAAAAAAATGCATATTGAAGTAAATTTACTGAATTTAAGACCAACTACAGTAACCCCACATTTTCATTTACTAACTCAGATAATAATAAAATAGGCACCTGATTGTTCGAATACATAATATATCTAATATATAAGAATGTAGTTCCTGTAATTGAATGGATCATTTAAACAACCTCCTCAACACCTACACTTCAAGATCCCACCGGTGTGCTTTGCCCTAGTGAAAAGTTAGCCACTTTTATAGTCCCTGATGGAAATTGTGCACTTAATCTGCGGGATGTCGTAGGTTTAAACTGTAGGCCTTTAAAACTCTAGAAAAGTTTGTGAAAAATCTTGACAATGACAACTTGAGAATATAGCATATAAAGCAATACATCCCTTGAGTAGTATATATTGCTGTAATGTAGTAGAAGTTCAGTGAACTAATCACATTTAGAGGTTAAGTCTTAGTTAAACTAAAAAAATAATACAACTAGCATTATTTGTATATCGTCCAATTTAATAATATGGAGTAAATATTGAGAGAAATAAGATATAGTTAAAAAATATTAATTATGATTATAATAATAATACTAATAATAATTATAATTATAATAATAGTAATACTAATAATGATAGTAATAGTAGTTGTCACAATAATAATCATAATAATAATAATGATGATAATAATAAGTATTATTATTATTATTATTATTATTATTGTTATGATAATACGTATTCGGAATGGAAAAACAGACACTGCTAAAGATGAAAAAGGGAAAACTGGAAAATACAGATGGCATGGAATTACAAAAAACAGGATATGATGGCGCTAGGCGAACGTGAAAGCTATAAATAATAGTAATAGTAGTTGTAACAATAATAATAATAATAATAATAATAATAATAATAATAATAATAATAATAATAATAATAATAATAATAATAATAATATTTATTATTATTATTATTATTTTTATTATTATTATTATTATTATTATTATACGTATTCGGAATGGAAAAGCAGACACTGCTAAAGATGAAAAAGGGAAAACTGGAAAATACAGATGGCATAGTACTACAATAAAAACAGGATATGACGGCGCTACGCGAACGTTTAAGCTATACATATTTGGGAGTTATGGAAGAAGACATCATCAAATCTACAGAAATGAAAGAAAAAAGTGAAAAGAATATTTGCGAAGAACAAGACACCTCTTAGAAACGAATTTATATAGCAGCTATCTGGTAAAAGGAATACCACCTTTACAGTATACTCAAAAATATACTCTGGACTATTCATAGGATGGAAAAAAAGAACTCATACACTTTGACCAGAGGATTAGAAAACGAACAACTACAGACTTCAGAGGACACCACCGGTGATTATCAGCGAGCAATCACTCACGATGACTTGTGTGCACACACATAATATAGGTATAATAGTAGTAATAATAATGATAATAATTATAGTAATATAATGATGGTAATACTTATAATAATAGTAATAATAATAGTAATAGTAATAGCAGTAGTAATAATAATGATATAACAGTAATAGTAATAATACTATTGGTAAAAATAATAATAAAAGTAATAGTAGTAATACAAGTAATAAGAATAATGGTAGTAATAATAATAGGTTTGCCAGTAATAGTAGTAGTAATAGTAATGGAAATAGTAGTAATAATAATTGTAATAATTATAATAGCAATAATAATGATAGTATTAATAATAATAAACGTTACAGTAGTTTATTCGTGGGACCTACACTTATTCAAATTATACTGCTAACTAATATAATTATAGGTGGGCTGATTCGAGGTACCTCACTCGGGTTGTTAGTAATAGATTCATTAAGATTTTATAATTTCAATATATTTATTAATATAATTTCATGTATAGTTTAATTATGTAAATATGGTTTTATTTTTTTAGATATTTAGAGAAAATATATTTTACATGTCTTAATATGAATTAATATATATATATATATATATATATATATATTATTTCATATGATGTCTCTTTCTTCTTGTGCCTATCTTTCTTCCGAACGATTGTTATATACAGAGGGAGAGGAGCGTCTGTAATGAAATTGTTAAGAGTCAACGGACAGTGACCGATTTTTGTTTGACGCTTCATTGAACTAAATTTGATTGTGCCTTTTTTTACACTTTTTATTTTTTTCACGACCATTTTCTGTGTTTCTGGTGGCGATATTCAAACTAGTAACTTATTTCACTTTTTATTTGTATTCAGCGTAGACTGTAATATTTTTTTAATTATATATATATATATATATATATATATATATATATATATATATATATATATATATATATATATATACATATATCATGAAAACACATATAATTATTTTCACGCTACACTGTAGTGTTTTAGTAAATATGACCCTCAGATATAGATTAAAATTCAACACGATTCATATATTTCATTGCCAGATAATACTAGAGAGAAGGAATTTTTTCACCGTTAGTGATTTCATTTGAAGTGTACCGATAACGAGTTATTCTTATAGTTTAGTAGAATTAATAGAGCTTTGTTTAATTTAAAAGCTGTGTGTGCCTGTTTCAGAAATCACAACGTGTAATTAATTTGATTTTCAAATTAGATTATACTTTATCAACTTATTAACGTTATCGTATTTCAATCTCCATTATTAGTGTTACATCAACTATCGCGTGTGTTTAGAAGTGTATTGCAAATTCCATGATAAATGCCAGTATACTGAAATCATATGCCCTTAATAGGGTTAAGATAAAAATTCATATACACTAAATGTACAAAAGCAAGGAAATTCCAAAGTTTTTACACTTTTATTGTCATTAAGGATATGACTAGATATCAAACAAACCATTTTATTATCACATCACTACAGTATAAATCTCTATGCATGAGTGGAGGAAGTGTGTGAGGTGCGCTGATGAAAACTTCCTACCAGTAAAATACATAGCCCTGTTGTGCTCGCATACCCTTAATGCCAATAAAAGGATACACATTTGGGAATTTCCTTGCTTTTGTACATATAGTGTATATGAATTTTCATGTTTTTTCCTATATTCACAGGTAAATCTTTTTAAAAATTATGTGAGTGTATATTTACTCATGATACAATTACAACTAGAACAATTTTTTTCAAACTTTACCATGTATTCATTGCAAATAATAAATGGTCATTCGATCATTTTACAGTTTGTGTGTTTGAAATTCGACAAGGACACAATGCAAAAATATTTAATTTTAATGAAATAAATAAATTAATCAAAAATTTTTGGAGCAGGGAGAAATATAATAAAGTTATTCACAATAGTAAACAATAAAATATTCAGTGTACAAAGGACAAACAATACAACCTCTATCTGTGTCATAACACAGCTTAATTAACCAAATAGCTGATGAGATATAGAAGAAAGTGTATGTGGACTAGTCATTGTTTAAGGTTTGTTGAACATTTCTGTGAAACTACGGTAAATTGGTAAACTAAAATTGGAAAGCCATCAACTAGAGCCCAGAGCCTCTATCTCTGCTGAAAATCAGCTGAATCCATCAAAAGGTTGATGAGATACCGGATAAACTGTATGTAGACTAGTAATTTTTTTAGTTTTTAAAATTTTTTTGGTAGAAAGTAAGGTATGTGGTAAACTGGAATTAAAATGCCATCAACTAGACACTAGAACCTCTATCTTTGCCAAAATCAGCTGAATCCATCAAATGGTCGATCAGATATAGAATAAAGTGTAGGAATACTGGTCAATTTAAAGGTTTTTTGGAATTTACTGGAAAATTAAGGTATATGGTCAACTGAAATTAAAATGCAATCAACTAGACCCTAGAACCTTTATCTCTGCCAAAAATCAGCTTAATCCATAAATAGTTGATGAGATACAGGGTGGCACATACATACGAACATACATACGTACGTACGTACACACAGATAACATTATTTCATGATTGAACTTTCTGGATCTTTGGGTTGCCTTGACTGATGATGGTGAAATTCTACACACTAATAGAACCTATCAAATAACAAAATGTGCAAAGTTCTCCCTAATTTGTTTTTTTTGTTTTTTGAGTTATGATTGATCAAAGAAATGAGATTTCCAGCATAGGCCATTTGTTATGTCTATTAAGGGATAGAGCGCTCCCGCACCTCCCTTGATTAAATGTAATTAGGACTCATATACTTCTTTTATAATTGATTGTATATGTATGTAGTGTTTCATTCTTATAATTTGAAACTCTATGGAAGTACAAAGGTGAAGTTATATATATATATATATATATATATATATATATATATATATATATATATATATATATATATATATACATATATATCTATATATATCTATATATATATCTATCTATATATATATATATATATATATATATATATATATATATATATATATATATATATATATATATATATATACATATACACACACACGGCACAATCACGTTGGCACACAAGTTCCCGTTAGATCACCAGAGTTAAGCGGCGTCGAACCTGGCCAGTTGTAAATGGGTGACCATTTGCGAATACCAGGTGCTGTATGTGCTCTCTGCTTATCTCGGCATTGTTTCCAGTCGTCTTGTATTACGACTTGCCATTGGAATCAAGCAATGCCGACTCAGGAGAGCGGTTGTAACGGATTGCACAACCTTTGCAATTACAAATTCACGCGCGGGCAGCTCCTGGTGGGGCACTCATACGTCGAAATCGACGGGAGAGTCCATCATATATATATATATATATATATATATATATATATATATATATATATATATATATATATATATATAAAAATATATATATATTGATTTCTAGAATGATTCAAAATCTTATTTGATATATCATGAATAAATAGCGGTATGTAAAAATACATAAATTATCACCACTACGTTACGGTAATGTCAACAAAATGGCATCGCCAAATGCGTTGAGATAAAAATAACTAAATGTTTCAAACCTGAATCACTTCGAATAAAGAAGCAAATATATATTGATAGTTTTGGATTTGCTTAAATATTCTTGTTTTTTCTTTGTTTAATGATTCGCTTCAGTATTTCAAGTTAATAATTTAATATTGTTCCTCTTAAGTTAAGTTACCGCCCTTACTATATATATATATATAAATATATATATATATATATATATATATATATATATATATATATATATATATATATTACAATATGGTTATCATTTTAAATTCCCAAGTTAATATTACTATTTATCTATTATTTCTGTTAGAAACTAGTAACATTATGTAGGTAGCTTGTAGTAAACCGCTTTCTAGAAATACGGGCATGCTTAATATGTGTGAATTCTGAATAATAACAATACCAGCAAAGTTCGATACCTAAGTCTTACTTTCTTAAGTTAGGAAAAGTCTTCGAATATCAAATACCTTCACAAGTGCAAAAGCAGTAAAACGAACATTGCATTCATACTCTTAGTTAATTAAATTCATTGTAGTTATTTTCCCAATTCCATTACATCTATATATTTGCTAATATTGACATTACGTACATATGATGAACGATAAAATTAGATAAAACGCCTGCTGATTTGTGAAACGTATTTTTATGAAGCCCATTTTACCCATTGAATAGCGTGTGTTCTCTACTTACTACCGCTTCAAATTGAACATCCATCCACACAGAATTAATGTGCACTTATTTTCTATTCTGTGCTCTAATATTAACTGAGCAACGTATACTTTCCTAAATAATAATCTATTGCAATGAAATAGCTACAGAAGTAAGTGCTTCAGGCATGTGGCTTTTAATTTTTATTGATTATGATATAAACGAAGGCAGTAAAGATTTTTAGACATGATTTGTACGAATGTATATCATTTAGGTACAGTATTAAAATAAGCTTTTGTGAAAATATGAAGATAACATCACACAGTCGGTAACCAACTATAACACACAGAAAAGAAAGACGTGAAAGTAATTCAGGATTGTCTTCGAAACAAACTGTAATAGTATGAACATATTTCATTTACGTGCACTCAGATTAGCTCATATAGTAACATCGACGGTCATCTGTCTACTCACACTGATGAGCTGTAAAACGACTACA
The DNA here is from genome assembly GCA_963556195.1 of Sepiola atlantica. Classification (NCBI taxonomy): domain Eukaryota; kingdom Metazoa; phylum Mollusca; class Cephalopoda; order Sepiida; family Sepiolidae; genus Sepiola; species Sepiola atlantica. The sequence goes on from OY744524.1 coordinate 155,630,735, forward strand.
CAGTTGAGTTCAAGAGACTATATTATTACATACATACGCTCCACTGTTGATGAAGCACTCTGGTCCAGTAACTCATGGTGTCCACTCATTGTAATGCAATGTGTAATGAATAAATTCATTTAAAAATGACATATATGACGTATAAGTTCGTTAGCTGTGATGATAAGGACTATAACACCAGTGTGTACTACAATTCTTTTAACCCGTTTATCCCAACTTAAGAAAAAACATATAGTCCGTTGAACAGTTGAAACACATGCATAAATAGACATGTTTAAAAAACACACGTTTCAAATTAACGTACCCGTATCTATGTGGTATTATAGAGTTCTCCCATCCCCACAACCATGACCACCTGGAGAGATTAGTAAAGAAATGAATCACAATATAAAACTGACTGATCCAATTAACTTCACAGTCAAAGCAAGGTAGTAGACAGTAGCTATTAAGAGCTGGGTGCAATGTAGTGAATTCGAAAAAATAAGAAAACAGACAGACATATTTAGCTTCTTCTAGAAGTAAGCTGTGAAAACCCGGATGTTTATGATTTACGGTGGAGTGTAGATATATTAAATTGATGCGTGCTATTTAAGGAAAACAGCAACATAGCTTGACGAGTGACGTCAGATTCAGTAATATGTGAGGCCCTTACCTTTAGAGATCGGAGGTAAAGCTCAGATGTAGAGTCTAGTGAGAGAAGCTTAACTACACACACACACACACACCAATGTCCGACAAGTCGTTGTAAATAATGTCTTTATAGTTGTGTTATTTTTATTACGCATGAGAATTTTGAACTGTGGCTTCGGGTCCGGTGCCCGGCGCCCGGCGCCCGGCGCCCGGCGCCCGCCAACACTAGAATCGCGACATAATCGAGAATAATCCCGCCGCATGCATTTGGGTTAAGGCGGTCAGTCGGAGACGCAGACACACCATTTTACATCTATTAACATAGTCTGTATGAATAAAAATCTGTTTCGTTCACAAAGAAAATAAAAATATGTATATTCATACTTGCTTCTAGAGAGCAAACCAAGAGACGAATTGGAGAAATCAACACACAGAAATTGTGGTATTCTATTGATCATAATTGCATTGTCGGCCGATTCTCTTTCAATATATATAGTATCCATGGGATTTAAAACCCTTAGCATGTGTAGTTTGGTATTATGTACCGCTGTCTCTAGGAATACGAAAGAGGGACTCCTTCTATATTGTTAGCAGTAGGGGTCGTTTCTCCAGATAGCGTATATGAATGGTTTTTGTTTTGTATTATTAATGTTGAATATATTCAATATTAATATATGTATAGTTTTCGTGTATACTCAATTACAAATTCAAAAGCATAAAAAAGTACATTTACAGGCTTTATGGCATGATAATATTCGAGGGTTCACTAACAGACATAACCATGCATAACACATTTCGACAGACAAGGTCCGAACGATCGTCACTCAAGATTTTAAACATATTTCTAATATTTCGATTCACGCTGAAGCCCTTTCATGGTTTAATCATATGTATGTCGATTATAAGCTCTATGATAGAAGGAAAGCTCACAATTAAGTTGATATAAAGTATGTCCACTTTATTTAATCTCCCAATTATGACTTCACTTTGATTAACGTCATGCTAAAAAAATAGTGAGAACATACTAACCTAAAAACTAAGCCTAACTCCGAGTGACATCCCTAACCTAAACTAAGCTCCTCGGAGGAGACTTATAATCGATTGTCTCTGAAATTCACACGGCCATGTTCTTAGACTCTCGATAAGTCAGCTTAAAGGAAAACACATTCTCGACGAAAAGATCTTAGTTTTCACACCTTAAATGTAAACGAGTCAGTTGAGAATTTAATCCTACTGCGTTTGCTATAAATTATTTCCCAAACTATATAATAGTCTGTACTCTGCCGTAAACTTGATTTGATGCCTAATCCCCAAAATGGTATGCCATAAAACAAAAATAACAAACAGAAAAAAACATTAATATGATCAATAAACTCAAATGTAAAAATACAGTTATTAAAGTGCAGATACTAAAAGAGCGTACGGACGCCGCAACTAATGTTTAAAGCAATCAATGCATGTGTAGCAGTATTTAGCTAAGAGAAAGATCACCGATTAATGTAAAACAAAAAATGATTTATGTTACTACATTATATCAAACCTATGGTGTAGTTTGGATCACCAGCAAAAAACATCATTTCCCCTCGGGTTTATAATACCGACCGGTGTATTCCTATTCTTGCCATAACATATATTTCGCAAACCATGTTCCTCTTAATCGCGGATTAGTAGAACGCATCCATTCTTATAAGTAGGGAGATTATACAAGTGAAGGCCGTGGCTTAAGGCAAGATGTAGACGATTTCACGACAAGACAAGGCGGATCACTTATGCTTTTCTTGTCAATGCGTTAAGCCTTACGACCTCGAGTCAAAGATACACACCAATAGATGATTAATGATATATACAAATCTATAGAGTGTTATTTCCAATACGCACACGAACACCCACTACTATTTTACTCACTATATATATACATATATACATATATATATATATATATATATATATATATATATATATATATATATATATATATATATATATATATATATATATACATATATATGTATACATACATATATATATATATATATATATATATATATATATATATATATATATATATACAGGGTGTCACAAAATAATGTGTACACTCTTTGAATCGTTATAATTCGTTCAATTTACTGATTTTGACTGGCAAACAAGGTTGATAGAACAGTAGAAGAGTAAGAATACACATTCAAAAATACTGACACTAAAATTAACAAAACCATAGAAAATTAACTTTTAATAAACGTAAAGGCTACAATGTTTAAAGCAAGAAACCTGAAGCAATTGCAAACAAATGGGAGTAGCAATTGTAGTAGAATGTGCCCAAGGAGTAAATGTGGCAGGACGTTCGTAGGTACAATTCTTAACGTCTTCACTATATGGAAAGTGTGTTGAGCAGAACGGGTTGGGGTTAGGGTGAGGGTTCATTTTATGAACATTCTGAAATTACCCTAAATAGCCTTTATCTTTGTTAAAAGTTAATTTTCTATGTTTTTGTTAATTTTACTGTCAGTATTTTTACGTGTATATTCTGACTCTTCTGTTTGTGTGTCAATCTTTAAAAAAAATCAGTAAATTGAACGAGTTATAACAATTCAAAGGGTGTATACATTATTTTGGGACACCCTGTATATGTGTGTGTGTGTGTGTGTGTCTGTGGGGGGGTGTATGTGTGTGTGTGTGTGTGTGGGTGTGTGTGTGTGTGTTAGTGTTTGCGTGCGTGTATAAATGAACAAAATAAACAATACTGAGGGAAGAATTTCACATGACGATTAATGAAACTAACCAATAAAATAAGATCATTATTTGTGGGTACATTTCCCAATAGAAAAATTCTAGAGCATACTGTTACGTTTTCGCTTACTTGCTACCTATTAACTTAATAGTTATAGATTCGATTCCTGGCTTCGGATGGATGCTACTCTTGGCGCGGTGAAAAGGTGTGATACAACGAAACTGTATGTCTATGGATGACTATATATATATATATATATATATATATATATATATATATATATATATATATGAAGAGTGTGAACGCAAAACGCGATAAATCCAATTCGTTTAAATTGAGACCTTAAACAATAAGAACACGAATATATTAAATCTAGACTTCAAATTAAAGCTAATCTTAATTGAAATCAAAACGAAATTATTTCGGTATCATATTATATAACACATAGTTTTGGGATGTCGTCGAGTGTTGAGATGCAACAATTTTAGCAGGGACAGTTTTGTGATTTTTTAAAATGGTGTTTATCGCGTTTTTCATTCGAACTTTTCATATATATATATATATATATTATTTAGAGATATGTGTTATATATAGAATAAATGTGTACATTGAATTTTTAGATAATAATAAAACCAAGAACACTACTTTACATGTTTTTATAGAAATCACTTCCTGATGCTAATCATGGCGCATATTAGTTGTTGTAACTTAGCACAAGCGGGGGTGATTCACGTAATACCTCCTATGTGTACCCACATTTACAGCCAGTTGTAATTGTGAACAAATCCGGTAAAGGAAATCTGTTGTCCTGAGTATCTGTTGCATGTTAAAACATTGCTGAAGTTTTAATACCATGGTTACAACACCTAAAAAAAAGAAGCATTGTCATAATTCATGCATTGTATGCTATATAAGTGGACACATTTCAAGATTTAGCATGTAGCACTAATGATTTTTCAATACTGTGTATTTTCTTTATATTAAAGTACTACTCAGAAGTATGAGGAAAAGCGGAATCCTTAATTTCAAAACTTGTATATACACATTGGGATCGTGGTCTCCAGGGGAAAGTCCTTACTCCAGTTTTTTGTCCCGTTGGTTTAGAATGAACTAACTTCTTTAGGTCAACGTAAAAAATAACAATAGTAAAAGATAAATCAATTTTAAATATCCAAATAGTCTATTTGTCATTGAACCAGTTGCATCCTGAGGGGAAATAATTTTACCTGTATTTACGGAGACGGGGGAGTAAGGAGGAAACAAAGGAAGGAGACGCGGGATACGGGTGGGGAAAGGATAAATAAAAGAGGGGAGGAAGGAGGGATAGAAGGAAGGTGATGCGAGAGTAAGGGGGGGTCTAAGGAAAAAAGGGACGGTAACGGTATTTTCCCCGAATTAGCGTATATTAATTTTGTATTTTTTCACGCCCCTCTCGCATCTTCCCTCTACTATGTAAAGGGGAAACGTATGTGTGTGTCTGTGTGTGGGGCGGGGGTTGAATGTGTGGTTGTATGTCCACAAAAAGGCTTTCGACACACATGACAGTACTGTAAAGTTGACATTTTCTGAATCGGCCAGCTCTCGATGGCATAATATATCAGAATTTGAAAAAAAAATTCTCGTTTAACGGTCAGCTGGGCCGGTTTTCATAAGAGGGTGTATGTGTTCCACTTAAGTCAACGTTATTATGTACTAATTTGAAATACAAACAATGATATGCACTTATTTTGAAATAAATGCAGGTCATCCCCCTAAAACTCAACCTGAAATTACATCTTGCAACTACGGACAAAGATGATCAGACTGATATAAAAGTCATGTGGTGCAGATTCAGATAAACCATTTTTGTTTACTCAGCCTGAATTAAATGATCTTCTCAGAGATCTGTATTTTAAAATATAATTTGTGAATTGTAACCGTCTAGCTTACCAACAATAGACTGCTGAAAGCTGATACTGTGTTGTAGTTTTAACAGAAATAATTATTGCTCGATCTTAATGGCATATTTTGAAATGAAAATTAAGGAAATATATGCTTATATCAATATTATCCTGCAGAGGTTCAGAACCATGTTCATGAATGCATAATTTTTGTAGATTTTATAATAGTGAATTTTATTTTTGTAAATCGGGTAGTTACACAAAATATACCCCTTTATTTGGTAAATTCTGGGATAAAGGGTCTACACTGGATCACGTGATAAGGAAACACTTTTAATGCTCTCAATTGATAGGGCAATGTTGCTTTTCCTTCTACTTCATCGAAAACTTCGCGTAATGAAGCATTTTGTCGAATCTCTTGATCACATTTTAAATGCCTTCTGCTATATACTTCTACCGTCTCCGGCTCCTAGCAAAGCAATGAAAACAAAGTAAGACTATGTACTCCAAATAGGAACGGTTCACTAGGATCCACACTGTTAAACATTTAATGGGAGAAAAGTTAGTTCTTTAGAATTAAATTTAATGGGGTGCACACACCCATTGGGACCAAAATATCTAAAACTAACAATCTATTATAAAAGGATTCTCAAGCACCTCTATGTAGGGTTGATATGAGGATAGTTTATTTACACTGTCATTGGAACAAGTTTCCAGAAAATCTTGGTGATGTAAGTAAAATGAACACTTGCATTAAGTCATTAAGATTAAATAACTTTACCAAGGTAGATTACGTTTACCTTTCCTCGGAGCGTATTCATTCTAGTATATATATATATATATATATATATATATATATATATATATATATATATATATATATGGATTTTCATATCTGATGAAAGCGAGCCACCGCTTGAAACGCGTTATATATAAAATCATAAAATGGTAAAACAACAAAATAATAAATAAATGTTGAAAAAAACAACAAAATAATAAATAAATGTTGAAAAAAACATTCTACAAATGTTGGTAGCCTTACTCCTTTACATATATATATATATATATATATATATATATATATATATATATATATATGTGTGTGTGTGTGTGTGTGTGTGTGTGTGTAAGTAAATTTCGCGTACAACAAAATCGTAGGATTAATTTAAGAGGAACATTTTTTTTTTTTAATCAATGAAACGTTCTGGTGGAAAAAAAAGAAAATTGCTTTTCCTTGAGGCCTTATCGTCTGACCGGGAACTTTCAGGCACATGAATCAGACATCAGTAATCAATTCGTTAGTACAAATAGTTGTTCTAACAACTATTCCGATGGGTGGTATTCTGTTCTACAAAGTGCCAGTTCGAAGTACCATCTCAATATTATTGAGGCGTCAATTATTAACTATTCTCGACCTAAACTGTGTAGACAGACGATTTTGAAGCATCAGTTGGAGATCTTTAATGATTCAAATCCAACATAACGTTGAGAGATTTACTTCTTTTTTTTCCTCTCTCAATCGTTTTCTCCAACTGAAACAATTTCCCTCCTCATATCTCATTCGATTTTCTTTGTTTTTCATTTATCATTCTGACGTTTCTTCTTAGAGGGTCAGACGATGAGGCCTTAAGGAACATTTTAGCAATTTTCTTTTTTTTTCCACCCGCCTGTTTCATTGATTTTATATATATATATATATATATATATATATATATATATATATATATATATATATATATATATATTATGCAAACACTGTTAAAAAAACATAATTCGTCCGTTTAATTATACCTTTTTTATTTTTTCAATTTATATGATGCTCTTTTTGTATTCAAATCAAACAAAATAATAAACGTTCCATAGGTTTAACAGGTTTTACGAACGTTTTCGATTCTGCGTCGAATCATACTTAGGTGTCAAAAGCATAATCGTAAACAATGTTAGTATAAATAAGAAAATGCTTACTTAATACACATAATTCAAATATATAAATGATGCATATATTTTTGTTGTGTAGTCAAATTAATTGATATTAGACTATACTAAGGTCTTATATGTAATGTCAAAGCATTTATAATTTGAGATTTTCCCCGACAAAACGCAAGGCTTTGTATCAAGCTAAATTAGTTTTAATTAACAAATAACAGGTATGTTAATGTATATATATATATATATATATATATATATATATATATATATATATATATATACACGGAGACGCACATAATCATATCAATGTATAAATATACAATTATAGTAGACATATATACACGATATACTTATTAACTGATTACACTTAATTTTTGCATATTTGAATGCTATGCATTTAAGTACTTTCTCTAATTAATTCGATAAATTCATATTTCTTATAAACAGTTTGAAATAAACTTGAAGTGATTACTTTCCAACAAAAGGCGTAATTAAAATTACAACTTTTAACATGAAAATCTCTATAACTTTCCTTTTGCTTGTGCATATATTTTTTTAAATTGCTGGGAAATTCCGTTTTGCAAATTCAATCTTTACGAGCGCCATTTTCTTGTTTTAATGTGTGGAAAGTATTCATTGCATGCGACCTGTTCAACGCAAAGTCGGCAACGGGCATACTTGTGTACGACAAATATGGATGTCTCCTAAATTATTATTTCTTTGATTAATTAAAATTATCATCATCATCCTCATCATCATCATCATCATCATCATCATCATCAGCAGCAGCAGCAGCAGCAGCAGCAGCAGCACCAGCACCAGCAGCAGCAGCACCAGCTCCAGCGACAGCTGAAACAGCACCACTATCACCCCATAGTCAAACTATTTTTCACTGCGGTAGGCAGAGGGCTATCGTGGTAATGGCAAACAGGGTCCCAGTGAAAATTAATGAGGAGCCTGCGCTTGATCCCTCGTCGTATGTCTGTCTCTGTCTCGCAAGAAAATAAGCGTCTGGGTTGAGACATTAAATCGATGGAGTAAGAGTGACACCATTACTTCTGCGCAATTGGTTTATACGTTCTGGGATAAATCTTCCCTGACTTTGCATATAACCGTTGAACCGTTCTGTTTGTTCGTGTCTGGAGTAGACCCATGTAGGGTTGCAGGTTAATAAATCGCTGCAACCAACGAACTAAACTTCGTGCAGACCAGACAATCTTGTGGCGCAACTGTCGTAAGCTTTATGCAGAGGTGTGACTTTCTGAACAAGAACAACTGCAACAGCAATGACCGACTGCGAATGATTAATGGCGATTTAAAAAGCAAGTCATGCGACTCGCTTTACAAAAACAGCTGCAGCAGCATCTCAATCAGCATAAACAGTCCGTCAAAACGTCGATTACCCTTTCAGGACATACTATGCTATCATTTTAATTTTCGTCGACATTAGCTCTCTAATATTGATATTAATCTGTGCTCGAAATGACTATACTTCCGATTCATCGAGAAAACTATTCTGCGTTCCTGTTATAAATACAACCTATTTAAATTATTACATGAAGAACAGAGGCGGTGTAATACAATTATAGTATAAATACGTTGAATCTTTCATTCACTATTATATATCGAAAGAATATACATAAGATAAATATACATTATGTTTTAATGATTAAAATCAAAAACAAAATCATTGTGGAAACGTTAAATACGAGGGATATCTGTAACGTAGGGTGTGACGTAATTTTGCCTATAATCAGACAGACACCAAATGTCCATGATATAGAGATCAATTTATTAGTTATATTCTTACAACCAGCGGAACAAATACTTTTTCCTTGAAGCTAATACATTATAGTACAATGAACATTTAAGGAAATGGTCTTCGACTTCGAGGCTTAGCACCGGTAGGCAGTGCTATTAATGTGAGGTAGAAATCGCTAGTTTCAAGGGTTTGAGCAAAACATTGCTCGTTCCTATACATCAATGTTTTCCTACTTGATTGATCTCGTTTCTCATCGCGTTAATCTCGTGACCGGCGAGAATGTCTTTGGTGGCGATTCTATAAAGGTGGCGTTTATCTGCATCATCTATCATTGTGTCCCAATGAGTTGAGCCGCTGGGCGTTTCCTCTGTTTTCGCGGCTTTCCTTTCAGAGTTTCTTCATCTGATAACGATCGGTGTTACTGTTCTTTGGACAAGGATAAAGGCGGGAAGAAGGGTGCTTATATACTAACACTATCAGAAACAAAGTGACCCCCGATGTATACATCCATCTCTCTCCCTCTCTCTCTAACACTTATTATTGATAGCATACACACACTTTATATATATATGTATATATATATATATATACATTTGACTGTTCTCTCTAGTCAGACTCGAGCAGAGTGTATGTATGAATATTATACAGTTCCCCATCGCCAGCTCGTAATCGCTTTCTTATGTAGCTACTTTAAATGCTTGAAACATGAATTTAAAATAATACACTAATGTGTATTATTTTAAATTACTTTGTTGTAAACACAAAATAAAATATTTCTCATTTATTTATAGTGATAGATAAATGAGAACACTTTGATTATTTCGATATACATTTATTAATCTTTTTAATGTGACTATAAAGAAAGGAGTATGAAGGTTACATCTATTTGCCTTTAGACTTGCAATTTAATAATAGACCCCGACTTATTAAAAAACAAGTCGTTTTTTCTAAAAAAAGAGACATTTGAACACACATGTTTAATATTGGTCTAAGACGTAAAACCATATTGCTTAACAGAACGATTGATTATATTAAAATCAAAATAATCATTGAATTAAAAACACTATCAAATAATAGAAAATTAATAACATATTGTGCTTTAAAAATAATGTGCAAATTAGATAATCTTGAGACTGATATTGCATACACATGATCATTATATAAACCAATGTTGGTTCTATCATGAAAAGTTGAATTCAAATTGAAATAGGGCGTTTTGACGGTACCATTAGTGTGAAAAGTAGGCTCAACTTTGATATATATTCATTTAGATGTATACAATATAAATCACCCAGTGCTACAGTAAAATGTTCACGAATAGGCATTGGTAATGTATGAACATATATAACTTTCCCTCTAGCTATACTTTAAATAGTAGGGTGAGCTAGACTACTAAGATTCGATTGCGCAATTAGTCTAGGTGAAAACAATTGCGAAATAAAATTAGTATGCTGGATCAGATATGTGTTTGGGAATTGCGAAACCTTCGTTTCACAATAGCCTTACATTGTAACTCTCGATTGACAAGTGGTCACTAAAAGATATGGCATCGTGCAAAATTTGTTGGCCAACTAAAACCATAAGGCATGTTTAATGATTTGCCAACGTGAAAATTAATAGTCGGTGTCGCGTTTTACATTTTATATATTGCCCTTACCGGATCCGTTTTCATATGAAGAAATATCCACTTATTTACACACATAGCCTTCATAGATGCACTCTATATTTTCGGTTATTCGCCTATTCAGATGTAACATGGCGAGTATTTATATAAACAAGAGTAAACATTGGACATTTAAATGTAACTTTTAACTAGACAGGAGATCCAATATGAGAGACATGGTGCGTGTTCTTATGTTCAGTTATTTTTTTCAGGTGACGGTGATTAAGTGGACACCGACACAGACCGAAGTTCAAATCCAGTCGATTCTACAGTACCATATCCACTTAGGTATGTTGGCAACCGTTACATGTTATTTATCGTAAGTATTCAATGTATTTCTAGAAATAATTCAAACTTTAAAGAAAGCAGGGAAACCAATATCAGCACTAGAATCAACCGATTCACACAAAATGGGTTAATGAGCATTCCATCTGGGAGGTGGCTGTGGTGGACTTAATACTGACATGGACTGATTAGCTGTGCGTCTCAAATTCGAAACTATCTCTGTATCATAGCAAACAAATAATATGAGCAAACTGCACGTATTTTCTTTCTGTAAGTATCTAATTCTATAAAAGACTGGAGAAACAACAACAGATTCATATGTAAATACGTGTTAACATAGACTGTACGCCCGAGAGGAATTGTAGTTCAATCATTTGGACAATCGATGATGTATTATAAGCGAAATGGCCCCAGATATGACATGAAGCCATATGATGTAACGAGCTAAAAATAATACTTCAAAGTCAAAAACTAGCCAACGTTTAATAGATTTCGACCAGGAAAACAGCAATTCTACCACCTCTGTCAGACACATCGCCCATGGGATGTGAGGACTAAGGCACAACATAAGAGAAACGAGAGTTACGCAGCTACCGAAGGAATACCCAAAGTCGAATTTCTACGCTCCTTTTAGATGCGATGTTTATACAATTAATATCGAGATTTGGACCGTTTCATAAAAAAACAAAACCGTCTTTACTTTTAAACGTATACTATACAAAATCAACGTGAACATCTAGATCGCATGTGCAATTCATGTAGTCCTATACATATGTAAACGTGTCAACCGGATTATACAATCTGTCAAAAAATAGAAACTTTACAAAGGCAAAGCATACGGTTCATTAGTGATCATCAACTATCTGATCACATCGTTATCACAGAGTTGCGACAACTCACTGCACCACATCAATATCTGCTGTCATCAAATGTAAGGTCTTAAGATTGTTTAGTCATGTTAATTGTATCTCTATGCAAAATATGCGTTGAACGTATAATTCAAGGAAGCCAGACGAAAGGTAGACAAAAGACAAAATGGATAGACAATGATTGTGAACAGAAAAACATGAACATAACAAAGCGACCACTTTAACCAAAAATCATTAGGCTTGGAGGGTATTCAGCCATGTTAGTGCGTATTCTACAGCTAGCGGGAAACACAATTAACGAAAAAAATCAAATAAATCCATGTTTATCTACACTCAAACTGCTTGTTCTATTGTAATTGATTTATTAACAGCATTGTCGATAATTATAGAATACATTACCATTACTTAATTAGATGTTCCAATTCAGAATTACTCCACTTCATTGTCCATTGTTGGGGTACCTATAGTTGGATATTTTAACGTCCGGACTTTTTGTTCTGGCACGATTTATTGTTTGTATTTAGATTTTCTGCCTTTTATTCCTAAAACTGGCTTCGAGATGTTTGGGGTACTTCTTCTAGTTTACATACGGTGCTATTTTTTAGATATGATTTTCAAGTTAAATTCAATTTTTACGGTAGATTTTTATTATTTAATTGTAAGGTTAACACGCAGAATAGTATACAAAGCCGTCTCCCCTTTATATTAAGAATGTGTTTCTTTATAATAATCCTGTTCTTGTACCATTTGTATTGATGTTCAAAATGCCATGCTTGCATAGTTTCTAGTGGGCCCCCATCTCGGCATAGGTATGTATGTTTTTTGATATTCTTCGTTTGTTATTTACTGCATTCACTTATGACGTCCTTCACAAATTCGTATTCCTGTTAATAATTATTATTATTAATAGATATTCAAAAAATTCCAAGATCCACTACAACACAAAAAATATATGAAAACTACTCATCAATATATTTGTATGAAATGTTTAACATGTATCATTGATGACAATATACAATGTAATATTGACATATTTAATAGTTATTGATTCTATAAAATCTTATCTTAAATGATATAGTAATTTTTAACATGGACATTTATAATACACCTTTGACCATTAGGTGATCTACGAAACCGCGGTGAAATTCTATACTGCTTCTGTATATATATATATATATATATATATATATATATATATATATATATATATATATATACATACATATATATATATATATATATGTGTGTATTTTGCATAAAATACGCTAATGTTACTCTACACGGACAGTTGCCTGTTTTCCTTGTATTAGTAATTGATTTTAACATTTACAAAGATATGTACATATTAAAGTGTCTTTAGGGGGTTTAGTAATTAACATACCCCCTGGCGCGATTAACTATAATCAATCTTATAACTTCTACCAAGAATCGTTCACATTTAACCTTGATATAGTTACCTATATAAAACATTAACTTACTATGAGCTAGTTTTACAATTGATACGTCCTGAACATATATTGCACGGGTCTGTACAAGGGGCGGGTGTTGTCTGTAATAACACACCAGATATTTCGCCGACAGGTTGGTATCGGTGGATGTAAGTTAAGAGGATTTACGATTGTTACTGAAATTACATTTACTGGATTTCTGTGAATGAGTCAAAGAGAGGGGGACTTCCTCTTCTCCTCTCACCAGACATTAATGTTAGATAGAGGCAGATAGAGGTAGATAGAAGCAGAATGAAAATACAATTACCTTTACCGAATTAGAAATGCAGATTTGTTATCCTAAAGATGACAGAGAGAATGATGATGAGAACACTTTTTTTTTTCATTTGTACTCTGACTAAAATTCTATTAGGGGAGGGGCAAGGCATGTCCACATGAGTTTCAATATGAGACGACTCCATTTTACTCGTCCATCGAATTCACGTCGCTCTCAAACTCTCCCTGAGTTTGGCGCAACAGCTTCAACACCCCAAAAGTCGCCTAGACATATTAAGAGTGTCGATCGAAAAACACAAAGTTAGTAGTTAGACATCATACAGCCGTCTTGCCTTGTAATTGTACAATTCTTTCATATTCTTTACTAAACACAGTCCATGTTGTTGAAGATTTTATTTTAATTTTAATTGTTCTGCTTGAAATGACCCTTCACCGCGCAGTGGTACCACGTTTCTGACCAAATCCGGACAATTACCCACTGATGTTTCAACACAGGGTGTGACTGCGATAATCGCTGGACCATAGCCTTTCGACATCTACGCCCTTCATCGGAGCAGCGACTTTTCCCGAGCAGTACCATGTGATCAACCGAACTCAGGAACGGCCATATTGGTGACCGACGCTAGGGACATGGGTACATTAATTCAAAGCATATATTGAACGGTTTAAGTTCTGAGCACGTGGCCTTCCAATGTCATATTTGAATTTCGTTTCCTTACCTTACTTTTCTTTCTTTCCACCTTCGTTCTTTCCTAATATGACCCAAAGGAGGGATCATATTTTTTTCTGCGTCATGAGATCTACACCTTTAAATGCCGTTGATCGATAACCTCGACATAGCAGTGTCGCAGATTACATCCAAGTATGTATTAATTAAAATAGTAATGACCCCCCCCCAAAAAAAAAAACGGGCCCCCAACTCTAATTAGGCCTTGTTTCTGAGTGTTTCGTCCGAATGAAATGAATTTTTGGTCATAACTAGTTTATTATATTCAAAACAGCACATCAACACACTAGGTTCTTTGGCCTTTTTTCCGTTCTACAGCATGTGTTCTAGATAGCCTCCGTTTAGCTCCGTGCATTTCTTGAGGCGCAGAACAGAGTTGTCCATGACGTTCTTAGAGACTGAATAGGAAATGGTTCTCATTTCCTCCCTGATGGCTTCCTTGAGTTCCGTGATGGTTCTGGGTTTCCCTGCGTGCACTCTGTCCTTAAGATAGCCCTAAAGGAAAACAATTTGGAGGGCTTAGGTCCGGGCCATGGGGTAGCCACTCAAAATTAATCTGGAGACTGATAACTCGGCCTCCGAAGTTCTCTATTTCAGCCAATCGCCCGAGTGGTTTCAGGTATAGGTACTTGCTCCGTCTTGCTCGAACAAGACCTTGCTCATGAGCGACAGGGAGAGGGGCTGGAGCCTACTCGTAAAGCTTTTGAAGACCTCCACATACCGCTACTTGGTGACTGTCACTGCTGCGCCAGATTCTGCGATGAAGATTGGTCTAGTGATGCCTCTGACCGAGATTGCATCCCACACTGTGCAATTAGGAGAGTGCAGGGGCTTGGTCGCTACTTCATTGGGTCTGTAGAACCCCCAGAAGACATTTGTCTTGGATTTCGCCTTTCCGTCAAGATGGAAGTGGGCTTCATCTGAGGTCCAAAAGAGGTTAAGGAAACCTGGTGTCTCCTCGATCTTATCGAGCATCTTGACTGCCATAGCGCTCCTCTGCTTCTTGTCTGATGTTGTAAGGGTCTGCAGCGTCTGTATTCTGTATGGGTAAGTCCTGATATCGTTCACCAGCACTCTCCTGCAAGTCTCACGGCAGATACCGAGGGACTGACTTCGCTTACGCACAGAACGTTTCGGACTCTCCTGGAGAGACTCTCTAACACTTTAGACCAGCTCGGCTGTCCGCATCTTGGGTCGTCCCAAGTTGCTTGGACGGTTCTTACTGGCAGCGTTGAGGTTTTCCACGGTTCCATACTTCTCGAAATGGTCCACCCAGTTCTGACTTCTGCTTTTGGATTGAGCCTTTTCACATTCGAACTGGGGCATGAAACTGTCCAAGTTTTCTTAAACGAGCCTGTCTTGTAGTAAAATTTAACACAGTGTATTCTTTGTCCCATCTCCCACTGAGGTATTGGTGTACTCACGGTCGTTTATTCTGCTATGTCCTGTAATATAAGGGCACTCGGTGAATAAATCAAAGAGATATCACATAAAGTGTACACGAGGGTCCGTTTTTGGGGGGTCACCCTTTTTTGAAGACTGAACAATATATATATATATACATATATGCGCGTGTCTGTTTCTCGAAAAATTGTAACATAATTGAAACATGGCAGGATGTTTAATATTGGTGTTATAATTTTCGATTTTAATATTTGGGACGGTCCGTCGTTTTTTGATAAACATGTTTTTTGTTAAAACCGAAATTAATACAACATTTTTATGAAAATTGAAGAGTTTCAACGTTCTAAAACACTCATTAGTTTGTCTGCAAAATGGTCCGAGGATTTCAAAACAAATCTGTACCTGTCTATAATATCGACGCGCGTCTATATATTTGTTGGTAGCAGTAAGAAGAAATATGCAATTCAACTAAAAAATACTATTATGAAAATGTGGCACCTCTGTATAAAAAATGTAATTAATATTTATAATCCGTACACCCACTTTCTGAATAGATCTGTGTATGTTTAGATTTTAAATATATTTTGTGCCTCTATATGTGGACAGGGATGTGTATCTATAGTATGTTCTTCTAATCATCATGATTGGCATCGTGTGTGTGGGGGTTTCTATTTTGGTCTTATATTGGAAAAACAATTATGTGTAAACAGCTATCTATCTATCTATCTATCTATCTATCTATCTATCTTCTCTCGATCTCATTACCCCTCTTTCTCTATCTATCTATCTATATATATATATATATATATATATATATATATATATATATATATATATATATATATATATATATATATAACTTCTGTGTAATATACCAGAAAACACTCCAGAAGTGTTCTCGATTAATTAGTAATTAAAGTTAAAAATTAAAAGTGAGAGCGTAATATATATTTATTTTGGTACATAAAAAATAATACAACATTCTGTATATATATATATATATGTATATATATCATACTCTCAGAGTCTCACTTAGCATTTGTATGCAAATTAGTTTATTTGTTGCTTGCAATGTGTATGAATGTTTCCTTTATTCGCATATACAATGAGAGAAAATAGAATGTAATAACATTTCTCATTATTATTAAATAAAAACTATTATTGATAAATGAATCTATTGTTTGGCATCAGAAAAGAAAAGAAAAGAACTGGTGTCGCTATTTTCCTTGCATGAGAAAATTGGGTAAACAAAAAAGATTTTCAAAACGGACTTAAAAACAAAACACAAGTCTTGAAAACATATCGTTAAACGCATAAAATGCAAACATAACACAATATATTAGTTTCCACTAGCAGCGATATATATATATACATATATATATATATATATTTGTACAGAAAATGAGTACAACATTCGTACCGTCGGTTTCAAGCACGGAACGACTTAGCGGCGGTACGAATGTTGCACTAATTTTTCTGTACAAAATGAATAAATATTACGCTCTTAATTTTTAATTTTTTATAACTTTAATGCTTAATTATTCGAGAAATCTGCTGGGATATTTCCTCCTATGTTACAAACAAGTATATATATATATATATATATATATATATATATATATATATATATATATATATATATATATATATATATATATATATACATATATATATACATATACATTTATATATATATATATACATATACATATATATATATATATATATATATATATATATATATGTGTGTGTGTTTTCGCTCAAAAACGGTCCACTGTATAATATAGGTGTTTTCAAGACATTTAAATCCAAAAACTTTGTATTCTTTATCGATTTTCCTGGTGATTTTGTAGTGTTGCAGAGACGATATGGACATGAAAATGTTGTTTGGCTCACGGCAAATGAAACGAACTGTAAACAATACATCTCACAGGAATGTTATGTTTTTTTTGGAAATGTGAACAAAAATTAATAAATAAAAACATTGTTATTGGAATATAAAATTTACTGAGTGACGATCATCTAGCTGAACGTTGTGAAGAGACCGCTAAGTAAAATGAACTGATAGTATATGTGAATACATATATTATCATAATTAGGTATATATATATATATATATATATATATATATATATATATATATACTTTTCTTATTTCATGTATTTACATAACACCCCGGTAAAGAATCGTCAGGCTAACTAACTAACTAACTAACTAACTAACTAACTAACTATATATATATATATATATATATATATATATATATATATATATATATATATATATATATACATATATATACATATATATATATTTATATATATATATATGTGTATTTAGGCAGCATATTTTCATTTAGGTTAACATTAGTAAATAACACGGGGTGTATTTGTTTGATAATTCTTTTTTTCTTTTCATTTTAATTTTCCGAATGGTCTATTTTGTGTTTCGGTCAAATTGCTGTATGTAAGTTTCATGTGTTTCTTGTTCCATTTTCGTGCCGCGCTCAAAACGTAATCAAATTCTTAACGATGAAGCAATCAATATTTTTAATCTTGCACGCTCTTAGAACGTAATCACGCTCCCATGCAACATCTAAATATTATAGCCGCTCATTTTAAGTTGTAAATTACAGTCCCTTATAATAATACAAAAAAACTCAACCGTAAGGACATATGAAAAAAACAAACATTAACTTCGCCTGTAGATGATTAGACAAATAAAATTGAATGTACTACCAAAAATGGAAAGAAATAATAACAAAAACCCCATGGAACTTACATAGATGCTCAGCACCATCATACACTCCAATATATTTTTCTGCCACTTTAATTAGTAACTGGACGTCACATAGTTTAATCATTCTTAGATAATATATGTCTCTGTGTATTATAAAGTTATGGACATATTAATATAAAGGTTTACAGCGCAAATGAAGCCCCATAATACCATCGTACCTTCTATTCATTTAAAATAAATACATTTATTTAAGTACTATGGGGGTATATATGAATATCGAAGCATATTTTCAAAACAATAAGAGGATGTCATGAACAAACAGAAATAGAATAGAAGTACACTTGATTTAATATAACAGTGTACACCCTCCGTCAAAAATAAGGGAATTAAATTGTTTCGCTAGTGTTTACATTATTTATTATTTATATATATATATATATATATATATATATATATATATATATATATAATACTAACGTCCCAAACGACGGGATGGAAAGAAAAGAAATCAGAAAAAAACACTTAAATATACTAAGTTAACCTTGATCACCACGAATTACAATCCTTCATATAAATATGACTTAGAATAAATCACTGCCATTGAAATAATTATTTTAAACGTAAGTTACATTTATTGAAATACACGATTAAGGCTAGACGATCACTAGATTCCACGAAATTCAACAATCATTAAGTATTTTTAATTGAACTTTTACAATATATGGAATATACTTAGTTACCGTTCTTTTACAGAATGGAAGTACAATTTTATATATATATATATATATATATATATATATATATATATATATATATATATATATATATATTAGTAAGTTTTTGAAAGGCTGTGGTCAATGCAATTCCGGGTAAGATGCAAGTTGTAAGGAACAAAAACAATAACAATAAATCGAATACGATATAAGACTTACTATTTATTTTTCATTTGTTTTCTTACATAACAGCAAGAGTTTTTTTAGCTGTTCGGGTGATGTCCGGGTGATTAAAAATCACTATTTGATATTCGGGAAAAGACATCCCTTTGTCAAAAATAATTAAACCAGAAGAAGAATTTTTTTTTCTTCTTCTCCGACTGTGTAGAGAATATTACAAAACAAAATGGCTGCCAGATATAGACCGCAGCAAATAAAGCAGTTTCGCAGGGAATATAAATTAAATTAAGTTTATTTTAATATTATGTTAAATATATGATTTGGTGTTTAAAAATATTTGTGTAATGTTGGTTAGGTGTATGGTGTTCGATAAACTTTTAGTTTTAATAATATATTTATATATTTAATTTTTTTATTTTTATTTATTTAATTTTTTTTTATGAAGCTTATATTTGAATATTTACTTTGTTTTATCTTAATATTTTTATTTTGTTTATCTTTTTTTCGTATTTTAAAAATGTTAATATAAAGTAAAGTACTTAGTCTCATATTTTAAACATTCTAGATCTATCAAACTTATCGATTATCATCTATTAAAGAAGTGTTACTAATTGTGAGTTTCGTCAAATTAGATTAACGAATTAACTTATTAACTTGATATATTTACTATAAGATAAAGGGGAGTAAGTCTGGATTTTTTATAATTTTTTTTTTATAATTAAATTTTTTTTTTTAGGTGGAGATCTGTATAACAATATTAGTATATATATACAACATATATACACATACATGCATATATACATATATATACATATATATGTATTATTGTTTGTTTAATTGTTTATCTATATATATTCTTCACTTTCTTTACATATTTGTTGTTTTTTTTTTTTTTAAATTGTTTATTTTTATTATTATTTACTTGTTTAATTAATTTTATGAATTATTTATTTAATATTTGCATGTTATTTGTATACATTCTATATGTGTTTGGATTAATTAATTAATAATGCTAGGTTATGGGGTGACTTATTTTGGTGGGTTAGAAGAGTATGTTGAATATGGTTTTTGGTTTGTGGTTGAAAGTGTGTTAGGATGGAAGTTCATATGGGGAGGGGCGTGTTTGATTGTTTGGGTGTGTGGTGAGTTTATTATAGGAGGTGAGTAATGAGTGTTGTGGTGGAAACGGAGTCTGTTAAGTGTTAGATATGGGGGTTGGTTGGTTAATGGGGGGGTAGATATTATAGAATGAATGGTGAGTAGAGCTCGTGACGCTGATTGAGTGAGGGGTTTAATCTGGAGATGAGGATTGATTCTGTGATTCTAAGGTCACCAATGTTTCTGACAGACGCTAAGATGGAGACATGAATATCGCGCTGAGTGTTTGAGCAAATCTCTATGTGTTTGTGGAAAGAGGATATACGGGTATTCAAGTGCTCCTTTATGCGCAAGTGTAGCGGTCTTGTAGTGTTGCCGATGTAAAAAATTTTGCATTTATTGCACTGTAGTTTGTAAACACAGTTAGTGCGATTGCACAGACCTGTGTTGAGGATAGGGCAATTGGCCAGGGAGCAGGGTTCGGGTGTGTGGTTAGTATGTTTATTTGATAGATGTTGGCGTAAGGAGGTGCCAGTATGTGTTAGTTGTATGTTAAGGTTTTCCTTATGTATTGCCTTGCGGATGGAGGTGGTGATCTTATCGCTGAAGAAAGGGAGTTTTAAGAAGCATGTGTTAGAGAGGGTGCGGTGTCTACGTGTTTTGGGCTTATTTAGGTGGGCTATGGTGGGGGCGGAGTAGCCATTAGTTTGGAGGGTTTGGTGGAAGTTTTTAGTGTGTGATATTTTGTCAGCAGCAGAAGAGCATTTATTTTGTATTCGGGTGATTTCATTATGGGCATAATTTAATTTGGCTTTTGTGGGCAGGGCAGACTTAAAGTGTATGAAAAGGTTTTTGCAGGCAGGTTTCCTATAGAAGTTAGTGTGTATAGAGCCGTCGTCGGTGATGTTAAGGTTGAAATCAAGGAGAGAGAGTGAGCCGGACTCGTTTGGGTGTTCTATGGTGAATTGTATGTGGGGGTCGGTGTTGTTGAATGTGTTGAATATTTGTGTGGCTTCGTCTTGAGAGGATGTCAGGATTAGAATGTCATCTATATATCTGGAGAAGAATATATAGGAGAGGCAGGAGTTAAGTGATCGTTGCTCTAACCGGTTCATGTAGGTGATGGCTAAGAGACTGGAAAGGCTAGAACCCATGGGGAGGCCGGAGATTTGTTTGAAAGTGTGCTGCTGAAAGGTAAAGTATGTGTTGTCGATGATGATGCATAAGAGATTGTGAATGTCAGTAGGTGTTAGTCCGAAGAGCTCTAGGTTGTCAGAGGAAGATATGTGGTCGGTGATGAGGTCTATGGCTGGGTGTGCGGGTATTGAGGTGTAGAGGGAGATTACGTCTAGGCTAAATATATAGTTGTTTGTTTGTAGTTGTTGGTGTTGGAGTGAGTGTAGTCTGCTAATTACTTGGTCGGAGCTGCTGACATGTGCGGGGAAGGTGGAGAGTAGTGGTTTGAGTAGTTGAGAGAGAAGCCAAGAGATTTTATAGAGTGGTCCTTCAATACTGGAGACTATAGGTCTAATTTGTGTGTGTGTGTTGATCTTGTGTGTTTTAATGAGGTGGTAGAAGGTTGGAAGTCTGCTGTTTTTGGTGGTGAAGTTGATTTTGTATTTTTTGGGGAGGTTACATGTGAGACAGATTTGGGACCAGGTGTTGTTAATGGAGTTTTGGACTAATGTGGCTGAAATGTTGGGGGCGGGGGTGTATAGGTTGTTGTTGTTAAGGTGTTCGAGAGCGAGTGTGTTGTATGAGTCTTGAGAGATGATACAGAATTCCTTACGTTTATCAGAGGGTAAGTAAACTAGGTTTTTATTTTTCAGGTTTTCTAGGGAAAGGCGTTGGGATCTGGTGATGTTAGGGGTGATGTGGGGTTATATATATATATTATTAAAACTAAAAGTTTATCGAACACCATACACCTAACCAACATTACACAAATATTTTTAAACACCAAAAAATATATTTAACATAATATTAAAATAAAACTTAATTTAATTTATATTCCCTGCGAAACTGCTTTATTTGCTGCAGTCTATATCTGGCAGCCATTTTGTTTTGTAATATTCTCTACACAGTCGGAGAAGAAGAAAAAAAAATATTCTTCTTCTGGTTTAATTATTTTTGACAAAGGGATGTCTTTTCCCGAATATCAAATAGTGATTTTTAATCACACGGACATCACACGAACAGCTAAAAACACTCTTGCTGTTATGTAAGAAAACAAAAGAAAAATAAATAGTAAGTCTTATATCGTATTCAATTTATTGTTATTGTTTTTGTTCCTTACAACTTGCATCTTACCCGGAATTGCATTGCCCACAGCCTTTCAAAAACGTACTACTACTATACCCAGCAATGCTTCAAGCAAACTACCATTCTCTACTATATATATATATATATATATATATATATATATATATATATATATATATATATATACAATTGTAAGCAAACATGAGAGAAACATTATACTTCGCAAGTCTTCGACCTACATAACGAAATGAAAGAAAAACGAGAATAAAGCCTAAAACTGGAAAGTTTAAAATAAAAATGAATAAAAACGTATGAATCGGTATAGAAAAGAGAAAAAAGACACAGGACTAAAACGCCTCATTATTGATATAGAGTAAAATATTTATTTCCAAGTTTACCTTTACAACTTTAAATGGTTCGTCCCACATATTTTACTCATTAAACCTTGCCTAGGGTGGCGGATATATAATTATTAATATATATCTCTATCCTCTCTCGCTCTCTCTCTCTCTCTCTCTCTCTCTCTCTCTATATATATATATATATATATATATATATATATATATATATATATATATAAACACTGGGATTTTTGTAGAATGAAGGAGTTGTATTAGGTTATACTGTAAGACAATATGGTGTTTTTCCAACATGCAAGACTAGATTTTACATGGCGTTGACACTATAGACTGTCGATACTCATTTTTCCATTAGTTTCCAATTCGACAATATTCCCATAGAAAAACAAGGACCAGCATCGTCTTAAGACGAGAACATTACATTTAATTATAACAATTCCTCGGGACATATCGTCTCAATCAATGCCACTTAGATAGAGAAGCCTCTCATTATCTGCATCGGGTGTCAATGGATGCCCACTCTTAAAAATTCCATTTGAATGATATGATCGAACCCTATTATTATGAATTAATGATTAAAAACTGGGCTTTAATAATTTTGCTGTGTTTTTTTTTTGTCAGTTTTTTTTTCTTTTTTACTTCATCATTCAGGAACACAGGAGTCAGCTTCATATTTTTATGATAATAAAGACATTTAAATTTCTTTAGATGCGTTCAAATATCTGTATAAAATGCTCTGTCAATCGGTCTATCACGCTTAATTTCAAAACTTATTTCTATACTCAATCAACCTTCGTTTCCCTTCTATACATGCTCAACCTTTGTTTAGCCTAGGCTCTACTACTATACATAATAAGCGCTCAAAATATATGCCAAAATAGGCCGTTGGTTGATGTTGAGTAATGTTTTAAAAAAACGGTAATGTGAATTCATCTAATTAGCTATACTTTACAGTAACCTAATAACAAGACCCAATCTAGACTATATTTCGATCTATCACTTTCATCTTTTCCAACTGTAAGTTGAGGGTCTCTTATTTTCTACGCTAGCTGTCACTTCACTCTACTGTCGCTCTCTCCGTTTATCTGTTTGTCAGTCTATCTGTCTGTCTGGCTGACTGCCTGCTGTCTATATCTCCTCATTTTTTTCTCACGTGTTATTAATTCCTGAGTCTATAAAAAAGGAGGAAATATGAAAAGTAATGTATACACAAAATGGAATATAACTACAAGTTAAAACATTATTAAAACCGTAGTTTGACAGGAAACAAGAGAGAAAGAATAAGAATAAAGAGTGTGTGTGAGCGAGAGAGAGAGAGAGAAAGAGAAATAGGAAGAAGTGAGTGTTTGATGTTGTTTTTCTATATTTAACTAGATTTGTAAACTCGCTTTTTTCGGATATTAGCTTAATGAATGGCACACCGCCTCACATTCGTCTAGTATCATTTTAACCGTTAAACGCGCAGGTGTCATTGAAGCTTCTTATTTAAGATGCGCCCAAACATGCCTTGTCCGTCTGTTGTTCGGTTATAGTTACATTTGACCTTGTCCTTGCATAAGTCTATAAACCGTACGATTGTAATCGTATTCTTGTTTATAAACGCACCGATGGTAGTATATCCTTTCGATGCGTCCAAGCATATTGCAAGAAGCTCTGCCCATCAACTATCAGATATGCTTATTTCTAAGCCAGCATCTGTGTCCATTTGCAAAGTTAGATATACAGAGAAGCCCAGAAAACGTATTCACTCACAGAAACTAAATACTTGTTATTTCTGAAAAAAAGACTTTCAATGTTGTGGTGAACAACGGGCAACTGAGACTTTCCCCGCTGTTCAACCGAAATGGTGTCTTATACCAGTACTCGTAATAAAGAAATGATCTCCTTAACTGGGCCTTGTCCTATCCAAACTCTACAACAAGTGCCTTGCGGAATCGTGCTTCCCTGATATCTTGAAAATTAAGTATGTAGTACCAGTCTAAACGAACTGTAGAGATAGAATTGATCCTCAGAATTATCGTCTTCTCATTCCGCTCTTTCACTATATTCTTTCAATTTTCAATCCATCTAACGATAGTCCAGACTATCGTTTATGCTACACTTCTCTCTGACAATCAGTATGGATTTAGACAATCACGGTCTACTGCGCATTTTTAACGGTAATTTCTGAACGCATATACAATACACTGGACAAGGCAGGTGTAGCTAGGGCTTGATATAACCAAAGCCTTTGACAAGGTCTAGCATAAAGGTCTTCTCATGTAAATTTATTTATATGTTATTACTCACAGAAACTAAATACTTATTATTTCTGAAAAAAAGACTTTCAATGTTGTGGTGAATTGAGTATTGTTGTCACATCTGAGCTGGTGCAGCATCCACTGGTTTCTCCTTTTTAGACAAGGTCTAAAAAAGAGTGGTTAATCTGATAGGTCCCTCACTATCTACTCAGCTCCTGCCCCTGTCCCATCGCGGCAGTGTTGCACTTTTGTGATTATTTTACAAGTATTCCAATGTAATGCGCTCCAATGAAATTGCCGCTCTTGTGCTCATACAACGTAAACACACTCGACACCCCAACAATAAGATTAATCCTATATAGTCACTGTGAAGATCCCCAGATACCAATGGCGTTCTACTCCAATAGTTTCTCTCCTCGTGCTGCCAGCCTTTGCAACCCCCTCATTGTCTCCCGTTTTTCTTTACTGTATCGACATGCATCTCGCTGCACAACTCCCTATTTAGGATTACCCCCAAACTTTAACTCTAATTCTACGTAGCACTTTACGTATATGGCGAAGACTTTGCATTGTTTTGGTGGGGGAGTATGTGAAAAAAAATCAAGATATGTATATAATTTCCGTAGGTCTGTCAACACTAAGTTTTAAATAGCGTGTCAATTGCTCAACACACATATTCAATTGAAATATCTTATCTCATATCTGCCGAACAATTTCTATATTTCTGTTAGTCTATCACACACAGTTTAACACGTTTTGTTGGTCTAACATTCTTATGTTTTGAATACCGTTATCATCGGGCTGTCAAGAGTTAGTTTTGAATAACATTTTCATCGCGAAATGCAAAGAGTGAATGGTCACATCTTAATAATACTAAAGCTGAGTTGGTCAACGTGTTTACCTTCAAGCTTTTCCTATACATATAATCACAAGATATACAGGGTTAAGTATTTCTTGTTTTTTTGAGTGAGTTATGTTTGAAACAGTAATTATATGTTTTTTAATTAGACGTAATTTTAAATTTATTCACCATCTCACCTATCTTTTATAAAGAGTATGTCTATTTATTTGACTTTCTCTCGCGAAACTTGTTTAACCCCCACCCATATTTTATAAAGGCTCTATCACCCTCGTGCCCGTTGCTCCTTCTCTCTGTTTATCAATAATCAGAGGTAAAGTAATTAACTATAAAACAGTAGATTGGAATAATATATTATAAACAATGCCACCACAAGTATTAATACTACTGAACGCATATATGGAGACACACAGAGGAAGAAAGAGAGAGATATGGAACAAAAAAGAGAAGGGGGTATAGAGAAAAAATACCCATTTTATTCTGTTTATTATTTTAAAATGCACTTCGCTTTGCCAACTAACGGTGTTCCTTATCGGCAAAAAACAACCCAAGCTCAATAAGTTACCCAACGGTTTATTTTTCCGAGTTTCTTATTCATACTGATATACAGTCCAAAGAGAAACAACAATTAATTGATTTCTATGTTTTGTTATGCATCCACACATTACTAATATATGAAGTGTGAATTAATTCTTTAGATTGAAATAAGTTTTTCATCAATCTGCCAAGTTTACATTTGATATATGTTGGTTGCTTTGTATGGCATGTGAAGCGTCTTTGGGTAGTGTTATGCAAAACCGCGTATATGTGTTGTATACGATTGGTTTATATATCATTTTGTTTTGTGGGCATATATTTAGTAAACACATGGTTTTTAAACGGTATTTTTTATTTACCCTATATATTTAGCTATAACAAATTTTAACAGTGGCATCTCTCATATTGGACCTTCGCCAATGGATACAGTGTGGTGTCATATCAAGACCGGTTGGATGGGAGAGCTTGCGTACTTGATAATGTTTATATATTGGTAGGCATACGAATGTAGAAAGTGCTGCAAAGATGGGAAGTTAGGTGGATTAGAATTGTAATATTTGAGGCAGAGTATTGTCTCACCCGGCAAAAAATCAATTTAACCCACACATGGGAGCATGACAGTAGCCGTAACTACTTCGAGTTACAGTCGACCGCGGAATAATATTTACTTCAGACTTCACATTCGGATGCATTTAAACTGATCATGTGTTAAAGGGGATATATGATTGTTGGTCACGTGTAAATGTAATAGACGCACGTTAAAACATTCGTTCTTGCTTTTGTCATCTAAGAGGAACGTAAAATGCGACACAATAGGTTGATCAGAAAACATTTCGATTATCGATTATTTAAAACCGCCCTATGAAACAGTAACATAAATACATTGATAAATGAATATATAAAATAATTACTCGCTGATGATATATATATATATATATATATATATATATATATATATATATATATATATATATATATATATATATATATATATATATTATTACATTTCCTACATCTGCTTAGAATTATCTGAAAGATAATTCTGGCAATATTATTTACTATTGCTGAGAATATTATTTCCGCCACTCCAAAACGGTTCAATCAAAGAAGAAATGAAATACTCCTGAATTAAATCTTATTCGAATTATGTGGGAGAGTTAAGTCTACGAGATAGATATTCATGAACACATACACACATATATACTTATCTCCTTACATAGATTAATAAACGATATTGTTGTATTTGACGAATTGGTACCTAGTACAAACCAACACCATCTTCCTGAATGAAATTGATTATACTTATTGTATTGTTAGGAATATGAAACGCTACCCTCAGCACTTACCGTACCGTGTTATAAAGTCTTACCTTAGTGCTAACAGTGTTTCCCGTTGCTTAATCATGATTAATACTTCGATAGGATTGAAAATAACCACATATTACCCACTGAACAACACTAAACCCAGCCAACAGCAAGCCCTCAAGTTCCATAAACACTGCTTAATACAAATGGGGAAATAATTCCTGTTTTCAATTGTTTATCTATCCATCTCATTATCATAGTCAACCCCCTGGTCTTGTTTAATACTGACAGTTTAGTAACTATTTGATTTACTAGTAAAATCAGTCGATAAGAGTCCCAGGCGGCGTGAGTAGCTCGTGTCGAATAACTGCGGCCATGTTGGAGTCTACATAAAATCCCATGTTAAACACTTTTTTTCCTTCTCGTTTTCTGTTAATGTTATGTTTCATTAGTAAGTTACGATGGTTAATAATATCGAGTGTTCTTGCCACACACCTTGTATACATAACACAGCTTTACATCAAAGTGAATATAGTAATGAATCTAGGGTCTGCGCATTACTACCACTAGAATAATGTCCACAGTATCGTTCATAGCATTTGTTTGATTTACGTTGGCAAAAATAAATTTTCATAATTTTAGGGGTAATGAGAAATGTTTTATCTTTAATAGCGCTTAACCAGTTTTATATTGGTTCGCCCGTAGTTGAGTAATGTAAATGAGCATTATTTATACTTTTTTGTGACGTGTAATTGTACCTGTCATCGTATTGTTTGATCATTATGTCAATTTAAATTACTAAAATAGTTTAAAATGCCTGCCTACACATATTATGGAGGGCATTTGAGATATTTGTAAAATAAATTACATTTTTTGCAATTTGCTGGGAAATAAACCAATGTTTTGCCGAACCATTGTTGTAGGGTTATAACCGTCCTGCATAATTTCGTATAAATCACAGCATATTCAGAATACTAACGAAACAACAGAATAATGTAATAATGGAATAATAGACAGTAGGCTAAAAATATATACTAGTGAATAAATAAAGAATGGAATAATGGAATAATGAATAGTAAGCGAAAGATACATTCTATTGAATAAATAAAGAATGGAATAATCGACAGTAAGCGAAATACATATGTAGCAGAAAAAATTAATCTTCCACCTCTTCTTTCTCTTCTTCTTCCTCTTTCTCTACTTCTTTCTCTTCTTCTTTCTCTTCTTCTTCTTTCTCTTCTTCTTCTTTCTCTTCTTCTTCTTTCTCTTCTTCTTCTTTCTCTTCTTCTTTCTCTTCTTCTTTCCACGTCGTCCCTCGTAGACTACGCTCTCAGCCTTCTGCCGTCTTGCCTCCAGCGACCCGTTTTTATATCAAACTGGACTCTCGTCTCCTCGAGAGAACACGAGATTTCACGGGATTACCTGGCGATATTAAGCCTAGGACGCCATCTTGCCGCTCTTTGGGCGGTCCAGCCCTGCAGAGCGCGCATCGAGACCGTTTTCCAGGTAATCCCATGTTTTCACAATTTATAACACACTCCCCCCTGATCTCATTATCACAGAAAGAGCAGGGAGGCCGTGTCCTTTTTCTTCGAGTGCTTCTTCGGGGAGGGGGATTCGGGGCCTCATCGTCATCCGTGCTGTCTTCCGTGGCAGGAAGGTCAGCGAACCTGAGGCTGCGCATCGCAGCATCACTGTCCGGGCTTTCATCAGCAGTAGGAGGGTCAGTACATTCAAGGCTATCACTCTCAGTGTCGCTGCGCGATGAAGCCGTCATGAACCAGAATGATGGTTCGCTGGTCACGGATTCAATGTCATTATCCTCGTTAAATGGCAGCTGCGTTTGGAATACCGATCTTAAGTCTTTAATGTGACGGGGTACTCCATCAACTCGCACCGCCTGCGGGCTGATCACTTCAGTGACACGACCGGTTCCGTAACGAGTCGTGCACTGGCCTCGGGGTTTTTTAACCCAAACGACATCTCCTTTTTTCATTTTCTCCTGTGGAGGTTCTGGTTCGGGCAGTAAGCTGCTCTCCAAACCTCTCGCCCTGACATGGTATGTATGTAGCGCATTAGCTGGCGCGGTGGAGGGTGAAGTATCGTCCTTAGGGGTGACGTTATACCAATAGACTGCTTAAGCCACCGTACACCCCTTCCGCGCTGCGATGGTCTTGATAGTCCTATGGTTGCGCTCAATAATTCCGTTCCCACTGGGCACATGGGCACACCGAAAACGCAGACGGACACCCCAGCCATCTACAAACTGTTTGAACGGTTCACTAACAAAAGCGGGGCCATTGTCGGTCAATATCTCAGAAGGAGGGCCACGCTCAAGGAACACACTTTCCAACTCATGGACAATGGCAGCCGTATCCTGCCGGCGAAGGGACCGCCACAATGCAAATCGGGACGGTCCGCAGTCAATAAGGGTCAAGAAATTCCCCCCGTTGTAGTGAGTTATGTCCATCGCAATCCTATCCCAGTTATACTTCACACCGAGTGTGCCCTTCTTCCACCGGACAGGTGCTGGGTCGATCGATTGGCAGGTGTTGCAACTTCTCACAACAGATTTCACAGCCCTCCGTGACACAGAGGGGTCAACCAACCTGGCGAAGTAAAAGGTTCGGTTTACACCAGGGTGCCCGCTTTGGCAATGGACATCAGCGATACGCTCTGGGCTGAGTCTACGTCCCACCGCAGCACAATTTACAGGTGCTGGTTCGTTCACTTCTTTCTGCAGGTCCAGCCAACGGCGAGGCACTCTGGTCAATCGATCCGCTCGATTCAAACAGGACTGCACCAGTGTCACATCTATGACCAAGTTGTATTCATTGATGGTTTCGGTTAGGGTAGCAAGCCGCCTCCGGATTAACATTTCGGCCGATGCCTTCGTTGTCAGCCGTGCTTTTCCGTTCAAGGCATCGGTCATCCACCGATGCACACACGTGGAATCCGTGATAACGTGGAGGACGCTAGCCTGCCACTGAAGCGCTAGATTGACTCCTTTCAGTGTAGCATCGAGTTCAGCTAGGTTTATGTGCTTAGCGTCATTCTCTGGCCGGAGCCAGCAGGCATCTTCTACTATACTTCCGTTGACTGCCAGAGCAACGCCAAGGGCAAGTGAGCTGGCGTCCACCCAAACTGTAAACTCACTCCCATCGACGCACCAGCTCCCTCGTACAGGGTCATCATTGGTCACTCTGGCCACAGCTTCCACCAGCATGCTTCGCAGGGAAGGATCACGCACCTCATCGTCCCATCCTGTTGACAAAGAAGTTGCCCGTCGCTTTATAGCCGCCACAGCCACTCGGAGCCACCCACACACAGGGAAGTGACCCACCAGTTTTCCACACACGGAAAACGTGCTCCGACGTGTGATGGTAGATGGGATTTCCGGGATTTCACCGCCCCTTCCCCATTGGAGGCCATCTGCACTTCCGCTCACCTGCAGCCCGAGCACTTTCGCCCCATCCTGCAGCCGCTCCGGTTCCTTGCACGACAACCCGAAGTGCTCAAAGTGTTCTTTGACCGCCTGGGCAGACAGCAGGCTCTCATTGACAAAAATGTCGTCTATATAAGACGATGTCGCCTGTTGCACAGCTTTATCCTGACGCCGGATCGCCCGCATGATCGCCGTCATGATGCCCGGGGCTACATTCAAGCCGAACCCCAGCCTGGTCAAGCAATAGCGAGTTCCTTTGATTACCACCGTCTGGAATGGCCACAGCGATTTCTCAACATGTATTTGTAGGTAAGCTCTTCGCAAGTCCAGTATGGCCGCTTCCGCACCCTGCCGTCGCCACTCTTGCAGTTTATGAGCACAAACGTCAGCCCCCGAAGTGTACGGGTCAACGTGTTCATTGAGTTCCCGGTAATCAAGAACAGGTCGAACTTTCTGCTTGTTCTCTTGTCTGATAGCCATCAGGGGAATTAGCCCCCGCGGGGGCCCGAGCTCATCCTCTGGGTATGGAATTAACCAGCCGTTATCCAGCCACACTTGAAGTTCTGCCTCGTACTGCCCCCTAAGCCATGCAGGAGGGGGATACTCTGTCAGCCGATTCCGCAAAGACACTGGTGGCTGGTCGCCTGCCCACTTCCAGGACGCTGTCCATGTGTTTGTGCCCTTGTCATATTCTGCGTGGAAATCGGGTTCGTCAAGAGTGATTGCTGCACACATTTGTTTGTCTGGTCGAGGGAATCTCACATCACCGACGCTGTTTACAGTAATTCCGCCTAGCTGTGTAATAGTGTCCATTCCAAGGAGAAGGTCATATCCGAGCAGCTCCCCATCGACCACCAACACCGTCACAGCCACCGGGGGGCCATTGTCAATGCTGATATGAAAAACACTGGATCCACAACACACTAATGAGCCTTTGCCGACAGTCAGTACGGGGATCTGTCGTTTCTTCCATGTGATGCAACATTCCTTTCGAAGGAGGGTTTGGGTACAGCCGGTGTCAACCAGCGCTGAACGTTTACACCCATCAACTTGAACTGTCACTGCAGGAAGCGCTTTGTTCAATGCCGCTTTGGGGAGGGTGCTAGCGCTGCGGCGTCCTCCCCTTGCCCGTTTCCCGGACAATTCCGTGCTATGTGGCCTGGCTTATTGCATTGGTAACACCGTATTACTTTTCGTGCTCCATAATTTGGGGTGCGCCTTGTGCCGCCTCTGCAGTCTCTGGAGAAGTGGTTGGGGCCACCACATGTATAGCATCGTAGGCCCTCTGCTGGCGAGTCCAAGGTGTCAACCGCTGCAGAGACCAGTTCTCGATCGTCCTTCAAGATGTTTCGTGCTCTCGCCAACAACTCCACCAATTCAATCTCTGTGAGTCTCAATGATGCTCGCAGCAGTCGGCTTGCATCGTCCGGAAGTCCAGACAAAAAGGCGCATGCCAATATGCGGTCACTCGCACCGCCGAAGGGAGCAGCAAGCTTTTTCAAGTCGGCCATGTAGACGTCCACTGTCTCCCCCGGCCCAAGCCGGCGTTCGGAAAATTGCCTCCAGGCAACAAAAGGATCTGCACCAAATGCCCCGTGCAGCGCCTGTGCAATCTGCTCCATGGTCGCATCATTACTGAGCTGCTGGTACACGGCGTAAGCCCCCTTAGTGAGTCTCAATGGGATGACCATAGCTGGGTCTTTAATTTTGCACAACCGGCAAACACGCTCGGCCTTCTCCAGCCATTCGACCACCGATGGACCAGCAGGAGAGCCGTCGAATTCCGGAATCAATCTGATGTCGAATTTTTCCATAACAATGCCGAAAATAGCTTGTAGCAGAAAAAATTAATCTTCCACCTCTTCTTTCTCTTCTTCTTCCTCTTTCTCTTCTTCTTTCTCTTCTTCTTTTTTCTCTTCTTCTTCTTTCTCTTCTTCTGCTTTCTCTTCTTCTTTCTCTTCTTCTTTCCACGTCGTCCCTCGTAGACTACGCTCTCAGCCTTCTGCCGTCTTGCCTCCAGCGACCCGTTTTTATATCAAACTGGACTCTCGTCTCCGCGAGAGAACACGAGATTTCACGGGATTACCTGGCGATATTAAGCCTAGGACGCCATCTTGCCGCTCTTTGGGCGGTCCAGCCCTGCAGAGCGCGCATCGAGACCGTTTTCCATACTACAGATATCAAAATAAGAAAGTGACAAACGCTGAACTATCTATGTTCTTGTAATTTCCTTGTTGTTTTGACTTTTTAGTCATCTCTGTAATACGTAAACATACACCGATAAATCATCACTGTTGTTACTGATAGTTAGCTACTCGAACCGCCTATCAATTGATCTAAGGTTAAACAATAACAAACGTTACAAATCTGAGAAAACATAAGAAGTTTTTGTAAAAACAAACAACAACTTGGTTGCTAAAACGACTACTAATTTCTCTGAAATTCATAATTTCAACGAATACTCGTATATTTTATGGCTCGTAAGTAATCAAATTGTGTATATTCCAGTCATCATTTTCAATCCTTGCAGAATACACGTCATAATTAAACTGGCAATCTCTTTTATCAATAATCTGTATCCTCAAGTAACTTTCAAGTGTGACTCACTTTAAACAATAATTGGAGAGATGCTTACTATATTCATACAATTAGTGTACGATTTTTTTTAATTTAAAGTCAAAATTGTATAATTTGAATTTAAACTTGTTTTAAATTCGAGAATGTGGAGCTGTAATGGACGAATGAAAGCTTGGTAGTCACGTCTATTATATCATTTATGGTAGACCAACACAAGAGCGAAAGGACTTATTTATAACATGTCCAAGAGTTTTATTTCGAAACTACTTTTTCTTTAGAGAACTGTTTAACCGATATACCATCACCTCGGCAAGTACTTCACTTGTGTTTACTTTCAAAATATCTTACACATTTTCTCTAATTGGTTTCTCACCCTACTTCTGTAATTATAAAATTCCAGACGAAACATAGGAGAAATCGTACATTACTGTAGAAACTGTATACTTCCATCAAAAAACAAATCTAATTACTGCTCTAGGATTATTGTATTTGATCAGTAAGAACAAAAAATACCGATCGTTTTTTTTTTCATTTTTTGTCTTTTCGTATGCTTCCAACGAAATAAAGAAGCGCGCGCGCCTTGGAGCTATGTAAGATGCCTATTTCTTCACTTTCCAGAAATGTCTGTCTACTCGAAGCGGGTTCTGGCCATTTATTTCCAACTTACAGGAAGAAAACGTGTAGTTCTCATGGAACATCTGTCGTTTGTTTTATAAACTGTGTTTGTCTTTAAATTTCATGTTGCTTTCTATTAAAGAAGGTGTCAGTTTTAATTTAAAATGTTAAGATGATTCATCTATCTATCTATCTATCGTTCTATCTATCTATCTCCTCCTCCTCTCTCTCTACATGTATATATATATATATATATATATATATATATATATATATATATATGTGGGGGTGCAAGCGGGGTTACCGGCGTTGTCCTTGAATAAGGCGCTAGGTAGCATCACATGTAACATCATTTTAAGGAAAGTTAACTTTACGCGCAACCTTGATGTTGTCAGCTAAATTTTTTTACACCTGAGTTATTTAGATGTAAGTTAATCTAACGCTGATAAATAGATTATTGACATTGTGCATAACATGTATGAAAAGTGTCATGAACTCTTTTAAAATGAAACTAGAGACTTAGAACGTATTCCTTCGTGCTGACATGCACATTGTAATGTCAATAAACTTATGTTTAATTTACACTCCCAAATATGTCCTCGTTTTGAGAGGCTAACATTTACATATACAAACATATTTTCGCCTTTATTATATACTAGCTGGAACCGTACCCCGGCGTTGCCCGGGATACACATAAAAAATGAATAACAATTTGTCAAAATCCGATCGAACGCAAATATATCTCGGTTTGAAATTGTTGCAGGGTGAAAGCAAGAAGAAAGGAATAAAGGAAAAAAAGGTGAAGCGGTTGTAGGAATCATTCTTCCGACCCCATGAATTTCTCTTTTGGATTAAACACCCACTCTATCTAAAATTAAAATGTCCTACAGAGCTTTATTACATCCATGTTATCTTTGTATAGAAATTTCTATATTGTTTGCGAGATGAGAAAAAAGAAAAAAAGAATAACTGAGTATGCCTTCTGAGCACTACTGCCACCCACAGATATAATTAAGGGCGCATGCAGAGCACTAATACACCATTGGTGTTCGAATGGAAATAATGATATTCACAATAGTTAACGTACTACATATTACAATGATCTCTTTTCAAATTACTACATAATAACCTTGAAAATGTCGGTACTTCACCCCAACCCTCGTAGGCAGAAGTTTAACAATGTAGAACTTTAACAAAAGGTTTGTGAGACAACTGTGATTTACCATACACCTTTCGATCTTTGATCTACGCTTCTATCGTGTCAGCCACAAACGCGAGTAGAACATCCATGGGAAAATGGGTCATGTAAATGAAGCCGGTAGATTGAATGTTTTTATTTTACGATCCACCATAATGTTACCATATCTAGGGTTAAGCAGAATTAGCGGGAGCGTCCATTGAATGTTTGCATAATGGTTTATTTTATGTAATCGATTAATAACAAACAAACAGGAAATAATAACGGACACTTTTTGAAGAGTAGATGCTCTTTATTAGTACCTGGTGTCGATGGGGAAATTGTCAGTATTTAGGTGTTGGGGAAAATGTGTTTGCTACCACCTTTATGAAGTATCTTTTGAGGAGAGTCGAATATGGTAGGCCAAAAGTAATATATAGTGTTTGCTGGAGAAAAATAATAACACATTTACTAAAATACGATCAAGTGCGTAAGCGTAATATTATCGTAAGTTTAGTAGCCTTAGATGCATGTGTTTATTTTCCTATTCTTAACAAATTGACAGAAGGAAATCGTCTGAACTTGATATATTTGATATATATATATATATATATATATATATATATATATATATATATATATATATATATATATAGAGAGAGAGAGAGAGATAGAGAGAGAGAGAGATAGATAGATAGATAGATAGATAGATAGATAGATCTAAGTATATAAGGAGCGATGAACATAAATATAGGGATGAATACAAACGGACAAAGAAGCGTTGCCTACTAAATATACCAACATTTTCTACTTATATTTCATTATATTAAAGGATATATATATATGTATATATATATATATATATATATATATATTCTTTAATTGCATGTAATTGTATTTATATAATTGTATTTAGAAAAGGTCATGGTCTTTGGTTCGGTGGGAAATTTGCCGATAAATCCGTCATAATCGTTGGTATCCCAACTACTTTCAATCCCATCAGGGCCAATTTTCCGGGAACGAAGGAAAATACAATGGTGTTGATATAAATAGGTAGGGGGAATTATATTATTAATAAGGAACTACATTTAACATTATAATCATTTTAGAGTGATATCGCGAGTATTTAAATTGATTCTATTAATAGCTGTTTTTATGTATACAGCTTCTAATATATAGAGTTTTTGTTCATTCTAATAATGTTGTGTTTTCTCCTAAGAGTTTTCGAAATTGGGAACAAAAAAACAGTCATTAACAGAAGTAATGTGTTCGAACTTCTTTCGAACACCATCGATTATTGCAGATTCATCGGCCAATTCCCCACCGAAACGAAAACCCTGATTCACCTAATGGAAAGAATCATCACAAAGATGTCCATACTTTAGTTATTTGTTATATTCAACGATATTTCTCTTAAAGAGAAAATGCTGCCAAAATATACATACACTCACACACACACACACACAAACACACATATATATATATATATATATATATATATATGTGTGTGTGTATATATGTATATATATATATATGTATATATATATATATATTTAAAGAAGGAAAGATGAAGATAAGAAATTGCATAAAAGTACATAAAATTACATTAAATTGATACAAATTTGATTACATCGAAAGTTAAGATGCAAGGAGTTGAACCTTGCCACATAGCGCCTTTTAACAGACACTCTTCGCCGCCGAATTACATACTTACAATATCAGTCCACGGATGTTTACTTGTAATTCTACGGAACTATACACAAAACGGAAATACGGACCAAGTGAGATATTTTTGAACCATCTGCCTTTTATTTTAACCCCTGTAAAAATATTTAAAACACTTTCTCCAAATCTACAAACTTTTCTCACAAATCTACAAACTTTTGTTATTTTGCTATCTGCACTATAGCGTCCCCTTTTGTCTTGGGCAATTGCTACTCAATACTGCTACCATTCTATCTCTCGGCCATTTATTTCTTAATCCCCAAACTTTCCAGTTATTTCTTCTTCAATTTTCAAAGTGAAATGGAGCCGGTAAGATTTATTTATTATAAATATCACATTACCGAATGTTATCCTGTGACAAGAAGAGTTTTATGTTTGATAACCCATGGTTTAAGGATTAATGTAACTCCTTACATCTGCACTTTCTATGTAGTAAAATGTGTATCAATTGTATGTAATTTAATGTAATTGTATGCAATTTTTAATCTTCATCTTTCCTTCTTTAAATTGATTGCTCTACTCAACGTATGGAGCTTTACTTTATCCCGATATATCACTTTAACGATACTTCACTTATCGTTCATTCTATTATATATATATATATATATATATATATATATATATATATATATATATATATATATATATATATATATATATATATATATATATGAGTTGCGACATGATGAATTGCGCCATATATATTTTTCATATATTAGATTGACACGGCCATATATATTAAAATAATGCTTTCATTCCACGAAATCTTCTATGGCAGACATGGAATACTTAACACATTTTACAACATGCATACCATGAAATCTTGCATACACACATGCCATGTATTCCAGAAATCTGACATAATATACGTGGTATACGTTCACTAATATCTGACATGACATATTTAGCGTATATTCCACGATATTTTGCAATAGCACATATGTTTCTGTGTTTGCACTGGCCAACTATATTTTATTGTATTCATAACTTAAACGAAAACGCACAAACTAGTTTGAAAAGTAAAATCGTGTTCATCTAATATGATGCGATAATATCGTTAAGTTGTTATTTACTACGCACTCATTATTCTATTATATTCATACCTACAGGAAAATAGATCCAAATAGCCTTGCATGTTCTTAAACTATATTTCTCTAATAAAACTTGGATACCTGCATGCCATTCTACCCAAAAAGCGTACGATACCATTTTAGAATCATTTTTCTAAAAGTACGACTGTATTTCACTGTCTGTATAACTTAAAAATAAGCATAGACCGATATTGCCATCTATATGTATTTTCAAACACCATTACTCAGGTAACGTTGATACTTAAAGGTTCACGTATGCTCTTTTGTAGCCATAAACAGATAACAGGACGATTCGGAGCTTGGAGCATGGACTCTCGCTGATGCCCAAGAAACGACATGTTTACCGGTTAAAGCCTTGACTTATGTTTATATATTTCAATTAATGTAAGCGTTCACTACTTCACCAGCGAAATTATGTTGAGTACTGCTTATGAAATTACTCAGCAAATCCAATATTAAAATATGTACAACTGAATATCCTGAAAGTATTTGCGACAGAAATTCGTTTCTAACACGATAGCTATTTATATATCAAAGGAATTCGATAAGGTGGTGCACAAAGGTTTGCGAGATAAATTTGTTTGCTATGGAGGATATGAGAATATTTTCTTCTAACCATCAAATCCTTTCTCTCCGATAAGCCTATATAAGTAGTTATTGACGGACAAAAGTCTGAAGCATACAGCATCAATGCCGCCGTGCCTTAAAGATCCATACTTGGCTAAAAACTCTTCATGATCTTTATGAATAATCTTCCAAATTATATTCTGAGATCATCCGTTAACATATATGCAGAATACACAACAAGTTATGGAAGCACTTCAAACAGACTGATAATTTATATATTTCGGTCTCTATCTCCTACGACTTCATGAAATGGGTAAAGAAGTGGGTTGTTATTTTTAATTCCTCTAAACCCAGTCTTCTCGATATTTTATCAGCAACGGCTTAAATACCCCAGTATCCCTAGTCGAAATATTTTGCCATGTTTCCAAGGGAGTCCTTTTTTGTGATAATTAACTTTGTGACCTTAACTCCAGACTTAGAAACATAATAGTTTGAATACATCTGTTTCTAAGGTTGCTTGGTAAAATAGTTGGATGATTCTACTCCTACAGAAAGTACAGGACCCCTGACCCATCACTTTCCTCTATAAGAGCTAGAATTGCCCTATCACTATCCATCAGTATTGACGTCATATCTGTGTAGGTGCTGATCGGAGCACTTGTTTTTGTCTTGACAGAGTACATAATTGGCTTAGCAATCTAATGGATATAATATTTATCTTCGTTACTGTTGCCTCTTTCATAAAAAAAAGATAATTTTATAGTATCTCTCTACTATATCGCAATGCCCATGACAGGTGCTCGACTGACCTGAAATCCCTAGTCTTACCTGTAAACGATCACACCAATAACATGTCTAGATAAAACCATAACAAATAAGTTTCTTTTTCTCTCTTTCTCCCTGGTCTAAAATTCAAACAAGCCCAATTTTTTTCTTAGAACATCCATCTGTGGAACACGATACCACGAGTCCTTTTCCCAACCGACTACAGCATTACACTTTTCAAGTAAAATGCAAACAACTGACCGGCTTATTCATATCCTCTTCTCACACCAATCATTGTCCAACGAATAATGCTGTTAACTCTTATTTTTGAGTGGCTGCTGGGTCTTGATAAGCGGGGATCCTTCAGTAAGAAAATATAATATTATAAATAAAACAAGAACGTTTATCTCATACATTCAAATAGAATTCGTGATTAAGATGAAACATTACGCTTATGAATAGCAGGGGTTTCTGGAAGCGGACGTCATCAAGCCAGTATTGCTAGTTACGTATTCTGCACCCTTCAAAATATGGATTAGAACAGACAGACACTTGGACAAAAGAATGAAAAAAGTAATACACATGCAGACTGCATTACGTCGAATGATTATAATAACCGACTCTATAAAAAGGAGAGAAGCGAGAAATGACTGGCAACGATAAGACTATAGGTATGATACAAACATGAAGCAGAAAAATACGTAAATCAAAGTACATAAATTCTTAACCTCGCTGCAAGAGGCCACTCTAAAATAAACAATACAGAAAGTAGTTAAACAGAAGATAAATCAAAATTGAAAGAGAAGTAGCAACATTGGCAATGTATAAGACTGGCCAAAGGAGTAAAGCACGAACACCCATGGCATGGATACGAAACGTGCACGATAATAGGGAACCATCATCGCTACAGTCAGCTGCAAAATTAAACGGCATTAGAAAAGGCTATATCCAAACCACAAATACAAAACCCCCAGGAAAACACTAAATATAGATTGAAACGGTAACTGCAGGATACGTAAATGCAGGAAAGTAGCCCCAATAGAATACATAAATAAACATTACTGCGTGGGAAAGCGGTCCAATGGGACCTATGCATACGTCTTCACTTTTCACATGCAGGCAAATATTGCAGAAATAAACTGGAGACAATATTGGCAAATGAAAGTACAACATAAAAGTACAGCACAGACTCCTCAGAGAAAAATAAGCAGACGTAATAATCGTCAGCAAGAAAGACAAAGCAAACCTGCAAAAGTGGAGATTTCTCTGTCCGAACAGTTAATCGAGTGAATATTAAGAAAGCTGGATAATTAAGCCCATACATAGTACTTACCAGAAAAATGAAAGGAGCATGGAACATAAACCCTATTTTATAACTTGTAAGTATAGAGGACGAGAAAAATAATTAAAAAATCGGAATAAATTTGATTATTGGCATGATGAAAATAACGGGAACAATAGAAACAGCTGACGTATTAAGCCATCGTTAAATACTCTGACACCGACTAACTAAAGGTAAATTGAAATAGAATAACTCTGCATAAACAAAGCTAGAAATATAGAAAGTAGATTACACGAATTCAAGTGAAATAATCGGCTAGTGTAGATTTGTAAGTGAAGTACCAGAAATCTGACATCCCGAATAAAAAGAAGAAAAAGCAGCAGAAGAAGAAGAAGAACAACAACAACAAGAGCAAGGACAAGGACAAGGATAAGAATAAATAATAATAAAAATAAATAAGCGAAGAAATAGTCATTAAGAAAAAAGACGAATAAAATGAACAGATTTGGCTTGGGAATATTTGTACGTTTGTTGTTGCCGATTTGTTTCACTCCAAATCGGTCATTTGGTAATTATGGCTGATTAAAAAAATTGATGTATGACAGTGTTCGATAGGTTTCTGATTAGACCGTCTCAAATCATGGCGATAGGAACAAACAACAACACAAATATATTTCTCAAAACCAAGCCGTTAGCTGTCAGAAGACATTTTTTTCATCTTAAGAGGATTACTTTAGTAGAAAAGTTTGAAATCTGAAATATCAATTAATTTCCTTATTATTTTGATAATCACTTTAGGAATGATTAGACGTCGCGTTGGACTTCGCTACTCGAAACCAACATTTTTCACACTAGCGCAAAAAAGTGCCTCTTGAATTAATTAAGTTAGGTTTATTTTATTTTTTTCAAATCCTTAATTTCCGGTTGAAAATTCTTGTTTTACGAAAAGTAATATTATGGTTTCATAAGTATACATGAATTAGTATCGTGTGTATGAGATTTTCGCAAAAGAGAAAATAAACTTTGGAATAACGATCAGTTCTTATTAGTCATATAACTTGGTCAATGTTTATGTACATTAAAATGAGTTACATCGGTCACGAGTTTATTTAACCACTTAGCAAGATTGGAAAACATGAAACCTGAGTAAAGAATTCAGATAACGCAAATGTCTTATTTATTATTGTTTAATTATGCTCTCGGAAATTATATTGGAATGTTCATATCTACAGAAGTTATTGTCTTTTTTTAAATTAAAAAATAAACGATAGATTTTGAAGTTATATTCATATAATGTATATATATACACACACACACATATATATATATGTATATATATATATATATATATATATATATATATATATATATATATATATATATCTAATGTATATATAACATGAAATAAAACCTTTCAAATACAATACAGAGCGAAATCCAAACGGTAGATCTTGACAACTCAAATGTATCTATCATTTCAGATAAAAGGTTATAACAATAATACATATCTATTGACTTATAAACTGGATATCACGCACATATAAGAGGTGTTGCAGCAATATCCGACACTTAACAAAAAGTGAACGAAATAGACATCAAATAATCTTATAGATGCAGAGACCCAACAGTTGATGTAGCAATAGTTAGAGATCCATACTGTTTTATTTC
Source organism: Sepiola atlantica (assembly GCA_963556195.1). Taxonomy (NCBI): domain Eukaryota; kingdom Metazoa; phylum Mollusca; class Cephalopoda; order Sepiida; family Sepiolidae; genus Sepiola; species Sepiola atlantica. Next base: position 155,673,539 of record OY744524.1, read on the forward strand.
TCAATTTAAACATCGCCGACTTGCCAGATAATCTAAAGACGGGCGCGAAATGAGGCACACGATTTGACAAGTATGCTGAAGAGGTGAACGCCTGAATGATGGAAGCCCTGGTCGTGCTTGTTTGTTTGTTTTTGCTTAGATCACGCCCGAGAAGAAATAATCGAAGTAGTTGCTGTCCGCTGAAGAGTGCAACCACAAGTCTTGCGACCAGTAGTTAGGAACATTGTTTCACAGCCACGCCTGGGTCGTGTTGACGTTGTATACAAGAGCAGGTTCAACAGAAGACGTAGATGCGTCCGGCAGCGATCTCGTCAGGTCAGAACTATACAACGGTCCCCACATCCTAGTGTTATTATTAATGTTTGCGGATGTAGTTGTTTGCTGTATTTGAAAGCAAACAATACCCGACAGTAAGAAAAAAAATAAATTGAAATAAAAATAGATATGTAATATATACGGCGATGTCTATTTTCTTGACACTTAGATACTTGCTGAAAAACTCTCCACTTTGAATGCCCCCATAAATCTAGCCACTACTAAAGGTAGATGTGTACGTCTCAGTAGGATTATAACAAATTTAGAGTGAAGAAAAAAGAAAGAAAAAAGTGTGTTCTTTCTTTTCAGTAGTGTTGGATGACTTCTAACGTAACGTGGTAAAAATTATTTTGACCAACCCTGTTGAGTTTGATCTGTAATAACACCGTTTTTATCAGAATAGGTTTTGCGCAAATATGCCGTTATTTGTAATTTAAAATGTCCGTATTTTCGAATGAAATAACCAACCGTTAATGAGACCGATTGAACACATCTTTTTTTTTTACAGACACACACATCCACACACACACACACACCCACACACACACACACACACATATATATATATATATATATATATATATATATATATATACTAATGATAATAGAATTAATGATAAGCGAAATATCGTAGAGTGATCTATCTCGATAAAATAAAGATCAATACGTTGAGTAGAGCAATCAATTTTAAAGAAAGAAAGATAAAGATATAAAATTGTACAAAATTACATAAAGTTACATAAATTAATTCAAATTTTATTACATCAAACTTTCGATGTAATAAAATGTGTATTAATTTATGTAACTTTATGTAATTTTGTACAATTTTTTATCTTCATCCTTCTTTCTTTAATATATATATATATATATATATATATATATATATATATATATATATATATATATATATATATATATATATATGTATATATATTATAATATGGATGTTACTACATTTAGAAGCGCCGGTCAAATGATAATTTAAAAATTGAGAAACCAGACAACTGGATTCGAGATTTTGTCAAATAAATAAATAATTATCAAATCATTTTTATCAAAATTTTCGATTTTATAAACCCTAATAATTGTAATACAGACAATATTGTTCTTTTTTCCTTGTATTTACCTCGTCGTCGATGTCTTACAGTGTAGCCGAATATCAGCAATTTCTTCGTGTGTTGTTGAAGAGATTGTTTTTTCAAATAATCGATATTTGTAAGCGACAGCTCTTTCGCCTGTGTGTACAATAATACGATGGGTTGTACAACAGTAAGAAGCGCCGTCGAAATTACTATTTTAAATGACATATTTATTAAATAATAGTTTTATCAACATTTTCGGCTTTATCAACCTTAATCACGACAATACAGACCATATTGTACTTTTTGTTCCTTTTTGTCCTCATTGTCGATGTCTTATGGCGTAGTCGAAGATCAGCGATTTCTTTGGCTGTTGTTGAAGAGAGTTTCATGTTTGATATTTGTAGTCAAAAGCGTTGCCGCGTGTGTGCACAATAATGAGACGAGTGTTACTGCAGTTAGAAGCGCCGTTGAAATGATCTTTTTAAACTGAGAAATAAGTGAGCTTGACGCGATATTGTTCGAAATAAATTAAATAATTATTAAATTATTTTTTTAAATCCAAATTTTTCTAATGTGATGGAAAATTCAAAAGAAAAAAACAAAATTATTTATTCATCAACGTAAATTCTTCATTTCAAGATTTGTTCGGTTTGACTAATTTGAATAAATGAAATATAAAAAAGTACTTGTATGTTATTTCTTCAAATTAATAATCCTCGGGAAGTTTAGAAATAAAGACGACACATTGATAAATACATAATAAAGTTTTGATTTTCTATATTCATTTTTCATATATATATCCATATATATATTTTCATAAATATATATATATATATATATATATATATATATATATATATATAATCGCTTTGTCTGCTCTAAATATTACACCACTAAGCTAATATTTGTAATTGAAGTATTTAGCTGTTGTTTTTCTTCACGTATATTTATTTACGATATGTGCCTTTTCCATTGTGCATTTTTAATCTATGTAAGTCATCATTTTTGACTTCAAATTTTTATTTTAATTATATATATATATATATATATATAAAAACAATTAAAAGATAAGAATAACTATTTCATAATACAATATATATGATGTCATCAGTTGCTAAAAACAAGGTGTTTGAAATAAAATAAATTTATTTATTTTTCGTTTCATTGAATAAAGTGTGTCCTTCCTTTCAAAAAATGAAATCATATCGTCAAAGGAATACAAACAGATAAGTTGGTTAGGAGAATTACCAAAACTCATAATTTGAAAAGATATAACAATAAAAAAGACAAATATAAAAAATGTTCAATGCAAAGAGAAGAGGTTGAATATAGAGGACAATTTCACCGTATAAGGATTAATGAACATTTGTAACAGCAGGTTCGAAAAACGGTAAATCCAGCAAACATTTCCATAAAACATTGTAAAATCCGTTAAATATTTAGAGATTCCAAACCATTAAAAGGCCCAAATAATCTAGTTGGAACAGGTGGCAATGTAAAAGTGTCGTATGTACGTCGTGTATTATAGCCCATTTAGAAAACTTCCATGGACTCTATAAGTATAGTTTGTATGGAGTTGAATTCAAATGGATATAATAAGTTATTTCAATTTACGTAACGGGTGGATTTTACAGTGTTGGGCTATACTTCTATTCTATTCTCCTACCTTTTCACAGTGGTAGTGTATGCTTAACTTTGGTGCCTTTATTCCGGCGGTTTTTAAAACTTTAATTATGTGTGTAATCATTTAATACGACTCTCTACGCAATAAAAAATACTTACGTGTCCTGATCATCTATTTCTATTATATATTGTTCATTAACATCATCTTTCAGTAGAATTATTTTTGCAAAGTCAGAATTTTCCTGTCATTTTCTTCAGTGGTTCGTTTGTCAAGTCTATGAAGTGTCAAGAGTACTCTATATCAGAAATACTGTCGTAGTGTGTATTTCTTTCATCTGGTTTCTACTAAATAATTTACAATTAAAAAGCTGTCATTTTCTTCTTAAGTATGACCTTTTATCATAATTTTCATATCTATTTATGTTATTATGTTTGCTACCAGAACGCCCCAGCATTTCTAGTTAACGCTTTGGACAAGTGTCATCATTTTCTTTTGATTAAGTAGTTTTATACTTTTTGTTTCTGTTGACTTTTCACTACTTAGTCTCAATGTAAATTTCAAAATTCTAGAAAGTATATCGCGATATCTATGAAAAATCGACGTGAATACCGTTATAATATCGCACATTTCAATGTTCTACTATTAGAGTAAATCTTAGTCAACAATTGTTACTCAGAGTCATATTTTTCTATACACTTTACTAACACAAAATACATCTACAGATATACCTTAGTTCTACGATTAAATTATGTTTCAAAAATTGCTTTATATTTTCTAATTTGTCGTAATTTATAATTACCTGAACAAATAATCTATCCTTCTCTTAATCATTTATATATTGTTCTCACACACTCTCAATCTATATAGATAAACCCACTCTTTAATATTTCTTGATGTATATGTGAACATTAAGAATAAAGTGTATATGTTTTGTCAGCCTAGTAAACAAATTTACATACACGTGTGCTAACATATCACAGACTCGTATTCAAATTAGATGAGTTAATAATTTGTATATTTCATATAAGACCGCTTGAAATATTTGGATCATTCAACTGCTCCAGAAGGTATCTAATGGCCGACGCCATCCTCCACCTGCACACGTGTCAAATACGTTTTAAGAATGGGCACGGCTCCCACATATGGGGAGCTGTCGCTCATATCTACTTTTCCTGTCTTGACAGAGTTCGAAACAAACTTTGAAATCTAGTGGAAGGTGTCTTCTACAATCGCTCTCTCACAGAAGAGATGTTTCAAGTCTTTCTTTGTTCTACCGTTTCTTTCATGGCAGGAACTCGTCTGAGCTCAAATGTATGCACCCCCTCATGTAAAACATTCACAACTAGAACCAACCTACCTACTACAACTAGCAATGCTTTTCCTTTCTCCCTCAGCGTTGCCAAGGCTAAATGAAATTTCCATGGGCTGTGTTTATTTCTTAGAACTTCAAGTCTGTAGTGCACAGTGTTGCGAGTTTGCTTCCAAGCCGACTAAAATATGATCATTTCCAAATCTAAATTATCAATATCTGCCTTGTTACAACCATCGTGCTGGTGATCGGGATGTTGGCTCATTGTATACCAGCCAAACGTTTTAACCTTTATCCTCGAATGGGCTTTGAGTATTGATAAGCGGTGAAGAAGACGAACTAAAGGAACATGGAATGAAACAGAAGGATACTATAGAAATGACGAGATGATAACTTGTACCATGCCCGTTTTTCACATCAGCTCTAATTAGATGGGAACGATGGAAGTCTTGAACTGACAAAAGTGTTCAAATTGTGAATGATAAGCATCCAGCTGTAAAACTGCCTTGAAAACTATGTCTAGTCGAAATGAGACAAAACAATCAACCTTCACATTATCAGAGGATTAATTGTGGCCTGATTCAACAAATAAACCAGATGATGATGATGATGATGATGATGATGATGATGATGATGATGATGATGAGGGTGCTGATGAATTCGAGCATTCGATTAAATTATCATTTGCTCTCAACCAATCAACCATAGAAGTACTAACTAAAGTGTTGTAACTTCTGTGATCTAATGACAATTTGCAACCTGAGTTGGTTATTAGTTACAGGAAAATACGACGTTTTGTTAAGTTTATTTTCCATTGTTCCATGTTGGATCTGGGTGCGATCTTTTTGTCGATAAGCATTCCCCTTTGATGTTGGACAAGGGGCTCTTCAAAACTGAGAAATGATTCACTAGACTAACACAGAACGAATCAAGGCGAATGTTACCATCTCTATGGTCGAGTAGACCATACATTTTTTCCATGTGTTACCTGGCATGAGGGTGTGAACAGATGGATAAGCAGATCAAATACGATTCACGTATCCACGCATACACACAAACACACTGGCACACTGCCCCGCTCTCATCAACTCACACCCACCCATGCGCGCACACAGGAATGTCTCCATACAATATATCTGAAATTGTTACTTTCCTGCACTGATGAGAGCAATAAGCTTGAAACTCTAGCGTCTGTAGGTATTAATAATTTAATATTTATTCATAAATATTATACTAAGCCCCTTTAAGAAATTAAAGTTGAGCACTCTCGGGGATGATAAAAATAGACTGTCAAAAAGCTATAATGCAAAGTTCCGAATATGTTCGTAGAACACTCTCGACTAGTTTTCTATCTGTGCCTGCTTGTAGGTACATATATATCTTAATTTCCCTTAATTACGTGACAGTCTCCGTTGGCCGAGTGGATATGGCGACTGCTTGCAGATTCTAGGCTGACTCAGTGAACCAGGTTCGCGGCTTACGAGCATCTGAAATTGTTACTTTCCTGCACTGATGAGAGCAATAAGCTTGAAACGCTAGCGTCTGTAGGTATTAATAATTTAATATGTATTTATAAATATTATATATATAAAATATATATATATATATAGTCTTGGAAGTTTCTCAACCATTAAAACTATATAAAAATTTTAAAAAAAACCTTAAGTCCCAAGTCGTTCAGTGGAAAATTACTCATGTAAGTCAATTTAACTTATACAGTTATTATATTAGTTTGCTTCTAACATTATTTAAGGGATCATCAGCTGTTTTGGGAATTTAAAAACAAGACCGTATTTTATTTCATGGCTTCCCAGCAGAGTTGATCAGACCCCACTTCCCTTAAAAGACAAAAACATAAACGTTCCGTATACTAAACCTAAGTTTTGTTCCGTATAAATGTGTTGCTAACTTATATTAGTTATTAAAAAAAAATCCTCCTTACCTGTGTTGTTCGTCTGTCTAATAAAATGTATCCGTTACTTACAAAAATGTTATATATATATAGGTCAAACTATAGTTTAAAAATTGGAGACGGACCATTTTTTTTATTGTGCAAACAAAATCAACGCAGAATATTGAGTGATACTTACTTTGATTCGCATCTTTGACTCAAACTTCATATATAAGAACTCACACAAGAAAACGAATGAGAATATCTGGCTTTAATCAACTGACAAGGAATTGCTTAACTTTAGCGTTTAAATCATTTATCGAGAATCTGTTCTTTTATATCAAAATCAAATAAACCATCTGTCTGTTATTCGTTCGGACAGTTTGTTAGGTTTTAGTTCGAACTGGTTTTTCATCGGTAAAATCACAAAATGAATAAGAAAACCTTAATTTAGACGCGTCCAAGTACGTCTATAAAAGGTTGTGTCTGCCCGACGGTGTTCACACTTGAGTTTTAAATAGCGTTTTCGTCGGGGTTTTTACATAGCAGTTTTAAACAAGATTATGTTAATTTTTATGTTTCGCTTAAGTTTTAAAAAATTTCCCCCGCCCCAGGCGTAGATTAGATTTAGTGGAAGCGTCTTATTTGTAATGCATTCAAGCATATGTATAAGTTAATATGTTCCTCAATCGGTATGCCTTGCTTGATTTTTGAATCGAAGGTTCGTTCGTCTCTCGCGCTGAAATTTACAGATTTTCTCAAATGTTTTCAAATTTCAATCGTTTAATACAAAATATTATTTAAAGCCTCACAATAAGGTACACATTCCAATCGTTTAATACCAAATATTATTTTAAGCCTCACAATAAGGTACACATTTCAATCGTTTAATATCAAATATTATTTTAAGCCTAACAATAAGGTACACATTTCAATCGTTTAATACCAACTATTATTTTAAGCCTAACAATAAGGTACCTCGTGTAAACATTATAGTCAGTTTCGCTGTAGTATTCCGTTTAGAAAACCATGGGTGCAAATCGCTCGTTCACTTATAAAATAGTTCAAAGTGTTTAAATATAATTAGTTCTTCTAGCAGTTTGGAATTTACTCACATATTGACCATTTTCATTTCTCATATTTTCTCGTCCAGGTATGTGTTGAATAGTAGGGTAGACTAGACTCTAAAACCTTAACAGGCAGCTAGTCATGGGATAGAGGGAAAACTACCGAAAATCTATCATACTTTCTCCGTTTATCTCGCATTGTTTCGAGTATTCTTGACTTTTAACTCGCAACTCGATTTAAAGACCGTCTGCACGAAGAGAAATTCGGTCTCTGATTGCTCAAGACAAGCATCACGTCATGAGAAATACAAACTTAAAACTTAAAATGCTATGAATTATACTCTGTTAAAATTCATCAATTGTAAACATTGTTTAAAAATTACTTTATATTACGTATTTTGAAAACTGTTGGGAACATCGTAAAACACACAACAGCTGACGTAAAATCGCAACGTTTAAATCTACTACACATTTTCAAGCTTTCAATATTGAGTAACATTATCGCCACTTTCTTGCGTTCAAATCGCTGTTAAACTTGTCTTTTATTAGTCAACTTTTTTTTTCGATTCATGCTCTAAATTGATCAGTTGACATGACAGCTCGACTAATGGAATTTCGCCTCGACTAGTAATCTTCCCTTCCTCGATCCTGTCTCTTAGAGGACCTAATAACCTATCGACACTGTTATTCTCGCGTCCAAATCTCATTCTTTTAAAAATGTATTTTATTACAGAGAATTTCCATTCATTGGTAATCCCAATTGATCACCTGACAAGGAAGCTAAATCAATGTAATGTAGCATTGTCTGTCTGTCGAAATGTCAACAATGTTCTCATAAACCAATATTTGATATGATTTGTCATAAAATGTCTGCTTATTTCACTGGATGACACCCATTCAGCTAACGTTAGCGCTACACACGCACTAATATTGCCATAAGTATAACAAAGTGAGTGTATTTGTAACATCTAAAGTAAATGAATAGTTATCCTTCTGTAACGCTGTTTAATAATGTAAATGGAAAATCATCGAAATAGTGAGAGTGAAAGCGAATTAAAATTCAGTTACTTAATGGCTTCAGTAACTTCGATTTATGGGCGTTAGTATTTAGTTCAACCCATTAACACACCATACGTTTTTTAAATTTATTTTGTAAACTATTACATAAAATAACATATAAACTAGCCGGCGTGGTAACAAAACGTGTTTGTTTATTCGTGGTATATTCCGGAATAAGATTGTTTAAGTTTCCCTTTGTGCAACAAATGTTTTTTTTTAATATTCGAATATAACATATTTTAGATATATTTCAATAATTTTAAATGTAATTAGTCGACTTAATATCTGTATATTTTTTTACGAATAGGGGCAGGACCTACTTACTGTTTTATATTTTGAAAAAAAACCCACTATGGCTATATTTTATGTATATCAGATCATCCGATATTTTCTCAATTAACTTTCGGAACAACACCAAATGTAACCTAAATTTAATCGGTAAATAAACCCACATTAATTGTGAATTAATTACTTCTAAAACAAATAAATATTTAAAGTTATCAACTTAATGCGATATTTTAAAATAATATTTCCAACGTTTTTCTCTTTGTCTTTCCTACGTCAAAATGGAACATGTTAAATTGTGGAGAGTTTTAGAATTGGATCTTTTTATATCTAGCCTGAAAGTTAGTAATTTCAGTAATTTTGGAGTTGTGTAATGTTTCTTTTCATAATCAGTTAGCTTGTGTATACACAGCGATATACTATTGAATTTTTCTGGGGTTGATACGTGTTATCTGGTTATCTAGGTAGGCTTCCTCGGTCTCGATTTTTTCTGAATATTTCGACTGCTTTGATCACAGTCGATCCTCACTTACATTTAAATTTCACCTCGTTTCCAGAGATTCCGAAACTGATGCTAGAACTCCTAGCATTATTAGTATAACATACACTTTTTTCATGGTTTATATTACAATACTCTCTCTAGTACAGTTCATGCATTTTCTTAGTTTTTCCGCTTTCTTAATCTTGAGCATCTTTCTGTTTGGGTGGCGAAATCTACAATGTAGTAGTTGTTTCCTTTTAATTTAACTATTATCATAAACAGTAATTTTGCTTGGATGCGTTTGCCCGTGTGTACTTGCATGTCCATTACGAGTTCATGCTGCTTACATTCGATGTGCGTGTTTATCATTTGTCTGGATGTTATGACGTATGCATAGTTGTCAGTTGAGTTCCTTCTCCATGCTTTTGCATTCCCTTTGTGCTTATTTGAACTCTTTTTAATGTGATCTTTCGTTTCGTCACTTTGTTCACAGAGTCAACATTTACTCTTTTCTGACGTTTAGTTTCTCTTGGCCGTAAATAGGTTGTTCAAATAGCTTTGTTTTCTTTGGGTGTAAGTAGAGATCCCCTTTTGTCTGTTCACGTGTCATATTTGTAACAATTTCCATATGTTCTCGCGCCTCTTTCTTTATCCAGTCTTATACATTGTCCGGGTAGTTGTTTTTTTCATTTTTTCTGTTTTCGCCTTTTTATCAACAGTTTAACTGCCTTTTATATTGTTCTGTTTGGTTATAATTTTTGCAGTGTTCATCACCCTTTCTATATTTTGTATTTCTTTGTTTTCTTCATAGAGGCGATCAGTATATTCCTTTCACTGCAATGCACTGTGCATCTTAATAAGTTTCCTCGTTCTTTCGTGCAAGAGCCTAGCCCATTCTTTCGTCCAGCTAATGGAGGACCGATAATATTCTAAGTTGTGTATACCGTGTATTAAGTTTCTACTAGGCAATTTTGTTTGACATTTCTTTTCGGAGGTATTTATCTTAGTTCATGTTGGTTGATATAGTGGGGCATCTTTCCAGAACTTCGCGATATTTATATTTATTTTATAGCTAGCCGTTATCGGTAGGATAGTTTTTGATTATTTATATTCAGCAGTAGGTATTGTATGGCTGTTTAGACTTGCATATATATATATATATATATATATATATATATATATATATATATACATATATATATGTATATATATATATGTATATACACATATTACACATATACAGACGCATATATTAACATATGTACATGTACATATATATATATATATATATATATATATATGCAAATATATATATATATATATGAATATATATATATATATATATATATATATATATATGAATATATATATATATATATATATAACTTTTTGTTTTGTTGTTGTTTTTACTAGCGAAAAGCACCGGTGCGCTTATTATGTCCTCTAACTTTGCTGTTCTTTTTTAATATACAGAAGACTGCATATACTCGCCTTTAATCGGAAGCTTCATCCATTTTATACATATGTTTAATTTATTAATATCATGAATTAACGTTTGCGGACCTTGAATTGGTTGAGGACATGTAAACGAATAAGGTAACAATCTAGTGAAAATAAAGCCACACGCCTCATTATAGCTGGTCGAAGATATTTAAATCAAAGGATTCGACCATACAAGTTTGCTGATATATCTAGATTGTAAACTTGTGTGTCCACGTTTCCTGATGCTATTTTACATTTTGTCTGAAATGCTATCTCATATTTACTCATTCATATATTTACATATATATATATATATAAATAATTATTTAAGTTCAAATATATTGATGAAATGAACCAAAAAACACTATTTTCTTCCAAAGTGATCAATACAAATTAGGCACGTATGAATAAATAAATTAATAAAATGATATAAATATAAGAACAGCCTACGCAATTTAATGTGCGTTTCGATGTTAGTACATCAGTACGGGATTTCACAGTTCAGGTGTATTCGTGTAAGCTGTTTTAATGTTTATACACTTTCTATTTATTTAATATATATATATATATATATATATATATATATATATATATATATATATATATATATATATATATAAGTTCGTGTAAAAAGGGTTTATTCCAGTTAAGTGCGCTCCATCTACGTTTTAGATTTCAACATCGCACTATTGGATTTATTTCTTTTTGAACAATTTCTCCATACTGCTCCTACGGAATATTTTCTTTTTTTTCGTCTTCTCAAAAACCTCTGCAACGGACACTCCTTCAACAGACAATTACCATCTGGACAAACCACATACCCTTTGTACACAACATTTTTCATAATATTTTAATATTTTTCAAATATTTGAACTTTGGCTTTTTCTACAGCCAACTTATCTATCTGTATTTCTACATTGATGATAAGAGTTAGATCTTTGAAAAGCATTGGCTTAAGGAAAGAACAATAAACACTGGTTTATTACAGAAAACTCCTTGCATTAAACAATCGGAATTTGAAATAAATTTGGACATTCGAACATGTTTATCACTCTTATTTCTTCTATCTTTATATATATATATATATATATATATATATATATATATATATATACATATATATATATATATATATATATATATATATATATATATATATATATATATATATATATATAAATGATACATATCACATGGCAAATATTGAGTCACAAAGGGAGGAATTATTCTTGATGCATGTAGATGTTGATTTATGACCATGGAATTTTCCAGTTAATTAGATAGGATCTAGTAAATTCTACTCTCTACCCTCGTATTACTTGCATTGGAACACTGCTTGGATTGTTCGTATGGTTAAGACAAGGGGGAACAATTTGCGATGTACGTTAAAAAAAACGAATGAAACGATGACTAGAAATGAAGCTAAGTAATTGCCTTCCGTTTATCGGAACGGGCGGACCGGAACTACATAAATACATGTTTCCTACTTTGATGCTACAGAATGCTCAAATGACCAATCACATAGAGAGTTGCGTCAATTTACCCGATTCTGCTTCTCTATTAACTTGCTCTCACTCTGTCCCTCTACATCTCTCTCTCTCTCTCTCTCTCTCTCTCTCTCTCTCTCTCTGTATATATATATATATATATATATATATGTATATATATATATATATATATATATGTATGCACGTATATAATTATGTCATTCTCTCTCTCTCTCTCTATATATATATATATATATATATATATATATATATGTGTGTAGGCTGATTCATAAGTCACTTAGCTATGTAGTTTTGAAATTCTGAAGTTAAAAAATACGGTAATAAAAAACAGAAAGTTTATTCAATAAATTCATTTATGACAGTTTAAAATTACAGAAAATTTTTAAAATGTCCACTTTCATTCTGCATGCATAGTCTATTCTTTTTTGCAAGGAATTTACGAGTCTTTGTAGCATATTTGATTGATTATGAAATACATATATATAAAAACAAATATATAAGCGAACAAATTTAAAATAACGAATAGCAGTAATTAGAGAGTTAAATAACAATTATCAAAAGTTCATAGTATGTTTGTGCTTCATATGGTAATCATTTTAAATAGCTGAGTGAAGTGACTTATGAATCACCCTGTATATATATTTGTGTGTATATTTGTGTATATATATATGTGTGCATATAGACTAACCTGCATGTTTTAAACGATATATAGTAATCCTACCATAATTCCATGATAAAAAGACGAATAATAGGCGCTTTTATACTTTTTTATAGTAGCTAAATAGAATAAGATAATTATAATTTTCGAAAAAAAAGTGTTCATTAAAGATTTTTCGCGTCCTCAAAATTATTTTATCATTTGTGCTCAAATCAATTCCAATGAGATAATAAAGCAGTTGGTCGAACATGTTCAATATTTCATTCACATTGACACATAGTCACGCAGAACAGTTCCATATATTTTTTCTACTCTTCATCATCTGTCTAACGGTTACTCTATCACATTCTTTCTCTCTCTCATCATCTCGAAGTCTTCTATCTGTCCCCGTCTCTAGGTACATATAGATCTTAATTCCCCTTAATTACGTGACAGTTTCCGTTAGCCGAGTGAATATGGCGACTGCTTGCAGATTCTAATCTGACTCTGTGTACCAGGTTCGCGCCCCCTGACAGTCTGAAATTATTCATTACCTGCACTGATGAGAGCAATAAGCTTGGAACGCTAGCGTATGTAGGTATTAATAAGTTAATATTTATGTGTATATATTATACTAAGCCTCTTTAAGAAATTAAAGTTTTTGATATAAAAATTAGACTGTCAAAAAGCTCTAATGCAAAGTTCCAATACGTTCGTCGAACCCCCTCGACAAGTCGTCTGTCTGTGCCCGATTCTGGCTACATATAGATCTTAATTTCACTTCATTACGTGACTCTGTGAACCGGGTTCGCGCCTCCCGACCGTCTTAAATTGTTACCTTCCTGCACTGATGAGATCAATAAGCTTGAAACACTAGCATATGTAGATATTAATAATTAAATATGTATTCATGAATTATATATATATATATATATGTATATATGAGAAAGACGAGGCGATATATACATAAACAGTTTTTCATATTTTGACAACGTTCTAATAATCTACAACATAGCAAATTGTAAAGAACTATGATTGTAGTCGCCACAACTGCATATTTGATGTTGATGAATTGTTACTGTCATTATTTGTTTTCATATATGTGTTCAAATACCTAATTTCAGACATGTGAAGTTAAAAACAAAGAAAAGTTATTTTGCTCTTGTTTTTTTTCTCGATTTTCTTTCTTTTCTTTAAAGTCCTATATAAAAGTGCACCACGGTAGTGTCAATATGTATTGTTTGGTGTGAATTTA
>OY744524.1:155692533-155720033 GCA_963556195.1 Sepiola atlantica
TAGTGTAAATTGAAAAAAATAAATTTATCATATCATTTATATTAGTCTTAAGAATGTAATATCTATAATAACTGGATGTTTTAAAAGATAATAATGTTAATGTTTTTGCTTCACTACTATTTGTCATGGTATTGTATAGGCGCTAAGGAAGAGGCATTGGAATTACATTTTAAAAAGTCTTTTTTTCTTAGAAACTATTGGACACAAAAAAAATTGTTGATCTTGAATCCATGGAGCTGATATAAATAATGTTATAATTTACACACATACAGAATATGTATATATATATATATATATATATATATATATGTATATATATATATATATTACCCACTTGTTCCATTTTACTTAAGTCTAAGTTCTCAGAAATGAAGGCGCCCTTCCTGGGTCTAACACTTAATATCTATATTAGATACATAGATATTCGAATATTCTATTAAAGTCCACCTTTATTTCTCAAACAATAAGTTAGTTCAAATGGTAACCACCTTAATTGTTCACTCCCTAATTAAGAAGTGTACTATGCTATCGTATATTTTTCTTGTGATCTCTTGGATAGACCGGATTCTGGTACAGGAATCCATCTTTTCTGGTGAAGTATCCAGTGAAGTGTTGTTACTTGAGGTAACATCACTAAGAGAAGGTGCACTATTTCTCGTATGAGCAAGTGTGTAACCGTGTTTAGAGGGTCTTATTCGGGCTTCGAATACATTGTTATTAAGAATATTTGGTTAACGTTTACTTTTAGGGTGACGTATCCTTATGCCGGGTTTTCCTGAAAAAACTCTTGTACAGAGAAACTGAAGACACTCGGGGAGGGTGTCTAGTAGGTAATTCAAACTGTGTGTGTGAAAGACGACAATTAGATAGTTTATAAACATATTATGTGCCTATTCAAAATCTATAGAAATCGCTCATGCATTATTCACTGAAATTTAAATAGACTTCATTGTATTAGTTTAATTAATTTTATATCCCTTGAATCTTCTGAGCTTAGCGTGTATTCCAACAGATTCAGACACGGGTTTATGTTTAATTAAATATCATAAACACGGCGTGTCTTGTCTGAATGATCGATGAGACGGCATCCTAATTATATTTCTTATTGGAATTAAACGGATAATATTAGATAATGTAATACTATGTGACTAATCAAATATTACACCTTAAATATTCTCAACACAATTTTAATTCTGAAAATGTTATGAAACATTTTTGATTTCCGATGTGTCTTTTTAATTCAAGAGAATTAAATAAAAATATTCATGGCTGCAATATTTGCATTGAATTATATCAAGTTAATGCTCATTTTCATTGTCCCCGGTGGTATCTGTTTAACCCTTGTCTTACAAATAAATGAACTCAGTTGTCTTATATATTATATTAGTCTGATATCAGTCAAGACAAATTCAAATACCGGATGTCTTAAATTGACCTCTGAAAGACAATCTATAATAAATGTGCTTTGTGCACTACAACTTACTGTTTCTCGTATTGAGAAAGATAGATGTTGCGCTTTTTTTTCCAAAATGAAAACACATCTAGTAATGATCAGGCTCAATATTGATTTACATCCGTGATCTAACAAGAACCACTTTTCCAACGTGATTAAACCATATTGAAGTAAGAAATATTAATCACGTGGGTAGTTTGATGTGATTAACACGTGATTCGATCTTGATCACATAACCTGATAAACATGTTAAGTTAACGTTATTTATCACAAGCATTCGATAGGCGTGAATACACTCAAATACGAAAGAAACCACATACTATTTGTCTCACTACAATCGTCGACACACTATAAAAAATCAGCCTAAGATCAACAAACAAAATAAAACAAATATTACAGTTTACTTCATGAGAATAGACTAAATATCAATTTGCGAAAAAACACATCGTAGTAAGAGTTGAAGATTGTCTAATGCATCTATGATTGACTTAATGATATGATTTGTAAACTTTTAAATACATATATGTATCAAGCTTCGGGTATATTCAACCTTTTTTCATACATTAATTTTGTATTTCCATAAAATATTTTGAAGAACATTTGTTCATTTGTGTGTACTTTATAGATACATTTTTTTGCATCTTCATATGAAACAGGCGATAAAAGGGACTAATTTGAAGGAAAAGTATATTCACATCATAGTATAATTAGTCGCGTATAACATTGTTTGCAATGTGAGAAACATTAAAGATAAAACGCTTTTAAAAATGAAATGGTGTGAAGACTTGTTTATTGTATTGAGTTATCAATGTTGTTTATAATTTAACATATTTTCTCTGTCATATATTACATTTACACAAATATACATCAATCTGTCAGAAAAGAATTGACGTGAACTTCAGTTTAAAACTTTTCATAATGACACACCATATTATTCTCTAATATTTTAGGTTCAGTATCTGACCGTGATTAATACCATAACTAAAGCGACAAACTATACGAATTGTAGTTCCTGTTACTTTGTACATTAACTTCCAAATCGGCTTAGAAGATATATACACATCGCTATATATATATATATATATATATATATATATATATATATATATATATATATATATATATATAATCAACCTCTTTGATATCTGGCCTAGAGCTATTTTTGCCCTGTTGACTTGGATGAACTGTATACTTTTACTAAAAAGTATGTTTTGGGCTGATATATTTGGTGTTTATATACCTTTATGCATTTTTATATATATTTTTTTAGATATTTTCAAAGTTTTATTTTGTATTACCTGCAGTAATGTCATTGCGGTAATGGTCCTCTGAGGAGAAGATTTTCTTTGAAAACTCATGAGTTAAGGACTTAAAGAACTTTGCCTGAGAATTAAATTGTAATAAAATTTGATTCGTACCTTATTTTATTCTTTCACTTTATCTATTGCTATTAATCCTCTATCCAGTATAGTGAGCTTTATTCTTATCCGGATGTTCACTAATTAAAGATATTAGTTGCCTCTTATACTTTTTGTTGTATTAATATATATATATATATATATATATATATATATATATATATATATATATATATATATATATATATATATATATATATAAGGCTTGGGAGATAGATTCAAGTGCATGTATATATATATATATATATATATATATGTATATACATATATATATATGTATATATATTTTTAAAGTACATTACCTAGTGTAAGTGTCGATATAGTATATATATATATACACATACACACACATATATATATATATATATATATATATATAAATGTACATATTTATATATTATATATTAATTACTTTTAGTTGATACAAAGGTCCATGTTTTAGCTAAATATTGTACACCTTAGCTGTGTAATAATATATCATGTAGAACTTTTGTTATTCACGGAAATCATTACATCTATCCTCCGAAACAACGTTTATTTGCCAACACTTATTTCTGCCCACTTCAGGAAAGTACATGTGCAGAATATACAGAATATCACGTAGTACTACGCGGAGTGTTCATCAGTGCATACAACATTTCTCTAGTTACACTGAACATTTTTAAAGCATCCATAATCTATAAAAACATCATACAAATTTCTTTTTCTTCACATTTTTTCAAAGGCATATACTTATGTAACCCTATTTTTGTATATAAATGTTCATGTTTTAATAGTCTATGGCATGTTAATTTCTCTCTTTTTACTGTTTTTAAATCTAATATATAAGAATCGATAAACTATGCTTCAAAAGTTAGCATAAAAGTTTTAAATATTTTCTACCAACAACAATTATTTGAATTAGAACATTTATATAATGTCTTTGTTTTCTTTTTTCTTTATTTGTACACTATTTTTCATTTCTAACGAACAACGCCACCCAAATTCATTTACTTAGTGAGCCATCTATCTCATACGAATTAACGTCAAGTCAAAACTTCTTTAGCCACTACATTGAGTCCCTTCTTATTAACTTTCATTCTAACTATCATGTTATCCTGTACTATTCTCATCATTTAAAAATATGAACATTTAATAAAATAATTATGTAATCTGTAAAATTCCGTATTTTTGTAGTTACTACTAAGACAGAAGTCGGTAAGTCATACCCGGATACTAGCATGAAATCAGCTTTTATCTATATTAAATCCCCCTTTTAGATTACTTTCTATTTCTCTCTCTATCTCTCTCTCCTTCTCTCTCTCTCTCTCTTTCTCTCTCTCTCTCTCTCTCTCTCTCTCTCTCTCTCTCTCTCTATATATATATATATATATATATATATATATATATATATATATATATATATATATATATATACCAGAGTATATAATTACTATTATAGACAGTAGAACATAATTGTGAGATGTGTGTCCTTAATTGGCATCTATAAAAATAGAATGTTTTCACTTTGTTTTATTTCTCTTAATTACAAAATGAAAATATAAATATGTGTAACAGGTTCATAATATAGGGCTAACGACCACATGGGTACACATTGGTTTCGGTTAAAAGTATGTTGTGTCACGAAAGGGCTTAAAGATTACACATTTACAACCCATAATTTCATGCAATTCTATTTTACTTAACTTTCGCCCAACGAATGATGAGATTACAAACTTAAATATTTAAAAATGTAAAAAAAGAATAGAACGGTACTATTATGATATGGGCTGGAGACAGTAACACATAGCTTTACTGCGTTTGATTTCTTTTATCGCCATGTCTTCCTGCTCGTTGGTTAATACAAACATAAATGAAGGCGAATATGTTTAGCATTAAATAATGGCTCTTTCGATATTTTTAATAGGTTAACAATTTATTTCTCTTATACTAGTGTGTTGTGTTTGTAAGCAAACCGTTCATCTTTTAATTATAAAATATCTAAGTGAAATGTTAACATTTATCTCATACAGACCTAAGCGTTATTTTACATTACCTGATGATACGTAGGCGGCCATTTTCATCAATTTCTAAATTTGTTACAAGTGGTTTTCTTAACCGACGATTTTGAGGATGTGTTGTCAGTTGGGCTTAGTACAATAGTTGAATCTAACGTGATATTTACGTTACAGTAACGTTGCAATAATATCGCTTATCTTTTAAGTAAAATAACATGATTTTACAACCTTGCCACAGCTATTCTATATTTTCAATTAATTTACACATTAATTCATTTAATGTAAACATTCTGTATTAGCTTAAACTAATAGTAATTGCTGATGAATCAATAAGGTGTGCTGTTTTTGACGAATTCTCTGCAATGGTTTGCCAGCACTTTGAGGTAATTACAAGATGCTGCATGAACGTTGTCAGCATCCAAAATTAAAAGGGATGTTATGGAACAAAGTAGATCCGAACTTGGCAATCTTATCTAATTATCACCACGATCTTATTCTGTAATAGCTCATATATTAGTAATAATTAACTGCATTCGAATTACATTTTTTAAATACCTTACTTTCAGTGGTTTAAGGTTTATTCTCACACAGTTTTTACTAATATTTTTCTCGTTTGAATAAACTCATAATGATCAGTCTATCGCATATATGCTCAGACAAACCTTATTGAATACAGACACCCACAATATTCGCTTACCTTAGTGATATATAGTAAATATATTCATGTTGCCTGTTACTTATATCTAAATGATATTATTTATCGGTAAAAAAACAAATAGTGATTATTATGCTGACAAAAATATATTATTCCGCTAAAGAGAATTATTATTTTCTGAATTATTTTTTGTATATTCAGTGCGAAAAATTTGATCATTTACCATATGGATAATTGCATCGTTTTCGGAAATGTTCGATAGACATTTTTGAGTTATCAAATCATGAGTCACTAAAATATATATAAAAACTCTCACGTTTCTTTGACAACACTTCATGAGGCAATTATTAAAGATGGGCAAATATTATTTCGTCTAAGCAGGAAATAAAACGGTAGATTATAAATAATTACGAGTCGATAAGGACACAAATGTCTTATCAGACTATTGAGAAGAAACATAGTTCTTGTTGGAATTAACTGTCCACAAAATTGCCGCCAAAAGATGCTAATCACGAATACAATATATAAACAAAAAGGGTTTTCTTAAGGTTAGTCCATTCGCTCTGGGCGTTAGATGACACTTATGTGGCAATCTTTAGCTATATGATGTCAAACTTAAACATGACAGAGTAACGGAAATAATATTTCTAAAATTAACACTAAAGCGTGACAACCCGACGAATTTATGCTTTCAGACAGATCAACCGGCAAATAAAGCATCTTACAGCGAGTTTTGGATGTATCTGAAGATACCTTTTAAAATATCAATAAATAAATGATTTTGTTCGCGATTTTTCAGATAAGTTTTGTTAACTTTCATTAGTTTTTTATTCTGACTATTATTCTCATCGTGCACAACGTTTTTGTCGTTATAACCTGCGAAATGGTCCAGGTGCATATTTATGAGCTTATTAATTTCTATATCAAACTAGAAAACCTTTACACACTTTAGAACTGAACACTTTTTTCCTTGAGGGTGGAGCTACATTGCCCTTGTTCATTCAGCCATGATCGGATAGGAATGTGTATTATTACAGTATTCTCAGTTATGATCATCTATATCATGAATTAACCCTTAACGCTACAGAAACTGTAACTTAGTAGTGACTGTTAGTCAACGTATTTATCTGTTGCACCACAATACATTTGGGGGTCGTAAAGTAAATTTAAAAAAAACGTTAAAATAGTAAGCACATTGAAATTAGCCAATATAACGCATCTGTCAGTTAAATTCTCTTAGGTATAAATAAATGGAAAGGAAGTTAGAAATGTAATTCTGCTTTTTAATATATGCACACAATTGTAATGCGTTAAGTGTAGGAGATACAACAGATCTGATTAGATGAGCAGAATAACTTGTGAGAATATGCAATGATTTTGAAATAGTAACCGTATAACTACCCATAAACTGTAACATGTGTCATTACGTGTAGCTTATTTGGTTCCATGGCACTCTAGAAAGAAATATAATATGTGAACGCGAGTAATAACCACGCCCGCCGGAGATGAGAACAGCAATACATAAATTGATATGTATATTACGTTTTCTTTGTATTCAACCAAAGTGAACGGGCTCCTAGATGACGACACGATACACCGCGTGAAGTGTCCAGACACTATAAAACAACCACTTGAAAATAAGATGTAATCACGTAACCGTTAGCTGTAATCCAGCATGTTTTCATTAATTTCGAGTTTTTCCTAAACTAATTACGGCTTATTTTTAACAGACACGCGGTTCCTGTCAGATCATCGACGTTAAGCGACATCAAACCGGATCATACTTAGATGGATGACTATTTGTGAATATCAGATGCTGTAAGAAAACACAGCACCCAGCAGAATAAACGGGTGCCGGACTCGCTGGGACGTAAAAAAGGCGACAGACTAGCGTCCTGTAACACTGATATTTCAGAATCCCAGTAGCTTTTTTATGTTCTGAGACAACCCTTTAAAACATAGATAGTAGTATTGTTTTAATTTGCCCTTATATGTCATTCTGCAGTGTACATATATGTAACTAAAATACAATGGAATACAGTTATAGTATATATATATATATATATATATATATATATATATATATATATATATATATATATATGTATATATATATATATATATATATATATAATCATCCATCGATAGACTGTTTCGCTGTATCACTTCTCTTCAGAACGGTTATACAAGCACCCGCCACAAGCAGGGATCGAACATACGACCACATCAGGGCGAGCGCTGTTCGAAAATGATAGCTCAGTTTCTTAATATGGACATTGCTAACTTAGAAAGAGTGCTTGATTTGTTTATTTAGAAAGAGCTTTGCATTGCGCTGAAAGTACCAAGCGATATAACTAACGACAGTTCTCAATCTGATTAAAGTCATATATAAATGTGTATGTGTCTATATAGAGATACATGTCCATCTATAACACATAGAGATTTAGTATCTGCCCGGATATTATCACTTTAATAAATGTACTAGTGTACTATCTTGTAATGCTCGATTTAGTTTACTATACTATTGAAGAGTAATGGGCCATTTATTGTGTGTAATTAGTGTGCTATGTAATCTGTTATCATTCCACCGCCATTCTCTTTTTGGGTGGTAGCATAGTATCTGTTATGTTGTCTTGAGGCTCTCCTCTCATTCAGCACCCATTTGAGGTGATATAGACATGCTTCTGGGCATTACTTCCTCGATTTTATGGGGGTGGGGTTGTACTGTATGTTTTGTTGCATTGAGACGATCCTCACATGTATTGTCTCATTGTTTAGAGGAGAAATGTAGTAACTATTTTGTTGCCATGAGACCATCTTGCCAGACACATACGCAATATTTTGAGGAGGAATGTAGTATAAGTTCGTCCGTCACGATACCATCGTTCTAGGCATACCTCGTTTTAGGGTAGACAATGTAGTATATGTTCTTTAGTCATGATACTATTCTCTTATGCTAGACAAGTAATGCGATCGGAGGGGGCATATATTAGCTAGCATATATAACTACGGTGACAATTCAAGTTGAATTACTATAAATAATCTATCTGGTTTTGCTACTGATGTTGTTTCAATAATCTATTAGAAACAGAATCTTAGTGGTTATAATGTCACCAGTTATTTTTTCTGTAATTGTTTTTTACATATGATTTTTGTTTCACGCAGCAATTCATCTAAACGTCTGATTTGTTTTATAAGAAATTATAACCCATTTTAATAAAAGAAAATGTATTGAGTCAAGTATTTCATGTAAATAAATAATTCATTGTGCAAGTCATGTGAAGTTCTATGAAGTAATTCATTACAATATTTTCTTAAAAAAACTGAAGTGCATTCTAGTACATTTAATTTAAAAAATGATTTCATCGTCGTAAATAATAATGTTTCTAAATAAACCTTAATAGAGTGCAGTCTGTATAATTTAATCCCAAAAGTAATAGGATATTTAATTAAAGAAGTAGTTAATTCAAATGGCTGATTTGGAACCAAACAGATTAGAGTCGATTTAATTTCTGAATGAAATATATATTAATCAGTAAAACATATATGTCTTACCTATATTATAGAAAGCCCTTGTCTATTTCAATAAATGATGTGTAAGTTACGTAATTGTTATGTTTGAATTTAACACAATAAGAAAGACGTCAAACCATTGGATTTGAACAAGTTAATATCATAGTGCACGTGTCTATGTTGATGATCGTGGTGTCAAAACATTTAAATCTGCAACAAATGACTAACGAATAAAATGTGTATTAACAATAGATGTAGCAGTTATAATTATATTTTTTTGAATTCTTATATAGTAATAATACAGAAAGAAAACGAATGCCACTGACAAATGGCTGGGATCCGATGGGGTTTATATATATGAATTCTGCGTTTACAAAAAAACAGACATGTCAAAGTATTATTTGCGAAAACACTCTTGACCCAGTCGCTATAGTTGCCATAGTGCCTGCTATACCTGCTTTCGTAGTATTACCAGATACGAATAGTAGCGTACATAACGTTAAGTATCGTTAAATCACAACTGCGGCAATGATTAAACTAAAAACGAAGCAAGCATGTGTTACAAATGCAGGTGAAAATAACTCAGAATTGTTTATACAATTTCAGAGTAAAATAAACAAATCTATGTTTCTTTTTCTTTCAGGTATATACTGAAAACGTCATGGGAAAGATTTTTAATTTTTGTATTATTTGTAATGTATAAAATGTAACATGCTCATGAGTACTGATTAATAAGAAGTTACCGGATACCCGGTTTAATAACACATACTTATATTAATTATGTTTCTACCGTATTTTTACGGCGTGATGAGCTAAAGGATGGGTACTGAATGTGTAGAAGTCGCACCTACGCTGCAAAAAGTAAGGAAAAAGATTACTACTGGCCGCATGAATCTATTTATTTGAACGAAACGAAAATGTTTCTTATTAAAAACGCGTACTACTGTGGCGTTAGACATATAGAAAGCAGCGTTTTATATGTAGTCCTTTGTTAGTATGTTATTCATGTCAACGGTACATACAAAATGTAACTTTATAAACTTTATACAATTAACTGAAGCGTGTATTAACTGAACTATTAGAAGGCAACTGTTGCTATCTTGTAAATATATTTATAAATATAATGTATTGTATGATTATTTATCTATACTCATATTGCAGGTAATAGGCATATGCTATAATGAATTAATTAAAGCAGCATCCCCCATTGGATAAGATCCTTTGATCCTGGTTCGGTTACGAATGTTCAAAAGTTTACGAAAAAGTCACTTAAAGAATGCAAGAGATTCAAACAAACAACACTTTGTAAGACATATCACAAATATATTGAAATAATACGAGTTTTATTCACACAAATAAATACTTTTATGAATGTTAGTATCTATTAACTTACGCTTTAAGCATTTATTTATGAAGGCCGAACAGTTTTGCTTATCGAAAACGTGTATTCTCTCGACCATGAGTTTCACTGTAAGCAAAGCTCTATACTAAGATTATACAAACTTTACCGGAATAATAATTAATGAGGAATACAATGGTGGTATCAATGTGTTCATCAGAATGTTTAACTATCGAGTATGTTATAAGTTTTACCCGAACACGAAGTTGACACTTTGTGTGTTTTGTTATCGTGGATAGAATACAAGTTTCAGAAAATGAGAAAAGGTTGGAGTTATATGAATACACCCTTTTTTACCAGAACGGTTTGTAGAAGCTAAACGTAAAAAAGAGATGAGAAACGAACTCATGAGTTACAAAATGGGTTTAATAACACACATATTAACTAAAGAGAGAGTACATAAAAGCTATAATGCAATAAAGAACAGCTATTGTACAGGCAATAGCTAAATGTTGCTAACTTTGTGGTAGTTGTCTGAGACTCCATGCGACCAAAAATACACATTTCGGATCCAGATTTAGGTTGCATAAACTACATAGGAAGTTGACATTTTCAATCTCGTATATAAATTAAGAAATACATTGCATTCCAACTT
Source organism: Sepiola atlantica (assembly GCA_963556195.1). Classification (NCBI taxonomy): domain Eukaryota; kingdom Metazoa; phylum Mollusca; class Cephalopoda; order Sepiida; family Sepiolidae; genus Sepiola; species Sepiola atlantica. The sequence continues at coordinate 155,703,564 of OY744524.1, forward strand.
CCGTGCATGCGGAGGACGTGTTTTCTTTACGTCTTGAAAAGAGAGAGCATATTCCTTAAGGTTGGTCTGCAGAATAATGCATAAATATTGTTTTTCAATAATATCGTGAAGTCGACCTCTGCCTTAAGCCGAAATACACAGTAAAGGGTGCATGTTGTTTTTTAATTGAAAATTATAGAATTTAAAAAAAATAAGAGCAAAATGGTAATAGTATTTTTATGCTGGAATACGCAAAGCTAATTATTAATTCTCGCCGGAGATACCTGTGGGTAAGTAAAAATCTATAACGTTGATCAATTTTACTTGCATTCTAGTCCAGTCAAAGTTACTAAACTAGCAGTGAAAATAACATATAGGTATACTCTTAATGGTTGCTCTCGGCTCCTTCCTCTGCGGCTGAAAATTCTTCTCCAGTCACTATTTTTATGTATTGTGTTTTCTATCCCAGGCATGTACTGACACCTTTCGTTATATTAGTATGAATACATATATATTTTTTTTATTTCATGGATGTCCTCTAATTGCTATTGCTAATTTACTATTATAAAACTGGGGTACTGTTAAACAGAGACGGAGAAAATGTAGGTCACTTTGGCGATCGGTTACCCTGACATCCTCCTGTTCTTACAGCAGTATATGCATGATATGCGGACGTTTTGTTCAACTAGAGTAGACTATAATATGTCGGCTTAACATACTAATGAATGTATGCATTTCATATATATGAGGTGATTTTTTTCATTTCGCCTGGTAATATACTGTAGTTTGTAGACAACTTACTAAACAGACTTAATGACTTTTTCCCTCTCATATGAATTTAAACAACTGTTAGATGACCATAAGCCGTATTCGTATAATTGTTTACGTCTAGACACACTAAGTGAACAATATTTTCTGATTTTATTTTGAAGCGTAATTGGTAAGCGCGATTCTTAACATATTTTATCATAACGAAAACCGATGACAGTGGAAGCATATAAATAAACGGTAAAAAATGCGGGTGGCAAATGTTTTATAAATAAGATCGCAGATTAATTATCTCTTTCGATGTCTATGTCTCTTTCTCTGTATATATATAGAGAAAGGAAGAGGAAGAGGGAGATATAACTTTGTTTATGTTCATATGTTTAAATACGTGTATGAAGAGGATACACACCTACATCAATTAACCGATCATTATGAATTTTGACACACAACTGCTAGCTCTAGAGGTTCGAAATGTAATATATGTTAATTTTAATCCATTTTCATGCAAAATTGGTTACAAATGGTGGAAGCCATTCAGTAAAATTTAGATATCTTCGATTTTTGTGAAATGTTTAATAAACATTCCCCAAAATTGCATTGGAGTTAGTGGATTGTCATCAGACAGCAATGAAGCAAGGTTTCACTTAAGATTCTTTAAGCTGAAACCTTTTATGTGACATTTTCTAGAATCTTGTCATAGAGTTAGATACAAATCAGATTAAGGAGTACACATAACAGATTTACTCTCCATATATCTTGATATTAATTATCGTAAGGAGATAATCTGTTCTGTTCAAATAATTAAGTTTATCCATCCATTAAGACGCGTATTTTTCTCGTATCTTTATGAGGTGATGTATTTATATGTCCATATACTTTTATATATAGGATCAACTCCTACACTATTTCACCAACCATTACGAATTTTGGTACCCTGCTACTAGACGTAACAGGTACAAATGGATCATATAAATGTGAGTTATATTTAGTTGAATGCCTTTTGTATGCGAGAGTTAACATTCAGATACCTCTTATTTTTGTGAAATTATTACAATACGAATAATACACCAATTAATGAATATTACCCGAATTACAGTTACTTTGGGGTGTTTTAATGGGTTTAAAGAGGAGATACTATCGACAAAACCTTACATTCGAAAATGTCCTGCATGCTAGTTTCTTCTTAAACCACTTATGCGTGAGCCTTGTATTTTAGACCTTTACTAGAATCAGTGTAAAAAAATGTTATCAAAATTAAAATAAAGATTCATGAACTAATGTTTAGTATGATGTTATATTGATTTTAGTCCTCGGAAACATATCAATGCGGTGCAAAACTGTTCTGTTGGAGTGTTTTAACCGTAAGGGGAGGTGATATTCTTCAAGCATATATATATATATATATATATATATATATATATATATATATATATATATATATATATATATATATATATATATATATATATATATGGGAAATTAAAAAGAAAAAAAACACATTTTTTATATATATACACATGAACGTTTCGTCGTTATTGTAAGACTTTTTCAGGATGATAATTTGAAGAAAACTGTGATGCAAGTGAATCGAAATTATGGGTTGACATGATGGAGTGATGAAGGAAAAGTAGTAGCCGTGGCTACTGTGAGTGCTGGAGGAGAGTCCAGGCTGCGAGAAGTCAGTGGTGGCGAAGAATGAAATTATATATATATATATATATATATATATATATATATATATATATATATATATATATATATATGCTCCTTCCGGTCACATATTTTTGCAAGACTGAGAGGATGTCATGAGGAACGAAAAACATACAGTGATCCTCAAAGGAGGAGATAATGTCTGGTAGGATGGTATCATTACAATAGAACATATACTACAGTACACCTCCGAAATAGAGGTGGTATAACTTAGGGAAGACCTTCCACATAAAAGGAGAAAGAACAACAGAAAAGATGCTACACTACCAAAAATGAGAACTGAATTGAATCAGTTGTTTTTTATTCATTCAAAAATACTTGTCATAAACACATTTTATTATAGCTCGTTGGTGTTTTGGCTCAGATCTAAGTGTAATAACTGTTCTCAGCATGCACAGCGACATTAAACGTTAATCAAAAAAAAAAATACGACGTCAATAACCGGATAGCGGTTGGGGATATACACATGACCCAGCCAGAGTGAGATACAGACCGCCAGTTAGTAGCAAGACATTCTTTTCTTCTTTATTTGTGTCTCCTTTCTGCCGAGTCGGTAAAAATTATCACGAGCGATATTACGAAGTGTTTTTTTCTTAAGTTATAGATTTGTTGATTTAGTAATTTTAATTAATTACTATTAATGTTTACGAAATAATTGCACGTCTTTTTTCGAATATAGCAATACAAAAACATAGTAGACAGAAACCTAGGAACATATTGACTGCTTCAATTCATGCGGTGGCGTAAAATCCAACAACATAATCAACAACTTAAATAGTTAGTGCGACCTGGAGAAACAAGTGAAATGTAAATTTACTATCGTGTGTCGTGTAATATTAAAACGAAACCAATGTCTTTCAGGTTACGGTTCATATGTGGAAATTACTATGACACCACTAAGACGCGTTGATGAAATACTATGCAAAAATTGAGCATGTACTTAAATTAGTAAGAATGCATTACAGTTGAGTTTAACTTTCGACAATTGTTGGTATAAATTATTTCGTCGCTAGTCCATTATTTGAGTTATCGATGGGTTTCCCGTGATGTTTGTGTTATATAAAATGTTTAATAGCATTTCATAGTAATTATCGAAACGTAAAATCTAGCGCAGATGTCTTTTAAATATGATTTTAAATACATAACAAGATTAAACCTCGAACGAGGAAGATTGAACATTTTAATTCTAAGAGTCTTAAAATAGAACATAATGAATAGCGATAATTCAATAGTTTGACCATTGTGTAGGATCCTTCTTAGATGTCGAGTGGCAGCTTCAACTGAGGTCAGCAAGCTAACAATGTCAAGAAAGAATGATTCGATCGTTAATCATTGATCGTAGGAGCGTAAAAATATGTGCTGAAGAGTTTTACTGCGTATTTTCAAAGAATACCCAGATTAGTCGATGTTCAACACTTTAATACGGAGGAACTGAAACTATCAAAATAATTAAATATATTTCAAAATATGATGGATATGTAACCAACATCCTCCCGTGATCTAAATATGTATTGTTAAAAGATATTCAAGAAATTAAATATTTGATTCATTAATTTTCTCTGATAGAGTAATATATAGTTGGCATACTTTGCTACATCCGATTAAAAATAGCAATATAACTTTGTACAAGTAAATTATATGAATGTATATATAATGGTAAATAAAATATGAATACTTTTTAGGAACTATCAAACAGAAAAGGCGACATCGGCGTAGCTCGACAATATTTACATTTATCAAGATGCACGATTAACGAGGTATATCAAAATTTAACTGACGGGGTTCGGTCTGACAGTGTGTGTAGTGGAGCTGCAAGGCGGCAAATCAACTTTTTCTCTTGAGATTTGTCGATTTTAACACAGGTATTACTACCAAACTGTATATTGACACCCTTTACGTATAATTAGTTCTGGTGAAAAGCTATTCCGGTAGTATTTTAACCGGTCTCGCCCAATATAAACTTGCGATCAAAGTTTTGAGTGATATACAGCCTCGGCGAACCGTTTATATTTCTTACTTTAATGAGTAACGGCGCCATGTAATTAAGCGCCATCGTTTGCCTCTTAGCTAGGGTCACTGCTAGGTTAGAACCCCTCAATTCAACTTTTCACGTTTTTAAAACCTCAAAACTGTATCAACTTGTGTTTAGAGAGCTATAATGTCTGAATAAATAGGGGATAGTTAATCGACTTTAACCTCTCTCGTTATATGTCTCCTTCAATATATATATATATATATATATATATATATATATATATATATATATATATATATATATATATATATATATATATATATATATTACCCCGAGAAATGAAAGAGAATTAATGTTATGTTGTCAAGGCAGCGTACAGAAAGCACGTCATATAGTGTTCAACTTACGACGATGTGTGTGTGTGTATGTGCACACACGCGTAAGTATATGTGGTCGCATTGCTGAGTTAACATGATACATATATTGTTGGTAGAATTACATTAGTGTCAAGTTTTTCCTTGCAAACCCTAACACATTCATTTGCCATAGTTTACTGGACTGGCCCCTAGAACGAAAATGTGTACGTGAAATTGTCCTACCAGTTTATATCCTATTTAATATTAATATTCCTGCAATAGTCCCCCCCCCTGCACCGACAATTGTAACTGTGTTTTCAGACATCAGGTAAAATATGTCAAGCAATTCCGAACAAACATGAGATCACATGACTATAGATATGTGACAACCCGAAGTGCGAGTCGCTTACTGGGCACCGCACACGTCCACCTTACTTTATTCCGGGTTTAGTGTGTTTACCAGAATCGTCGGAGGATACAGAGAACGTTTAATAATTGGAGTTTCCGCAATCGTCACCCCCATCTGTTGCAATTGCGGGAATACAGTTCTGAGTATTTGTATTAGCAGTTGTTTTGCTTCTAGTCGTTGCTTATGTAACTCCTAGCACGGTGAAGAAGTGCTACTACACACACAAACATCCACACACACAAGCATAAAAGAATATATATATATATATATATATATATATATATATATATATATATATATATATATATATATTAATATATAGGTGGTGGGTGTTATATCTTAAATAATGCAATGACATATAAATCACTAATGAGTATATTTTTATCTTGGATATTATATTTTCCATACTATTATCAAGCATATACTCCAGAGGTATTTCTACCTTTTTATAAAAAGGTAACTATTTGATTCCCTGAAATGTCATCATGATCAAGCGATGGCACATTCAATTTCTTCTTCTGTCAAGAAAGTTTGATTGATTAAACATTTGCTGTCAGGAACTATCAAAACTAAATGATTGATCCTATTTAAAAATGAGTAATTATTGCTAAGAGTAAGCGTAATTAGAAATCTATGTATTTGACGATTGATATAAAATTGGTTTAGTATCCACCGTTTTATCGTAAAATCAAATGAGATCTACAGAGTATGACACAACACATGGCTAAAGAAAAATTGCAGTATTATTTCTGATACTACTACATCGTTTCTGCACTCGATCGGTGCATAAGAAATTTTTCTAGATTGAGGCAATGTTTATCTTTCTATGAATTTAGAGTTTTCCTTTTTAGAAGCTAGATTTTCCCCACATGAGAACAACGACTTTATGTCTTATTCGTTGCGAGGCAAGTAAATGAAGACGCTTCAAGACTTCCGGTGTTATCTTAATATGCGAGTTTTTTTTTTAGTTTGAATACAACCCTTCGTTAACATAAGTCGCAGGCTTATTTTGACGCGTAAAGGAAATACCCGAACAGAATCTCATTTACGTATTAAATATACACTATTACTTAAAAAGTATTGAATTATATAAATTAATTTATGAATATTGGAAGATTTCAAAATATCAAAATCAATCAATTCGGCACTAACTCAGCCCCAATTATGTATACCTTTGTAACATAACGTGTGTAATTGAACGTGTTAATGCTATGTTGTCTTGTAACTTAGAAAGGCAGTAAGTCGTATTTTACGGAAAAGCAAATAGGTCGTCGTATGTTGCCTGTGGTCGCTATCGCCTTTGTCAATCCATGGCTGGTCATAAACACGAGACATATATATGTAGCAAAAACAGTGTTAAGTCAGGAAGCCACATTGAAACAAAAACACACGCATGTGGATCTGCAAGAAAATATCAAGAAGATTCAATGAACGTTTTATGCTTCAAATATTTATTGACGACATGATTTCTAAAGCCAGGATATCCGAAGACCTAAATCGGCAGTCATTCAATACACCCCAAGATCGTTTTTAGGAAATAAGAAAATCGACACGACTCTAAACTTATAGATATGTTACAGACGCTTTCTACTTGTAAAATGGCGATAATTATCTCTACAACACTTGTCATGATGTCTCGCACATCTCTTTAACAATTATACAACATTGCTTACCCACATCTATTTAAAATATCACTACTAACTAAAAACAATTATTTTAACTAATATTTTCAGAACGGCATATATTTGCAAACACGACTTTCAATGACATTCAATCCACTACACACAACAGTTAAAAAAGTCACATTTCTTAGCCGCGGCAATTCGTTATGTCAGCATGCAGAAATCTTTTACGACTTAAACATTTCATCTCAATATTAAGAATTTAAGCCAACGCATATTAAAATCTATAAAAAAACATAATTTTTTAAAAATGTTCACATGTTTCACGTTTAACATGTTGTTAGTCATTCTTGCCCTTTATTATCTAATGTCAGTATTTAAGATTCAAGTTTTTATCAAAACACAAATGTATAAGATAACGGATGAACCGTAATGAAAACTAAAGATACTATGCGTCTAAAATTATTTTATACTAATGTCTTATAAGAATATATGTGAAAGTGACTTTTTAGCTCCAACAAACCTTGAACATGATACGCCGAATATGCAGTCAGCGACGCGCAACATTACGTCATTCCCACATATATTTCTCTTATTTTTTCAATGTTATGATTGTACTTACATTTCTTGTTTTAAAGTTTTGATTTGGGGATTGCTTTATGTGTTTTACGCCACATTACATTATTTTTGTTGACTTAATGTCGAAAATCCTTGTGGCTACATTACGTGCTATTCTATATTTTACTCTTCATTTCTTTATTTTATGTTTTAGTTTATATTTACATACCTCTTTTTGTTTGTGCATATACGTATTGTTTTTACTTTTTGAATCAGTGATCACACTTTTTCAAACTGACTATAATAAGGCCTGAAATACAACATCAGAAGTATTAATTAATATACTGGGAGTTAGAAAACATTAGTCTCAAGACAAGACAGAACACGAGTTTTAAATTTAAACTTTTAAAAATAATCACACGTAGACTCTGCGCAAGCCAAACAGACGACTTCTAAATAATTAACACAAGTCCCCTCAAAGTTTATCAAACGAGCTGGCCAAATAAGTATTACAGTTTTATTTCATTTATCAATTCGAATTATTTTCATCGCCAAAGCTATCACTAAAATAAATAAGACGAAATCAGTTTGGAACATAGACAGTATGTGAAAAGGATTATACCCTCCCAAGAAGAAGAACGGTCGTTGGAAAACAATGAACTCGAAGTCTATGAGGCAAGAGGTTGAAGTTCGGCCATTCTGCGTCATTATGTTATACGCTATTATATTTCAATAACTATATGTCTATTTGTCTATTTATATATATGAGATTTAAACATATGATCAAACAGTTATTTTCTAGTAGATAATGTACGCATATAGCATCAATCAAAAACATCATGATTCCCATATTTTTATCTAACACGCACGTCTTATAATAATATTACTAGGCGTTCTTGGACATCTAACTCTCTCTTAATTCCAGATCTTTCTGTTAATATTGAATGCATATTGCTTATAACAGTTAAACCATGTATACAGTCAAAGTAGAATATCATATGTATTTGTTATCCATATTCTAACCTGTATACTTCGTCACAAATTGCGCATGATATTTACACTGCTATTTTATCAGGAATACATTCATAATATTAAGGTGGGGACCTTTTTCGCTGCAATGATATAAAGAGAGTTCAAATTCCAAGTAATTATATACGCAAACAATGCACACATGCATTGTATGAATAGTATCTGGTACACAGTTAATGTGACCCGCCCGTATCATTTGTTTCAGAATAGTATTTTAGAAATTTACCTGTTAAAAGCTGTTACCTGCATAACTACTTATTTTCCGCAATTCGAATATATTCAGGTAATTGTTCCAGTCCAACACACATTAATATTAAATGTTATAATCTTATATTTGTCAGTATATTTACATGGCTCAACAGTTTTTGAAGTCTGTAATTTCCATAGACAATAGTCCAGTAATATATATGTATATATGTGTATTTTATTTTCTAATAATAAACGACATCATCTGTATTTATTGTAATGCGATACACAAGCTACAATACGGACATATAATATACAAATATATATATATATATGTATATATATATATATATATACATATACACAGACATATATATATATTTATTAATATATGAAGTAGCTTACCGTAATTGGATGTAACCTGTCGTGTAAGCTTCTACTCTAGGCATGGATATACTTGCAACATAAAACCACACATATGAGTTGAAACAGCGGTCTGGTGATGACTATATATATATATATATATATATATATATATATATATATATATATATATATATATATATATATATATATATATATATGTATATCCTATTGAGATGTGAAGATATATCGTTCTCACTGAATTTACGTGTTACTTATTTAATCTGAGATATACTTAATTTAATTCTAAACTAGGAAAAGTGGTGATTGTGTTAAGAGATGTACCCTAATTGTAAATGTACTAAACTTAATTATGAACATTATAGGTGTTTTAATTTATTTTGAATAAGTTGTATCGTTATTAATTAGTTTTTACCTTACTATTTGCTATTATATTGTTTTTAAAAATATGTCTAATATTATGATAATTCGTGTTCTCTAAATTCACTACCCTGGTATAAGTATACACGTAACTTTGTAATATATCTAATAATCGTATCATTTATTACAATGTGAGGTGAACAATTACCTTTACGTCATGAAACTGTGAGTGACCACTCTGCAGATTTGGTTTACCTATGTAGAAAAAGAAGCATTATTACATTTAATTAGAAATTTTTTTTTATTGTTTTGATTATTTTATTATTAGCATATGTTATAGTAACTAAAATTCTGAACAAACTCCCTAGTTCGAACACCAACATACTACAAATGTATACACAATAATAGTTTACTTTTTCCGGTTTTATTTAGATTGAGTAAATCTACTAATTAACAACTACTGGAAATGTACCTTCAACCGACTCCAGTCTAGTTTTGTTAGATGGAGGCATTAATACTATTACCACGGTAAATAGTACGTTTTCTCTGAATATCGAAAATAGTGTTAAAAAGATTCAGGGGCATACAACATTTTATTAGAAATTATTACAACCCAACTAGTGTGACTCGACTGTAAGTCGATTCTTCACTACCGGCATAATATCTGGATGGCGGTTCATCACGTTTTAATAATGTTATTGGAGTCGTCTTGTGTAGATCAAACGTAGAAGTATGTTCTTTCACTTCTATTCCGTTATCATTAAAAAACAACATGAAATTATTTGAATTTAACAAATGTAAGAGATTTGCTTTTTCTTTACAATATACATGTATATATTCATAATACCCTAAACACCTTCTTTCATAAATTAGTAGAATACATTATTCGCTATATAAAATTCTAACGACTTTCTGTCTCATGTGTAATTTCATGTCGCGTATTCTTAGTTCGGCATTTTAAACTTGTAATGCAGATTTTACTTCTTTACTTAATCTCATAGAAAATAGCCTTCTTAAATTATTTTCAAAACCCCGCATCTACATATTGCTCCACAAGGTTGACAGACTATGTGGGATACAACGTGATGATTGCTTACCAGCCCATCAAGAACTTCCGCGCACGTAAAAAAATATGCTTGATATATTTGATGTGGATATACATCAAAACCTAAAGGTAGCTAAATTCTTTGAATCATCTCTTTTATTCATGTGTAACTAAGTTCAAACACATTTTAAAAATCAAAGAGAGACTTAAGTCTCGCTACTTTTATATTATACATGAATTAGTTTATAATGGATGTATTGAGGTATATAAACGTGCACTGATGGAATAATTCACTGTGAGTTCCAGCTCTCGGAAGTGGTGGTTGTTCTCGGTAAAACTTTTATTGTTTGACACATCTTTGTCTGATACTTTTCTTGATTAAACTAAGTGACAACATTGTTATTTTTATAAAATGTATGCATTAAAAATAATTTTCTTAAATAAATGACTCTAATGTAGCAATACTGAACTTACTTTTTTTATTTTAAGTGTATATACATACAAGTTCTTAATAGAAATAGAAAACAACAGACTCATAGAACACATGCCCCCTTTCACCCATCATTATGAAAGAGACTAAATCTCTATTTTCTTGTGCCTTTTTCCCATCTGTGTCGCCTGTTCCACTCGTTTGTAATTGTCTAGCTAACTGTAACTCCTTTGCTCTGTAGTACACTTTTTTTTATCTGACGTAATAATTACCTATCCGGAATTTACCTGTTTATACACGGCATAATCAGCTTGACCCACCATTGATCAATAAATTATCGATGTTAAGCAAGGTTAAGCCTGGGCATAACAGATGAGTGACTATTTAGAAACACCAGGCTCTGTATGTAGAAAGACTTCGACACCTGCCTGCAAGAACTGAAAAAACATAACGTCGTCATCTCCCCTGGCGGAGATATACACGCGACATGGACCGCTTGTGAGTTTAATATTCCCAGGAAACTTACTCTATCGTAGACAGCTGGTTAAACCCGCTTAGGTGAATGCCAATTCGTCAGGTTCTCTTTTTGTTATTCAGCTACTCGTCCCTTAGATCACAGGGTTAATATTTTTAGCGATCCCCGCACTCCCCTGACATACAGACCCGCCTTTTATGACAGAACATCATCTAATATTTTGGATTATTTCCAAAATATTGAGTGTGCCAAAGGAGCACTTCTTAGCATCAATAATTGGCGGTCAATTCATCCTTTCAAAGCATTTATTGACAACGCATTATTTATAACATGAAAGCTGAGCATTGTTGACCAGGTGAAATGCGCTTGAAGCAACCACTCGACATCTGAAGATGATTCACTCACAGTGATCAAACTATTCAATTATCGTTTTATCGAGGACACTTAGAACTAAAGAGTAGAATCCATTCTACTCGAGGCTTAATCTCGTCGTTAATTCAAAAGTATATTTAAACAACGATGGCCTTTAGTTCGACAGAGATATTTGGAATGCCAATTGAAAATATAGTTTAATATAAACATCTCGGAACACACAGACTATCCATAAAGTCTGCACGCAATAGAAAATATTCATGATTTATTACATACTATTGTAGACACTCCGTTAAAAATATTGGTAAATAAGATGTTCTCCCAGTGTTAGATATATTACTAAAAACATTGATATAAAAACATAACATCACTCTTGTAATTTAAATGTTCATATATAAATTATCATTATCATTTCGTATGAACTAAAGAAAACACAACATTAGCTTTAGTCTATACTTTAGATTCGAATAAGTTTCAGGCGTCGAGGTTAGTCTGAGGTGGTGGTCTGACTTGCTATTTTGGTTCTCGCTTCTCCTGACCGTTTGAAACATTTTTGTCCGAGGTCTTGAAAATGACACGTATTTTATTCGTTAACTTTTGCGTTATGTTATTTTAGTATACATACATATATATATATATATATATATATATATATATATATATATATATATATATATATATATATATATATATTTATATATATATATATATATATATATATATATATATATATATACGAATAAATACATATTGGTAATTATTATTGAGTCTACCAGTCTTAAGTGTTCAAAGTTAGGAATACAGTAATTCAGTAGCGTGTCTACGTGCTAATAAAAGCATATTGAAAAATAATAGTTCTGTGATTCATCTTTTTCCCAACGCACACGACGTTTGAATAGTGTCTTGCATGTTCAATAATTTGACCTTAGATACTCAATTGCTCAAATTCGTCTATTGCGTAAGTTTGGTTTCACTCTAATATGAATAGTAGTTTAATCAGATAACTTTAAATCATTCACACATGTAGCAACTTTATCAGTTTACATCAATTTACATTAAGCTAATGACATAGAAGTAAGTTATGATGTACATTGTGGAAATTTCGGTATATTTTCTAAGTAAGTAATGGGTTGCTTCCCTTTGTTTGAAACCGTTTGAGGGTGAAGGCTTTCAGGTTTTGCTTACGTGCCAGGTTGAAGGTCACATAGATTATTTTGCGTAGGAGTTGGGTTAGGTTGACCCCATTTTGTGTCACGTGGTTTCTATTTTTAGAAATGATGCATTAGTTCTGTCTCGATTTGATATTGGCGCGAAGTTTAATCAGAACAGACTTGGGCGCCGGAGTCGACACCTGTTAAAACTGTTTCTCCGTCTATAGTTGGGACGTTAAATTTTGAGAAAAATTTCTACTTGAAGAAATTTAAGAAATAGAGTATCTCTTGGCAAGAATTGCCTTTTATGTATGAAATATTCTTCCTTCGGTCAACGAATATTTCCCTTTGAAGATGTTTCAGGTCAGAGACTTGGAATGAAGAATTATGGAGAATTTGAACGAGATAAAAATATCTCCGGGCACGACATTGCCTATGTTGAAGAGCTTAGCTCCCGGGAACTGGAATACTTCGCTGTTGAGAAGATTCTGAATCAGAGATTAAGAATCGGAAAGTGTGATCGTCCTTGCAACACAGATTTATTTGAAAGAGATAACTTTGAAAATTGGATCCTCACATGATCGCGTGTGATGCTATTTGGGACAAACTGTGAAAAAATCAAGTATTATGTTTATTTGAAATTAAGACTGTTCTAGTGACGTATTTCTTACGTTGGGTGTGCTATAAGAAAATTATAGAAGAAAAGAAAAGAAAAGGAAAGAAAAAAAGGAACTTTGTGACAGACGTTTGATAAAATAAAAAAGGGTTATTTTACCATGGAAATTATGTCGGCATTCAGCACGGTTTGTCAATTTTATTACTTTTGATGGACTTTGGTGTAAAGAAAAAAAGAGACTATTTGATTGATTTTGTAAGAATACTGCCTTTATAGTCTTAGATTGTGTTTTATTTGTGAAGAAAAAAAAGGATTACTTATTTTGCGAACGAAAAGTAAGGTTTCATTATCTGCCTCCCTTTTTAAGATTGTGTCTATTTTTGTTGTATATAACTTTAATGTTAAGAAATCCTGATGTTGTAATTTTTTTAAAAAAATTTTTTTGTACGTTATCTAGGAATAATTCATTTATTCCAGCTCTGGAAAAAAACAGTCAAAGCTACCCTTTTTTTGTAAATAAAACTTTATTTTAACTTTTATGAACATCTTGTTCTCGTCCATTCCTTCTCTCTTGTTATAATTTTGTTTGTGATAATTCTCCTAGGTAACATGCCTTTTGTTTAGAGCGGTTTTCGTTAACGCCCGCGAAAAATCCGACAACATACCTCTTCTAACAACATCTGCCCTAACTAGAATGGTTACGCTTCCATGTTTTGCTTTGTCCTAAGAATCACATGCATAGTGAACATTGACAATCTCAGAACCTGTGATGGTCGTATTTCTGAGCCTTTTGTGCATGCCGTAAAATATTTTTAACAGATGCTACGTTTTCTTCGCTGATACCAGTTCGATCAGATCGTAGCGTATCCATAGCAGATCCTGTCGACTTGATTTGCTCACACGTAGACAATTACATTCCAATGAGGTCGTTATCTTCTCTCCATATATTTTCTAAAAAACTTTTTTACAGAAACAATAATCCTAACACTCACAAGCAAAGAAAATGGTCGTCTTTTTTCTGGCTCGTGCTGCCTTGAACCACTGAAGAGTTGCATTTTCTGCATCTTGGTAGGTGACAGTGCGCATTTTCTTTCGTTGGGGATCCACAGCTCGCTGTTCATGGGAATCTTTAATTTTCTCTGCATTTCTAATCCACGTTGACAGGATGTTGAGAGGAACTTCGAATTTCTTTGCTATCGCTGTCTTTGATTCTGTGCCATTTTCCAATTCTGCTAGAGCCTGGAACTTTGTTTAATTGTGTGTACTTTAAGTTTGCGTGTAATACCATTGCCAGATACTCCAACTATCACCCCGGATCTTCGTTAGATTGCTTATCATACATGATGCGTACTGACGATTTTGAATTTCAGTGCTGATATTTATACTGAAATAAGGTTGTTATTTTTCTAAAATAAAAAATAAAAAAGAGAAATAAAAATAAAAAGTAAGGTTGTAGAAAATAATGTTGATCTATATTAAATTCCGATTTCAGTAAAATTTGCATAACGTGATATTTTTGTACTACAGGTGTGAATTCAGCAGAGCAAATAATTGTGTAGACTTCGAGATAGCGCGTGTGTTCTTGGCACTAGGGACCGTAAATTCACTTCGTATTCGAGATTTCCGTGTTCGAGATACCGTTTTTTTTTCATTTATATTTATAGCAAAAACAGTCGGGACCGCCAACTGACTTCGAGATTCGCGTGTTATTCGAAAACATCGGTGTTCGAGATACCGAAGTTTACCTATATACAAAGAACAAGGCCGATAATGTCAACAACTTCTGAATAGAAAAATCAATTGTACCCTTTTCCTAATGTTACTTAGTATTCGAGCAATGATTTTATGATTACTTATTTTCGCATTTAACGACGGAATCCCTACTTGTGCATAGTATAGTAGCCGTTATTTTCTTCGGGCTTGAATATAATCAGATGGTTTAACTCAGTGACGGTCACTTGGTTTTTCATCTATTCCTCGTACATATGTCAGTATCTTTATCTATGTGTTAATGTTGAACGAAGTCATATACGATAAACGCTTATTTAACTTTTTCTCTCGTATACCGTCGTTTACGTACATTAGCATATACTAATATCCTTTAAATTATGAGGTGGTGTAAATTTTATGTTTCCAATATTAGCGTTTAAGCGATTCTCTGGATAGTACTTTCTACGTTAGGAAGTTAGCGATGATCTTTTAAATATGTGTCCTACATTTGAAAAAAAAGTGTTTTGCTGAATAGTGGGCGCAACAAAGTTATGTTCTTTTTCTTTGTTCTACATATAGTCTACTGTCAATATTGGCCACTCCCTTATATTTATTAATATATATATATATATACATATATATATGACCAGTCTTTACATATCTCATAACAAATAGAGCTTATGAATTATTTTTCACAAAAATAATTTATACATATACTATGCATAATTTTTATTAAAGCGTAGTAGTTTTACGTATGCAAAATACTTTTTTTCACAATTACATCCAGCCAATATGTTGATGCTCAATCTTAAACTGCAACATATGAATTTAAACGTTTCTCCGAGAAAACGATATGAGCATATATAAAAATATAGCCGTAATCTATATTATAATTGCCCATTTTTGTCAGTCAACCTGTTGGAAAGACATGTGCTCTAAAACTACTATCAATAATACTGATGCTACTAATCATATTTCCAATAACCCTACTATCGTGATAAAAGTTTAAAACTTTATCCTTAATTAACATAAAATGTAGTATGAGAAACTCACGATAAAACAGGTTAATCTTGATAGTGTTATTATTATTGCCATAGTTAATATTATTATTACTACTACAACTACTACTACTACTACTACTAGTGCTACTACTTCTACTACAAATTGTACGCATAATAAAAAAGAAAATGTATGTGTTGAAAGCTATTTAGAGTTTATAGCACCTTGCAATTATTTTGGTAAAAATCACTAGTTAGTTTGTTTGCCTACACAAAAGAGCACATGCTCTTTTTTTAAAACAAGTTAGATCCAAACGATTTAACACATACACATATT
>OY744524.1:155725033-155737533 GCA_963556195.1 Sepiola atlantica
GAAAGAACATAAATGAACAAAGATGCGTACATGCAATGAGAGAGTAAGCACCAAAATACACAGAAAGAAAATAGAGATAGATATTCCACTGTATCAGGAGTATAAAAAAGAGGATAAGATGGTTCATAAAACATAACAGTAATTATAAAATATCCCAGCTCTTTATAGCTGCCAAAAAAATCCAAGGGAAATATATGATATTTTTCAAGAAGAATTACAACGTAAGGGCAATACAAGTGTGTTACTAATTTCGGAGAAAGTGTCTGATGATGGTCTGTGTGTACAGCAATAAAAACGCTGCGTGTATAAAAAAAAAACACAACATATTGACAATCGTCGTAAAATAACACATTTCTGTCATTTGGTAAATCCATTAAAATGCACACACGCTTAAAGATGAGTAACTTTATTTTAAGGTACTATTTACTATTGCACAGCCTTTGTAAGAAATGGCGTTAATAAAACGTATGATTCGTTAGTGTTCGCACCGATAATCATATACAATTATTCAATTTTGTCAACAATTACATATTTGATATAAAAAGCATTATCATTTCTAATGACGTAAAGTAAAATTAGAAAACGTTTACTTTTAAAATAATATTAAAACACTTTTCCCAATACATATCAGACGGCGGGGGTTGTATGACTTGCTAATTGCTTTGTCACTTTCTCTTCAAACGTGAAATATTTTTGAATTTTTGTTAAAACAAACGCGAGTTGTTTCTGCTGACCTCAAAAAGGGACTATCTGCTGACTGCTTTCTTCTTTTCTTCCCTTAGTTATGGGACGAACGGAGCGGCGATACATTACAAAATGACGCCGTTTGTTTTAATATCAAAAACTCTAGTCGAAGTGAAATGGTTAATAATCAATTGAAAAATGAACGATCGTTGCTTACATCAACATCTTTAACAAATTCACATTAACATCTAACTTTCTATATATGCGATTTTACTTTAAAACTGTCTAAAATATGGGTAAGCAGGAACACTTCTAAAGGTTTCAAGTTAAAAACTAATCAAACAATTAAAGTAAAACGTATATATCGGTATAAAAAACAAGAACAGGAAAACAAGGAGGTACACGTTTCATTATAAAATAGAGTTAATCCAGTGGGATGTTTCACATGGTATTTGCATTCACTCTTCAGGCATTATTTTGTGTAACGAGGTGGATATATATATATATATATATATATATATATATATATATATATATATATATATATATATATATATATATATATATATATATATATATATATATATATATATATATATATATATATATATATATATATATATATATATATATATATATATATATATATAGGTAGAAGGTTCAAATCACGTTGATACACCGGTTCCCGTAAGATCACCGAAGTTAAGCGACGTTGAGCCTGCCCAGTATTAAATGGGTGACCATTTGGGACTACCAGGTGCTGTATGTGCTCTCTGTTTATCTCGGCATTGTTTCCAGTCGTCTTGAACTGCTTTCCATTGGAATCAAGCAGTGCCGACTCAGGAGAGGGGGTGTTAGGATTGCGCAACCCTTGCTTCATAATTACACGCGCAGCCAGCCCCTTATAGGGGTATCCATAGTCTCTCTAGACTGAACGGAGGGCCTAAAGGTAGAAGGATGAACAGGAATTAGAAAAGCGACGGAGGAAGATCTTTTTTCAATTCAGTTGTTCAATGCAAAATATATTCCGCATAAAAGTCATGTAGTTAATTATGTGTTTCCTTAAGCCAGGCTTTTCAAAAATCAACATCTTATCATCAGAGGAAATTGCTGGGATATATAAGTGGGCAAATGCCAATATTAAAAATTTGAAGAAGTAAAGTAAAGATTGATGGGGAAAAAACAAGGCAAAAGGTTGCCCGAATGCAAAAAAATCCGGTATCAAAAAGTCCAGCGGAGAAAGTGATTAGTAGGAGGTCGTAATAAGGCACGAGAAATAAAATGAGAGGTTCTAAAGAAACTCCAGAAACCAACATCCTCAGGTGCGGCCAAAATAGATCAACTCCTGAGGGAAAAAGTCCAATAGAGTGTTCATTCATGGATGCAACAAGTATATTGAGCTGTATACTTTTCACAATAGGTTTTACCTTCCCTAAAAGTTCGCTTTTAGTTCTCCACTTTATATATATATATATATATATATATATATATATATATATATATATATATATACCTATATATATATATATATATATATATATATATATATATATATAT
Source organism: Sepiola atlantica (assembly GCA_963556195.1). Taxonomy (NCBI): domain Eukaryota; kingdom Metazoa; phylum Mollusca; class Cephalopoda; order Sepiida; family Sepiolidae; genus Sepiola; species Sepiola atlantica. The sequence continues at coordinate 155,727,275 of OY744524.1, forward strand.
ACACCCATATATATACATATATATACATATATATATATATATATATATACACCCATATATATACATATATATACATATATATATACATATATATATACATATACATATATACATATATATATATATACATATACTATATATATATATATATATATATATATATATATATATATATATATACTAATAAATATACAATACGCTTTATTATATTTGAGGAATATGAAACTATGACAAACAATTCCTTTTTCAAGATTTAAAGTGATGCTTGTTAATAACTAGTAATCACGAAGTAAGTTTGTCCGTTCAACCATAAAAATATATGAGAGAAACACTTATACTCGAGTTACATTTGGGTTTTGATAAGCGGTGATTCATTAATACATAACACAATAATTCATTGAAATCGTCAGGAACGTGGACAGCTGATCTGGGCGCGTAAAGGTCAATTTTGTTTTAAAGACAATCATCATGGAGAAGTCTTATAATAAAAACGTAACGTTGATGAATGCATAAATTATATGTGTTTTTGATTTCCTTATTCATTTTTCATATATATATATATATATATATATATATATATAAAGTAGTTAGTTATGAAAATTACAATTGTGTAGAATACAATATTTCTTAAATTATCAAATGTTATCTTATCGCCAGAAGAGATTCCGCAAAATGGTAAAATACAGTTTCTGGAGTTTACCATACACCGGAATCTCCTTAGTTGATCTTACGAACTGTTCATGCATCTTTAACGGCGAATTTTTACTTAATTCTCTACATTCTATTTTTTATATTTTTAAACATTTTCAATTTCTTACACTACGGCAACTTTTAATTTACTAACTTATCTGTTCGAATCCAATCTGCCGATAAGATAACATCTTTGAAAAGCCATTGTTTAAAGAAGGAATTATACAATAATGTTCCAATATAAATACTTAGTTTTGAATAACATAGTATTTTATATACATTGTATTATACAAAATAGATTTTTTCATCACAAACTTATTTATATTATTGCTCTATCTCATATATCGAATGGTTTTATTTTTAAGATAGATTATATATCTTTAATTTCCTTCTTTACTATATATATATATATATATATATATATATATATATATATATATATATATATATATATATATATATATTACACCCTCCGTTAAAAATTACGTAAAAGTATTGAATAATAATATTCTTTGCCAGAGTTCGCAGATTAAGGTCATACTTTAAACTTTCACATATACATTATTACCATCATTTTGTTAACCCCCAGAAAAAAAACGTTTTCTTTTTTTAAAAGTCTTCCAAATTACACATACAACAATCAAACTTGCTCATGATATCCAGTAGCACGTCTTATAGAAGCCACTTTGATCTCGCTAAAAGTAGGATCAAGCAACAATCCGATTTAAATATCTCCGACATCACAACAGAGCAAATTCTCGCAGATAAATATGAGAAAATAAAACACAGGATAAATTTAAAATGTGTATAATTTGGATATTGTCGTGATAAAATTGTAAGGAACGTAGACTAAAGATCTGGGCACGTCAAGTTCTAATCTTGCAGGTTCTATAGCACCACTTATCTATAGATGTTGGACACCTTTGTGTGGTTTCTCATGCACCTGATGCTAAAACGAGTTGTGCGAACCAATGTCAACAAAAAATCGCGGCGGTCGAAAAGCGTACAATGCTTTTTCATGGGGATCTATGAGTGTTCCTGTTTAAAGTTAAATATATATATATATATATATATATATATATACTATTTTGCGCACAATTTAGTTATTTTTTTTGGCAATTAGATTAAACATCTAAAAGCGAATTCGATGAAATAAGTAATTCGGGCCAACATAGCATCTGAAGATGAGGCAGAAGTGTTAGGTATTATTTTTAGATGCATTTTTACTTAGGTGTAAATTTATCATTGTAAAATTAAAATGGCACTGTGGTAAACCGGTGTTCTATCTATGCCACTTTAATAGGCAATGTAATAACAAGCAAAACAAAGGTTTTTCCTCAATGTTTTGAGATGAATTTTAACCTTCGAACAAAATGTGCTTAAGTCTGGAACAGAACTCGCGTTTCCTTTAAGCAAACACACCGTAGCATTGATTTTGCTAAAAGCTTTTACCGTCCAGGATGTAAAAACCTTTTCTTATTTTCGATCGCTCAGACTATAAGTGAAGTGTCTTCTATGTTTGCCTCTGATTTGTAATAGCGAAAGAAACGAAAGACGAAGCGTTAAAATTCTCCTCAATCATTGTATTTAGGCGCTGATATGTTATTTGCGTTAGAAATCACGACTCCGGCGGGAATTGTGCCCATAAACTCTTGAAGATTACCGTTCTGATTTTATTGGTTCGATGAAAGATAAATCCATTGAGCAGCGAAGATCCAAGATACGAAATACCCGTAACCTCATCAATCTTCTAGAAGGATTGCAAACTGAAATGTTTCTTTCCAAATAAAACGATCCCATCATTATTTACGCTTGATTCCGCCAGACAAACCGGTCGATAGCGATTATTTATAATAAGAACAAATTATGAGCGTCTTCTTGGGAGATCGTTCCGGGAACATGCAAGATAGTGGTGCTATCGACGACCATTTAGCTGTAAATGGTTTATTTGTATCTGATGGCAAAATAGCGGACATTTTGCCGGAGAACGAATGTTAAACATGATAACCTCTCAAAATTAGAGCCATTCTCTTAAGATGCCCTTTATTTAACAACCTATGACAAACAAATGCTTATCTATGTAATTCAATTTTCAAATAACATGTCGCCCGTCTGCGGCAATTTACGTTGAAAAACTAATTTCGAAATTAACTTTTTTAAAGTATATTATAATTTAAAACATCTTTCTCTAATTAATATAAAGATAGACGAATATACTTAACAATTAAATTTGCAAGAAAATTATTCTTGAAAATGTAGTATAGTCTTCCCGTGCAACAATTTCTTAAAACATGTTACTTCGTATAATATCTATTTCATTAAGAAAACACACTCAACAGTATGTTAACAATATGTGTCACAAAAAATGTGTTGCAATAACATCTATAAAACATCGTACAAAATGTAAACATTTATAATGTTCACATTTTGTAAGATGTTTTATAGATCTTATTGCAAATATTTTAATAAAACATATTGTTTAATTAAAGTATCTTTTCCCCAAAAATGCAAATATGTTCTCTACAAGAAATGAAAGAAACGAAAGGAAAATCGCCAATGAATTAAATACACATGGACGTGAAACGTTTCTCTCGTAACGCCGGTCCATACAACAAGAAATATATACCTTTTTAGAGTAAGACATAGTTTTAAGCAAGTTGATTTTTTGCTGTTTACTTTAAGACTCTGAATGAAAAAGGTATAATATGTACAAAGTTGTTCGAAAGATACTGACTTTTTAACTAACTTCTTAAATGTGTATTCTCACTAAATTTTACATGGTTACTAAAGTGTATCATTTGGATTATTCAGATTGTAATTATTACCTTGGTTATTATATTTCAGTGTTTCAACCGAGTTTTAGGTGTGTATCGTCGGAATTGGGAACCAAATATTCGTACTTGATTATCTCTATGTCGAACTCGGGAATGTGTACGTAATTCCCAACTGAACATATCAATTAATTCATGGGGGTTGATTATTTTGTTCCGTCATCTATGATCAGATAGAAGTGTTCAGCTTATGTAAGTTATTATTGCTTGCAGTAATGAGTCTAACATTTTACATAAATATTCGTAAGTTCAACTAGTAGGCTCTTAAGTTCTAAAACTACACTTGAAAATTGCCGGAGGTTACATCGACCGAAACGTTTTGAATATAGAAACTAAGAAATAACCTTTGAACACATTTCTAATTATTTCTATCGGAATACAATGTTAAGCATATAATACCTTAATAATGTAACTGGAAACAGAAGAAAAGATCTATTAGTTTCAAGTCGGCAATTCTTCCAAAGCAGTCGCTAGTATGGAATGCTAATTGTACAAAGCAGTAATCGAATTGTACGAAGATGGTTTCGTGAATTACGCATCTTGAACAGGATTAAGTTAAAAGACGACCATGAACTCGATGTCTATTCTGTCGTAGCAATTTATATTGAAAATAAATTGTTGAACAAAACCTACATCAAAGTGGCAGAACAATGCCTGAGTCACTTGATGTCAGTACTTAAAAGTTGTCCGCCCTTCTAAAGCAATTCGGTTAGATTAAAAATATCGATAAATGGATCTCGCCTGAGATCAATACATAAAGGTTTGTTTCTGAAATCGCTCATTAATTTCCCAACAACGTAATATATGCGTTTGCTGTTGGTCGTAAATCCAGTTCAAAAGAATAGAAGAACGGAGGGACTAGAAAGTTACGATCTTTGGAAAGAAGCTTAATTATTTGTCAGAAAGCACCATTAGCTAATGTGGCTATTAAAGGAGTCATCTAACATCTGCTAATAGCTTTATTCGCATCAACCTTTTATTTTGCCTTTGCGTCTTTATGAGAGGCAACGTACGCCAGTTTGATCGGAGATGCTACGGTTTGTTGTAACACTTTCAACACTAAAGGTTCAAATCGAATAGACACTTCTTATTTTACATAAGCAAACACATATCTACATGAGGTTATATCCGTCGGGCGATCGGCCATCCATGCTTATGTTTCAAATAGGATTTATATCGCGAAACTGGCAGATTGCATAGCTACACCTTAAGAATACCCGATATTGTTTAGTCACGAAACGCAATAATAAGCCATAATAATGTTTTACTCTAGCTCTCCTGAACACTGTGACAATTGTATATACGAATACATCTAATGGCTTGTCTTAGACTGTTTCGGGTGACTCTTATAAGCTCTAATTGTGTTAGTTTCTCCTGCTCTACGGGAACACTAGCCGAGCCTAATAATACAAAGCAAACAGTGAATATTGTATATACATATATTCGTAATGTTCTATCGTACTCATCCACACTTGTTCCTTTTTCAACTCTTTGCCACTTCGTTCTTTCTCTGCTGGCTTCTTCTCGACACTCATTGTATTTATTGGTCTCGTATCATTTCTTGTGCATCTATGGATGCCTGTCTTAGATTCACTTTTCTCATATATTTACTGAATATTATAGATGGTTGCTAAATTGTATAATTAGGATTATTCTGATTGTAATTCTTACCTAGGCTATTTTGTCACCGATGGTTTAATATTTTGAAGCTGGTCTTGTGGTCAAGGGTAATAGAGAACAATGATATGTTATACGACCATCTGTTATTACAAAATTATATTTTCATAAATAAATAAATGAATGTATGAGCAATGAATTATTGTGTTATGTACTAATGAATCACCGCTTATCAAAACCCGAATGTCACTCGAGTATAAGTGTTTCTCTCATATATTTCTATGGTTGAACGGACAAACTTACTTCGTGATAACTAGTTATTAACAAGCATCACTTTAAATCTTGAAAAAGGAATTGTTTGTCATAGTTTCATATTCCTCAAATATAATAAAGCGTATTGTATAGTCGATTTTATGAGATGTGCAACTTGGTATCATGGGCGAGTTTACGTTTATGTGTGTAAGTTGGAGGACTTTAAATAAAAAGGAAATAAAGTTGTATAATGAAGACGACACCTTGATGAATACATATATAATATAGTTTTATGCTTTCCCTATTCATTTTTCATTGCGTCGGAGAATTTTATCCCCATTTTATACATATGTGTAAATATATATATATATATATATATATATATATATATATATATATATATATATATATATATATATATATATATATATATATATATATATGTATATACATATGTATATATATATATATTGAGAGAATACGTGGGAAAATGAAAAACACCACAATTCAAATCAAATAAATTAAATGTGATGTGTATCGCAAATATATAACTGTTGATCAAACTCCTCATTTGTAAATAAAGTTAAAACAGTTGTTACACATGAGTCAGATTCGAGTTTATGTGTGTCTATGCGTTTAATCACCTTAAACACTTATTAAGTTAACCTATTTCTGGCTTATTAAAATTAAGTTCGTCATATATTGAAACAATTTGTAGCATAATATATATGTATAGATGGCAAACATCACTTTTGACACAATCAATATTTTGCAATCATTCTCTAAAAATTAAACATCGCAGGTAGTGTTGCATTCATATGTTTCAAATGATTTACATATAATCCTAGCTTTAGCACAACACATGATTGTTCATTCTTTACAGGTTGTTAAATGATCACAAACACATAAAAGAAAAATAACCAACAAAATACAGATATCCTATTATTTTACATAATTTCCTTTTGTGCAGGATGTGATCATTAGATTCTAAGTCGACATTTCTCAAAACCGATTACTTTTTTTCTAACTAATGCCTATAACAGTTGCAAAAGGTTGCGAAATTTTAAATATTTCTAAATCTTTTTTATAAATAAAATTAGGTATATATATATACAGGGTGGGCAAAAATAAGGGTCCTATTTTAAAAAATTCATAACTTTTTTATTTATTGATTTATTTATTTATTTTTTTTAGAATAAGTAAAGGACCCCTTCCGAAGCAAGCATGAGCCGTATTAGCCCTAAGGAACGTACCCTCATTTAGAAAACATTATTTTTGCTTAAAAAACTCAAAACAGTGTAAAAAACAATACTTTAGTTTTTGTAAGTTTTAAGAAGTGTTTTTCGGCCAAAATTTGTTTTGTTTATTTCAAAAAATCTCGGAAGGGTCAGTCTACACACACATAAAGTTTGGTGAGTTTAACTTTTATTTTGTGGAAGTTATTCAAATTCAGGTTATTCAAATTTAAAGATACGACCCTTATTTTGGCCCACCCTGTATATATATATATATATATATATACATATATATATATATATACATATTATTTGCTTAACAAGATTTACAAATCTAATGCAATTTCCATATAACACGCGCCGAATATATAAGCTTTAATTTAATGTTCATCATTTAGAAAACCACTTTTCCCTCTAGAATAATCTTTACTCAACTCTTACCGCCGTTCACAGCAAGAGTAATATACACACTTTAGTTTCACATTACTGAACATCAGATCAGTAGTTATTTTAATAGTACTAGAAAACGCAGATTATTTTAAAGACTGGAGGAAGGAAATACAAAAAGTTTTAGAAGTCTTGACATACAAACGGCAAGTCAAAATATGTGAAAAAAACTCTCATGAAAAATGGTTACAACTATGAAGGACACCATCAAACACTTTGCTCTCGAAAGGTATATATATATATATATATATATATATATATATATATATATATATATATATATATATATGTATATATATATAGGCACCATCTTTTCTTGAAGGCAAGTATTGTTTAATATAACAGACAACTTGTGTCTGGATATCCTTTTTTATTTACTTTCGTGTGTCCGAATCAGAATCTTAGTTTCTGGGGCGGGGGGAAATTGGCCGATGAATCTCTCATAGTTTTAATTTTTGTCCCAAGTACTTTCAGACCAATCCGGGTCCATTTTCACTGGAATCAGGTTAAGACTAAGTGTTTATATAAGAAGGGTTTGGGGGGATTATATTATAAGTAGGAAACTATAGTTGGTGTTAGTATATTATTGCTGGTATTGAACTTAATTCTGTTAATTACGGTTTTTTGTTGTTTATATATATCGGGCTTTTAATATATAGAGTTTTTGTTTTTTAGTACTATATTCTAAGGTTTTAGTATTTTCTACTAAGAATTTTCTCAATTCCGAGCTGGGGAAAGAATGATAAACCTCATCCCGCTGAATATAGACACGGATGTGTCTGAAAGTACTTGGGGCAAACATTAAAACTATGGCAGATTCATCGGGCAATCCACCACCCCTTCCAGAAACTTAGATTCTGATTCGGACTATGGAAAGGATCTACGAAAGGATATCCAGAGATAAATTGTCTGTTATATTTAACAACATATATATATATATATATATATATATATATATATATATATATATATATATATATATATATATATATATATATATATATATATGTATTAAGGTGACCCATTGCCCGGCGCTGCCAGTGAGTAATATAAGAGAATGCATTTAACAGTGTTCTAAAGATGCCTCAATATTTGTTTGTTCGAGTTTTAATTTCGGCGTGTGTATTACCCTAACTGTAAATTAATCATAACCTATGGTGTAGTCGGTTATCTTTAGTTGTCGGTTCAAATTCTGTAACAGCACTGGTTGTGTTGGTTTGATCTGTTTTTTTTTCGAGTTCAAACATGTAAAAACATGTTTTTCTTGAGTTTTGTTCGATTAGCACACATTGTGGATCACTGCATTCAGAAGAAAATGTATGTGAAAATGTATTTCTGCTTAATTTGAAGGGCCTTCTGTTTAGGTGAAAATCGCATCAGTCGAGATGGGCAGAATAGATGAAGCGCATACGCTTCAGCTATTCTGTCTATCTAGACTGATGCAATTTTTATTTCTGTCTAAATCCAGGGACCGTATTTATTGAGATGGATGCCCCTACATTATTAACCGACATTGTGGCTTACTCTTCCGTCGTAGAGAAGAAAGTAAATAGGCACAATAAAAAGGGAAATGCCCCCAAAAGAAAGTGAACATCACAAATCAAATATTTCGTAACACATTGTTGTCCTCCTTATACGTACACAGTGTTAAGGAAGGATTATTAAAAAATAGCAATATGTATTTACGAGGCTGTTCTCTGTAACATTAAGGGGAAACATTGAAGCAACAATATTTTATGATATGCTACGATCCATCATTGTTGTAAAAAGAAAAAATACTATTAAATTACTGTTGAATGAGTAATAAATCGTTGGTTTATTGAAGTATTATTTTGGTGTAAATCGTTTATGTACGGTTTCTCTGTCATAAATTTAAAAATAAAATTATGTTTTGTCGATGGATTTCATTTGAAAACGTGTAACATTTATTATGTTGTGAAGTTTCCATTGAATGTTATTAATAAACGATTTATTTTTTGGAGAAAGTTTTTAAGGGGTGTATGTTAATGACTTCCTTCGGGAAATGCACGGCGCGGTCAGGATGAACTGTGCCTTATGCCTATGTAAAGTGTGCGCTGATTAGCTGTTTTACAAATACTAAAGCGGTGAAGCTGAATCGCTTGTCTTCATGAAATAATCGCAACACGGTTTTTGAAGAGTGTGATGGTAAATAATTCATAGAGAGAAATGTGCGTGCTACCCTCTATTTGGAGCTGCAGGTAGGAGAGCTAGTCGTATGAGATAAATCATAATAATTAATTGTATGTGTTAAATATATCTGTAAGTTTCTGGAAACAAGGGCGAGATAATGGTGTATAGGTAGTGTTACTTTTCGATGTGTTTGATTCATTAGTTGTATTGCCTACTCAAACTGATTGGGAAGGGGCAAACCAACTCTATTTTGGGACTTTTCAAACTATATATATATATATATATATATATATATATATATATATATATATATATATATATATATATTTATATAAATATTTTTTAAATATTAAATTGTTTTTCACTTAGAAACGACATCTCTTCGGGGTCTCTCACCTTCATCATTGTAGAAGTGGCGGTTGCAGGCGGTAGCATTTTCAATATATTTACCTCTAATAATTAATTAATGTTCACTTGTTGGTCAGACCTTCTGTCGAACGTAGAGTTATCTTTGAAAAGCCATGGCTTCAAGTTAATTTTGTATCTGTATTTCTTGTTTGAACACTTGATAAATAAATACACTTGCAAGCTATGCAAATGTTATCGATTTCATCACTTCACTATCTATATATAAATGCTATATCCAATATATTAAGTATCAGCATATCTCGATAGGATATATGATGTTGTATCTACGTATTATCCACACACACACACACACACAAACATATATATATATATACATATATATATATATATATATATATATATATATATATATATATATATATATATATATATATTAGTAGAGAATGGTAGTTTGCTTGAAGCATTGCTGGGTATAGTAGTAGTAAGTTGTGGAAAGGCTGCGGGCATTGCAAGTTCCGGGTAAGATGCAAGTTGTAAGGAACAAAAACAATAACAATAAATCAAATACGAAATATGACTTACTATTAATTTTTCCTTTTTTTTCTAAAATCTTACATAACAGCATGAGTGTTTTGTGCTGTTCGTGTGATGTCCGGGTGATTAAAAA
>OY744524.1:155740033-155830033 GCA_963556195.1 Sepiola atlantica
ATACATATACATATATATATATATATATATATATATATATATATATGTATGTATGTATGTATATATATACATATACATATACATATATATATATGTATATGTATATGTATATATACATATATTGTAAGGTGATATTGGACATACATTTTCACTATTTACTATGCTCAATACATTTACTATATCAACAATGCTCAATACATGAGTAGAGCTTAGTAGTCGTTTGAGCATTTATCTATGGTAATTAAGCTATTCAGAAGCATCCATATTTAGTCCCCGCAGAGAATTATCTGCGTAGATAAAACGTGGGCGCCGCCATGTAGCTTAGTTTCTATAAGTATATATGTATACTATATATATATATATATATATATATATATATATATATATATATATATATATATAAGTATAAAATATGAAACTAAAAGTATACTTTTAGAGGAAGGAACCTATAGTGAAATGGTTTAAACTCAATATACGAGATAGAGCAATTATAGAAATAAAAGAAGCAAGAGAGATAAAGATGTACAGATGACAAATCTATTTCATCTTCGATTGTTAAATGCAAGGTGGACTCGATAAAAACATGTTTATTTTTTTTCCTTAAGCCAAAGAAAAACCCTGCTCGTTCTCCTCTCCCAGCATCTGCAAAAGTTCATTTAACTAACACTATCACCCACCTCATGTATCTTTACCCCTTTCCCCCAGAAACAATGGTACAACTTTCTATACGAATCACAAGTTATATAAATAGAACATAATAATTCCATGCCAATTGTGTTTTGAAAGTATGAGACCTACAGTTCTTACCTCAGGAATCAATTGTATAACTCTCCATCGATGTTTCTGAGTAAGAAATTCGACCGATAACAACTATGATACAGCCTAAGTGGCATCCATTAAGAAAGTAAAGAGTTCAAAGTTGAGACGTAACTTATGAGTGTGTGACTGGACGGTTTGTTCAGATAAGATCTAAGAAGTAGAAGAGAAAACAAGTGAAGATAAGATTTAAGACATTAACTTTACTCGACAGAAAGTGAAAAATAGATTAAGTGTTACGAAAATTAGAAAATGACCTCCAGGCTGTAGTGGATTGGGGGCATAAATGGTTGGTAACTTTTAATGCCGCAAAGACAAAGCTCTTTTCCTTCAATAACTACAAGTAGTCTCTCCAACCACCGATTGTCATGACAAATAACACACTACCTGAGAGGACATCATTCAAACCCCTCGGCCTAACCTTCACGGGTAACATGAATTGGAACAAATACATTGAAGACATTGCCAAGGCTATCGCAAAAAAGGGTGGCTACCTCTACCGGGCTAGTAAACTCCTCACACCTGACGTTATCCTGTATCTCTACAAAGCCACCATCCGCCCATGTATGGAGTAGTGTTGCCACATCTGGGCTTGTGCATCATCTACTAGTCTCTCACTCCTTGACAAGGCCAAAAAGAGAGTCGCCAATCGAATAGGTCCCTCACTGTCAGCCAAGCTCTAGTCCCTGTCCCATAGCCGCAATGTAGCATCCTTGTGCTTGTTTTACAAATACTTTAATGGATTGTGCTCCGATGAATTGGCTACTCTGGTGCCCCCTCGACGTCAGTTCACTAAACCAACTCGACAATCAACTAAATCCCATTCATTCACTGTGGAGGTCCCCATATGCCGGAGAGCTTCCTACTCAAATAGCGTATTTCCTCGTGCTGCTGGCCTCTGGAAGTCCCTTCCTGCCTCCTGCTTCCCCGACGGTACTGACAGGCACACATTTAAAACTAATGTAAACAGACATCTCGCTGCGCAGATACTAATTTAGGTTGACCCCCAATCTTTTCCCTTTTTCCTTCTTCTCAGTAGCGCATTACGTCTACAGTGGCGGCCTGCCTTGCTTTGGGTGAACTATGTTGTGAAAAAATAGTATTTTGTTATTGCGTGCTTTAATTATCATTTCTAAGGTGTCGCAGCAACTGTAGAACAGTTTTAGAGTATTTTTATTGAATATTTCATGCAAGGGATGTATTACGAGGAAGTGTTCTTCTATGGGAATTAGTGGATTTCTTTCCCAATTTTGTTTTTAGCATTTGATTATGGGGCGATTTATACAATATTATATTTCTTTTGCTTCTATGTTTAATCTTATTATAATTATTGGTGTCTTGTTCTTCATATAAATTTGGATACCATGGCACCTACTATTTTTAAGGCTGTGTTGTTGATATTGCTTAAATACGGTTCGTTTACTATAGTTATTTCTAATCCTGCGTTCGATAGAATTAGGAATATGTGTTATGATTGATAGGGGGTGAGTGTACTTTGTTTTCACGTATATTGAACTAATGTAATCTTTTAAATATAGTGTGTATGTATTTTCATGAAAATGTAATGAACATCTAAAAATGAGTTATATTTATGTACGCCGGTACGTCTACTTCAAACTAAAAATCAAGTAATGGAAGTGAAGAATCGGCTACCTAATCTAAAGTAAACTTAAGAGATGTATATATATTGTTGAGGGACGTAAAAAAACATCCGCTATTGTATCATTGTTGAACAAACAAAATGTGTCGTCAATATAACGTAAGCAAACCTCTCACCTGTAAAAAAACAGATTAAATACCTTATTTATAAAAACCTACAAATATGTTGTCCCCAAAAGAGACCCCATAGAGAATCCATCATTCTATCTGTACATAATGCCATAAAAATTAAATTCTAATTACTTCGTGGCGAATTTCATTAATTCCACGAAAATACTTTCACGAATAGAAGGAGTGGTTGACTACGATATAAGACATCCGTAAATATATTAATCGTCACTACATAGGAAACATAGGTAACAATACTTCAAGTGACTACATAAATCTGTCAGTATGAAAGTAATTGTGTATCAAATTCGGAAATGAAAACGGGTGTTGAATACAAAGTGTGCTCTAGTGTTCGAAAACAGATTGCAAAATAGTAGCTACCTTATGTTGTGAAAAATATATCAGAGATAATATTAGTCTTGACGGTATTCCATTTTAGGGGTTTCAAGTAGACCATAGAGGCGTGGAGGGATACAACCAGGTCTGATATAAAGTATAATGTTAGTGAGAAGATCGCCATTCTTAACCTATTTAACCAGACCGTTTTGGAGATGGTCCGGATAGATATAGTAGAATCATGTCTATCTACTGAACTCAACAGGGAAAAACACTTTAGAGGTATTTGTTCCTCAGGATAATCATCATTTTATAAAAAATAATCCTTGTGATCTACGTTGACAACTAACACACTACCTGAGAGGACATCATTCAAACCCCTCGGCCTAACCTTCACGGGTAACATGAATTGGAACAAATACATTGAAGACATTGCCAAGGCTATCGCAAAAAAGGGTGGCTACCTCTACCGGGCTAGTAAACTCCTCACACCTGACGTTATCCTGTATCTCTACAAAGCCACCATCCGCCCATGTATGGAGTAGTGTTGCCACATCTGGGCTGGTGCATCATCTACTAGTCTCTCACTCCTTGACAAGGCCAATCGAATAGGTCCCTCACTGTCAGCCAAGCTCTAGTCCCTGTCCCATAGCCGCAATGTAGCATCCTTGTGCTTGTTTTACAAATACTTCAATGGATTGTGCTCCGATGAATTGGCTACTCTGGTGCCCCCTCGACGTCAGTTCACTAAACCAACTCGACAATCAACTAAATCCCATTCATTCACTGTGGAGGTCCCCATATGCCGGAGAGCTTCCTACTCAAATAGCGTATTTCCTCGTGCTGCTGGCCTCTGGAAGTCCCTTCCTGCCTCCTGCTTCCCCGACGGTACTGACAGGCACACATTTAAAACTAATGTAAACAGACATCTCGCTGCGCAGATCCTAATTTAGGTTGACAGGGAAAAACACTTTAGAGGTATTTGTTTCTCAGGATAATCATCATTTTATAAAAAATAATCCTTGTGATCTACGTTGACAACCCCTGAGACTTTATCAAGTTTGGTGATAACCAAACACTTATTTTGGTGAAGTGCTTTAATGGTACGGAAATATTCACTACGCCATGTTGATTCACACAAAGACACAGGTGTCCCTGTGTATGAATGAGTGAATTCATTTAATTTAGCCTAAAGATAACTAATCTTAGAGTCGGAACTAAGTGAGAGACTTGCTAGTTGAGCAAAGAATACTTCGAATGCAGAGTAGATGTCTTCAAGTGTTGTAATTGTAAGGCGAATGCAGTAGTCAAAATTATGTGAAAGGATGTTCAGTACAAGTTAGGACAACTCAGAAAAATAATAATTGAGGACGTTTTGACTATCATCAGAGTCTGCTAAACAACTAAAGTAAATATTGCTTTTTATTCTGATGTTTTATTGTAAACTTTTAAAGGCTACGTCTATGAATTAATCCAACATATTGAATTAACCTTATTTTTTTGAAGAACGAGGAACTGCTTATAGATTCACTCCATCACTCATGGTATTTTAATTAATAACTTTACGGGAAGGAGTAGAAGTGTTGATTCTCCTACTGGAAGTATCTTCATTTCTATAATATTGATTGGGTGCCACGTTTCATGAGACACAAAACTTGATATTCACCGGTCGATCATTTTTATCATAAGCCTTTGCATATTCCGGTATATTTTGAGTGTCACATAATTTATGTTAGAGCTAAAATCCCAATACAACAATAATATAAACATTATTATTATTATTATTATTATTATTATTATTATTATTATTATTATTATTATTATTATTATTATTATTATTATTATTATTATTATTATTATTATTATTATTACTACTACTACTACTACTACTACTACTACTAATAATAATAATAATAAATAAACTAATTCTTAACAACTATTCATCTTTAATCGATCTGTCATCAAACAGTCAACAATTAAGAAATATTTTCATTGCACTTTTCCTCTTCGATATGATAGAGAACAAACGGTTGTTCTTCAATGTATCCCTACAAATTACGAAGTATTCTTTATGGCTTCACTTATATAACGACATAATTTTATCTCGTAATATTTTAAGTAATGTAAAATTCTTGCTAATTTATGATGATTGCTAAAGCGAATACACTTCAAACTGAATTACTTAGATACACTTTACTCAATAATTACGTATGCGAATTTCATATATATACGAATGTAAAATTTTAGTTCCAAAGAAAAACGAAAAATAGGAAAACGCCCATGCGAGTTGCGCATGCGCATTACTCATCGTAAAGATTATACAATATAGTTCAATGATCATTTCTGTGAATTACACAGCGCAGTAGTTAGAACACTGCTCCTTAAACACAAGTGGCTACTCGAGGATAATGATTATTACGTTTGTCAGGTGAACGGTGATTATTTAAGAAGACGGTTCAACAAATATGTACTTGCATTTGACTTGAACACGTAAATGTTGTAGTCAGTCGGGAAGTAGCCCGGTGGAACTATATCTCACTCACAGACAGTTCTATGAAATAAACTTTGCTCGCGGAAGTGCCGTTTAGTTTAAGGTACACAGAGGGAGAAAAGGAACATTATTGAGGCTGGTTATAGCCAGACGAGTTTTTGTGGTGAATGTTTTACAGGAGACCCCCATACACCGAAGCTTAGTCGAGCACTGATTGGAGCTACTTCTGGTTAAATTGAAAACAGCAATTTGATCCGTACTGTTTTAATATATGCTTGCGAGATAAAAGTAGGTTACATTATCGTGAATTTAACCCAGACCCCTCCTAAAATCTATTTCCTATCATTTTTTTTTTATTAGAGACTCTCCCTAAGCTAATTCTTTTAAATGCCCCACCCCAAAATGAAATCCTGCGTAGCCAATTATTTTCTGCTATTTAATATACTAATGCCCTTTCATTCAATTTAGAAGTCACCTTGGTTGCACACAACATTGTTTGTTTAAAATTTGGTTCAGAAATCACATTGGATAAAGTTATAGTTATAACCTTACCACGGGAAAATATTCGCAACAAATTACTTCATATAAACTCCTCCAAGCAAGCCTACTTTAGAAAACTATGCATAGCAAGTTCTCTTCTGAAAACGTAATATTTAGAGAGGATTAAAAATATTCTGCAAACTTTTTCTCTGAAAGACCTACTAACACGTTGCGTTGCCCATTATTTTATAAGTAATTAATAATTAATGGCGTCTGTGACACACGCTACGTAGCTTCACTACATTTAAATTACACTCTTCCATATTTTACTTATATACTAACCTCTGTAATGTTTATAATGCTCATTGATTTTCAAGATTTTTATCCAATATTTTATCAAAGTGTTTTCGCTTCATATTATGATGTATAAAATACACATATATGCACTTTATTTTGACAGCTTTTCTTTCATGCTTCTACACCCACAGTAGTTTGAGACTGTTAACACACGCATTGGCCGTTGTACTTATATAAACACGTGTATATCTACGATTATAAGCATTAGTTTGCAGATTGCAAATAAATATCTCGTCATTTTCTTAGTCAGACAGGCTGGAGTTCTAACATATGACGAACCCACTGAGATCTAACTAACTAACTAACTAACCGATAATTATTAGGGGTCATAATATCGACTATATCTACGATTATTTAGTTTCACACAGACGAATCATATTAAATCTCAACAGAAAATATTCAACTCTTTTCAATTAAATATTGAGTTACTGTTAGTTGCAAGTTGATAGGTGATAAGGTAATATATATATATATATATATATATATATATATATTACAATATTTATTTTAGTAAATATCAAATTAGTGATTTTATTATTATTATTTCATATTTTTGTATATACATTTTTTGAAATTAAATTATTTCATATATATATATATATATATTTTGTGTACTTATACATATGTATATATATATATATATATACACATATATGTATACACACACACACATATATATATATATATATATATATATATTTGTATACATATATATATATATATACATACATATATGTATACAAATATAAATATATATATATACATATATATATATATATATATATATATATATATATATATATATATATATATAAACAGCTCTACTTGGTATTGAGCACTTTTTATAAACACTTGAGTTTCTACGGATTTACATTTACAGAAACTAATACAATACATGTACTATATATATATATATATATATATATATATATATATATATATATATATATATATATATATATATATATATATATGAATATGAAATGTGTGTATATGGTGTTCTAATCTATCTCACTTACAGATTCCCCCTGCAAACTGCGATATTTTTCACGAATCTCTCCAGGATTTAACATACGACTCTGATTCTTCAAGCAACAACACCTTTCACGATTATCACGTCCATTTCGAGATTTTCTTTGACACAAACACAACAACTTCTCTCTCTTTCACAAATTTACTTTTGAGAATCTCAAGTGTAACAAATATTTACAAGAATATTGACCGACGAAATACTTCAAAGGATTCTTAGCATTTAGCCGCGTTCCTAGCGCTCGCGTTTCCACTTTTAAGGATTCTTCACATTTCTTTCTTTCTACTTTCTTCGGTGAATAAATCAAACAATGAATCCCATCGTATATTCATTCATTCGACATTTCTCCACGCTATTGCAGTTGTAAGACGCTTTAGAGCTATTTTCTAGTGATGTAAGGCGTTTTTATATTAGAAGTCCTGTCCTTCCCTCTCTATTTACTTGCCTTTCGACGACAAAAGGGTTAGATATAAGGTCAGTTTCATCTCTTCAAAAAGCGGTATTCTGGATCAGAACACAAATTAAAATTGCATCAGTGTAGAAGGATTTCTCCTGCACTAATCAAATAAAGAAAGTGCGAAGAGTAATATAAAAAAAACTACTACACTTAGATATTTGCTAAAATGTATTACTCGGTCGGTCTATCGCCTAGTCAGTTTGTCACGCTTATGTTTGAAAAAACCTTCTGTTGGTATGTGACGCTTAATGTTGAAATAATAGAGGGTATTATTTCAACATTAAGCGTGACATACCGTCAGTCTTTGAGGCTTAAATTGTAAGTACTAAGTGTAAGTATCATTTCTGTAACTTCGCCTATTAGTAGACGAGATGACCTCGAATGTAATAAAATGTTATCTATTCCGTCAAACTTTTTTAATCATCTCATAGTTTATCAGTCAACTGATGATACTATTAACCCTTATTCTCGAATAGATGTTAGTCTTTGAAAGTTGTGGTTCATCAGTATGAAAAAGTTATTTTTGTTCCTCTGTTTCTGACACTCAAGATTTAAACAGAATTCATATCCGTCTGTTACGCTTAAGTTACACATATAATTTGTACTGATCTATTACACTTACAGTTTGAAAAAGGATTATTGAATGCTTATAAGTTAAGCATTACCTCCCCTCTTAGGAGATGTCAAATGTTTTACAAGTCACAACCAAATAAAATATGCAGAAGTCCAAACACATGCCGGGTGCCTACTCATTCAACTTTAAAAAAAAAATGACAAACAGATTGCAGTTATATCGAACATAGATTTATAGTAAATTCACATTTGAATATATATATATATATATATATATATATATATATATATATATATATATATATCAGCAAGTAGATATTTTCATTTCATCAGAGTTCTTTATGATGCTAGACTTCAAGTTAGAATTAAAACGCGACTTTTATAACGACAGGCAGATGAACAAGCTATCTACAGTAAATAGTATAGCACAAGTAAATATCTACAGTAAATAGTATAGCACAAGCTATCTACCGTAAATAGTTAGCATTATTTTGCATCTGAGTTTGCGCTATTTTTTTCACAAATACCTATACATTATCACTAATAGGAACAATTGATATCACTTACTAAAATGCTCAACCCACCAATCGGGCCGTGGCAACATTAAGTAACTAATAGAGAAAATATCTTAGTGCATCGCATTCCTTCGCCATATTTTAAAAAGTATGTTTAATATGCGGTCGAAGCCTAACTGTTTTTATGGGTAGCACTTACCTATTCTACTATATATTTAAGTGAAGAATGTACTTTATATTTCCGAAAATATGTTGTATATACTAGTGTAGGTTACACCGATTAACACTACTCGATAGAAAGTAGAATTGATACAGATTACTCAAATCGTTTGCTTTATAGACTATTAAGTATTTGTTTATTTACATTATGAAATGTTTCTCCTCGATGATTTTCAGAATTTAAAAACAGTTTTCAGCCTGTAGTATAATTAACTGACTAATGTAATTACGATATTACCTACGTAATGATAGGTGCTAACCAAAATAAATAAATATGTAAAATAACCTCTTATATATACATATATATATATATATATATATATATATATATATATATATATATATATATATATATATATATATATATATTTGTATGTGTGTGTGTGCACGTGTATATGCAACTACGTGAATCGACGAACGTTTCGAGGCTACCACATTTCCATCCAGTCTTTAATAAGTTGTAGCATCGACACCTTGTTTAACTGACGTAAGGCTGTAATGATGTTTTATGCAATTTTATTAATGTTCTACTTTTTATTGCCACTTTTGAAATTATTGGTTTTAACTTCATGTTATAAACATATTAACACACCGGTTCCCGTTAGATCACCGAAGTAAAGCGGCGTCGAGTCTGGCCAGTACTAAATTGGTGACCATTTGCGAATACCAGGGGCTGTATGTGCTCTTTGCTTATTTCGGCATTGTTTCTAGTCGTCTTCTATTACTACTTACCATTGGAATAAAGCAATGTCGAGCGGTTGTTGAAGTTTGCGCAACCCTTGCAATTACAAATTCACGCGTGGGCAGCCCCTGACGGGGCACGTATACGTCGAAATCGACGGGAGAGTCCATTATATATATATATATATATATATATATATATATATATATATATATATATATATATATATATATATATATATATATATGTAGTATTGAAAGTGTTTTCACCATTACAAGTATATGAAACAAAACATAAACACACTTTTAGTCCCAAGTTCTTCGGTAGAAAATGACTTTGCTTGTAAGTCAATTTACTTTTTACAGTCACTATATTAGTTTGCTTCCAAGAATGTACGCTTGCATTAAGATTAGTAAAGGGATCATCAGTTGCTTACTATGAACAACTGTTTTGGGAATTTTAAAACAAAACAGTATTTTATATCATGGTTTCCCAGTAGAGTTTATCAGCCCCCACTTCCCTGAAAAAGAGAACAAAAATGTTCCGTATATTAGATCTAAGTTTTGTTCCAGATTAATGTTTGCTAACTTATTTTGTTATTAAAACATGCCATTTTTACCTGTGTTATTCGTATGTGTATAAGTCCATATTTCCATGATTTACAAAAAAATGCTGTTCGGACCAATCCATTACACTATTTATTAGGTTATTTATAGTTGTATGTGTTTATATTATTATATTATATTTAGTTTCATATTAAAAATATTGAAACATAATTATATATATATATATATATATATATATATATATATATCTATGCATGTATTTTTCAAATGCCTGTATATATATATATATACTATACGTGTTATATATATATGTACACATTTGCTACTGAACTCCTTAGATAGATTTGGATGTTCTCTGTCAATATAGTTTTATTGATTTGATATGACTTAAAAGCGTCAGGAGGGTGAGTAATTGCCTTATTTAATAGTCTAAAAATCATATTTTGATCGCCACCTTGTTTAATCATTATTATTATCAAGGCATACATTCGGGTTATAACATCTATAATTTTAACAGGAGAATAACGATATATGTATACTTTTAAAATAGAATATATTGAAAAGTGAAGCTCGATATACAAGATATATCTGGTATTCCGTTTATGGATGAAAATAAAAATTGTATAACACACCATATCTATTAATTCATCAGTTGTTCTAAACAACGGGTTTCAAATAAAAGAAAATGTATTTATTGCTTCCTCAATCCATGAATTTTAAAATAATGGCATCTTATCGAGAATTCAAAAAGAAACGTTGGTAAAGGGAAATACTAAATGTCATAATTTAGAAATATATAAAGATAATATAAATAATTAGTACTTTTTATATGTGTTAAAATTTCAACTTCTCACACTCAAACTGGTTCCACCTCTCGTCAATAATTTAGCTTCTAATTTTGCTCTTACTTCGTAGCCTTCCTCTCAATCACCCACAGTTCATTTAGTTTTAATTACTCATGACTATACACCCAAATAACTTCTATTTTCTAGTAATGCCGCCCATAATTTTTTTCTGAGGGTGTAGAAATTGTTTGAGTGATTTATTTTGAATATCTACAGTATTCTACATTCCTCTCGTCCTTTAGTTACCCTCTTATCCTCCCCTGATCTTTCCTTAACCAGTTGAGCACTAATAGTGGGTGATGCTTATTAATCGGGAATACGGTGTAATTTTGTTTTTATTTTTATTCAGACTTGACATAGGTTACGTGATCAGAAATAATTATAGAGGTTGGTAACATAATAACTTACGGGCTTCGAATCGGCTCGACTGCTTTGAACATTTATCTTTAAACTAATGATTCCGGAAGGATGACACGTATATGTATGTAGAATATAACTTAATATGAATTATTAATATATATTTTGTAAGGGTGTATTTCGGTAGTTAAAGAAAGTGCATAAGCCTTTGTTTTTTTAAAACAAGTCAAACGGTATTAACTCCCAAATTTCAATTTTCTTTTGTACATATAGGTTTACTCAACTATTAAAACCATTAAGTATGCTGACGTCGCAGAAAGTTTTCGAAATCCTGTGTGTAGCATTATGTTTTGAACAATTTGATTATGCATGTAAAAATTATGATTACAGTTTTCGGCAATACCGAAGTGTAGTCTCTTATCTGCGGCGTTTCTGCCACGGGAAATAGTAACCTTGTAGACGACATTCTAAGCGTTGCATTTCCCATTCATATATTATAGGTGACATTTTCTTCCAATTGCAAGCGGTCTTGTTTTTGTTGTTTTCTGAACTAAGCGATTGTCTTATCATTTGGTTGACGTGTGCCCTACTTATGATGTCTTAACTTTTCGTCTGTGAGTAACTCCTTTTTACTATTTGTCTATTAAACATATTACGTAGTGGAACTCTTTATTGATATATTTATCTATTGGGTTACAGAAGGTAGTACTCGTGTTAATATTGGATAATCAGCAGAATAGCCAGTTAAACGATATCATTGTTCATGTTTTTATTCTTTCCGATGTGTTTCAGTATGTACTAAACATTTTAATCGTTCAGCGAACTTACCCATTTTAAATTTGTTTATCGTATATTTATTTGCCTTTGTTAAAGAGTCTTTTGTTAGAGGAAATTCTGTACATTCTAGTGCTGTTTGCGTTAGGTATTATTCTATTATTGATCTACAGTGGTAGGAGTTAAAGTTCGGATATCATTATTGAACGGTTTAAGTGTTATAAGAAATTCACTATCTTACAGTAAGCTGTGATCCTAATTGTCAGTCATAGAAGGCTGAATTGCCTTGAAATACGCTTTTGAAATGTTGATGTCAAAGAATGGAGAGAATTGCTGGGAATTACAATGAATGAAGGGTATACGATTCAACCTAAGCTTAACAACAAGTATGATCCCGCTAGATCCTGGACCCTTGTAAGATCGTATTATCTTACGATACCATCGACTAATTTATGTTGTTAATCCATGAGTTATTTTATTGTTTTCGGCACGCTAAGCTGATCTTGTATTCATCTGCTTCTATGCAAGTGTTGTCTTAAAAAAGTCCATGCTCCCACGAAATAATATTTTTTTTGCGATGGATAGGTAAAAGTCTACTGTATCGAAATGTATGAATGTAGTCCTGAGTTTAGGCTTGAGATAATGAAACTATATATATATTGTTTGCATGTCTGTTCCATCCGTTATATTTTTAGGTGCACTAGCTTTCGATCATTACACTTTTTAGCATGTTTTCGGAGATGAGTCGTAACTTGATTTAGTATGGTTAATAAACTTGTTATATTTGTTATTTTAGGAAAGATTTAAAAATGGTTAATTTTCCTTTTTTAATGCCTGCTTTTTCTACGCTCCTCCCCGCCAATCTAAACCCGTTCATCAGATCTCCCTTTGGTCGGTGGTCCCCTGAATGTATGTGGTATTTATCAATTGTGATTACATTGTGAAATTTATTTCGTTTTATAAAAAACCTGACAAAGGTTTGGTGACCATGAATTATTATTGGTCGGATTATTCTAGAGGTAGTCAAACTAAAGTTTTCAATATTTTATTTTACGCTAAATATAGAGCTCTTTACACGGAAACGTTACGACTGACATATAGTTATAGTTCTATATAATTTTATATAAGACCGAAACTTTCTATTATTTTGTAACACGAAAACGTCGAATTTTAAAGGATGTATAAAATCCGACATATTAGTGTTAAATCATAATAGAAAGTTTCGGTCTAATATCAAATTATAATGAGTTATACATTTATATATATTTAAAGACGTGAGGCTACCAGCATTTGCAAAAAGGTTTTTTCAACAATAGTTTGTTATTCTATTATTTTCTCACTTTATACTTTTGCGATTTTATAACGCGTGTCAAGCGTCGAGCGGCTATCTCAAGATATATTTTCCATTTAAAAAAAATATTTTTATTTTCAACAGTTTAATTTTTCTGCGCATGTGCGGATTTTTAAACGAACTTATATATAGGTTCAGAAAGTTTAAAAGAGTTTCAATTGGGAAATTAGTGAATGGGAATTTGGAATTTACGTGTTTAATATGTAATAATTCGGACAAACACTAGTGTGTCAGAGTTAGATGTATAAAGACTTTACAGAATTCCCAGTTAGCTAAATATTAAATGAATGACTAAATAAGAAACTTTAATGTATGACTGAAGTTAGATTGGGAACAGCGTCAGTGTGCTTGCAACAATTGATTTCTTGTACAAGGATTATAGGGTAGGATTGGGTGGAATTTTGTAACGTAAGTGAAGCACTAGTGTGTTGAAATTATAAATAGAATTTTAATGGGGAGCAAATATACAATTATGGGAGTAACTACGAAGCATAGTTTAAAGGTGAGAGAAATTGAATCTATGAGAAAAATATTGTCGGAAGAGATAAGCGTATACCGAGTCGATGGAATGAATGCAAGGAGGATAAATAGCAATGGATGAGTGTGTACAGAGGTTTGCCAATATTTGAAAAAAATAGGCTTAGGAATTATAATGTTGACGTAAAAGCGGTTAAGGATTAGTGAAGTAGAGGAGAATGATATTAGTTCTCAATTTACTTTTAGTGGTGTGCGCTTATATAGTTATTGGGTGTACAATGAAGGATACGTTATGTTATTGGGGTGGTTATTTGTAAGATTGGAAAAGTTAAGTATACTAAAAAATACAAATTATAGAATGTAAGAATTAATCTAATGTTAAAGAGGGGGTTGTTGGTTGGGAAGGAGGGGTGTCAGATGGATTAATGAAATGTATGTATTTACATTTTCGCTTGTGCCTGCAATTTGAGATCAGTTTATTTTTAGAGTTAATAATATTTTTGATTTTAGCTGCCGTAGCTATCATAAATGTTTCTAATGTATATAGTTGGCAGAAAGCGAATTTTGGAGTGTAGGATTTAGCCATTTTAATATTGCCCTTTGTAGAGAGTAAGGAGTGTTTCTTTCTGTTAACGCTTTTTATTAGATTGGATAGAGAGGCGCCAGTGGAATTGTTATTATTGTGTTTAAAAGAGTAGATACGGTTTTAGATTCGGGTCTTGATGAGGATGACACTTGCCCCAATGTAAGTGTTATTTTGTATGAGGGCTGTTATTATAGTATGTGTGTTATTTATAGTATCGGGATTGTATTGAGTTTGTATGTTCAAGTTCTGGGCCAAAGTTAATTTGGAATTGTTAGGTGGAGAAGATGAGATAATTTGAGGGGTGAGATCAATGGTATTTTTAGTTAGCGGGGGTGGTTGGTTAGTGTAAGAGGTGTTATTAAGGGTTCTGTTTGGTACAGGGAGTTGGGGATGTGTAGAGCTATAGGGTGAGGGGAGAATTAGTATGTTGGTGTCTGTTTGCATGATGTTTTTGGGAGGTATTGTTTAACAGTACAAGCATATATTACTTTACTTTGTATGCAATTGCAATTTAACGGACATTCTCTAGATGTCTGGCAGTTACAATTATTAGTAGCGTTTATAGCAGGTTCTGGTTTCTGGGCAGATTTATGTTTTTGTTTTTAGATGTGATGATGGTTTGGGTTAGAAACACCTGCGCACATATTTCTAAAACCTAAGTTTAATTTAACTTACTTACATAGCAGGACTGAATATAGAATTAAAATATTTCTCAATACAAACGTGACTGTAAATTAAAAAAAGAATACTTAATAATTATAGTTCTAGTCTTTAAAAGACGATTTGTAGGTGCTTCTTGACTTAAAGATCATAAATGTTAAAATAATCCAACCTATTTGCGCTATATCAAGCATTGTGGAGTAACACATCTTAATATAGTTTTTTATTCAAAATAGTGCTGTTTTTATGCAGGTGCTTGAATGAGTTATCTAACATCTTGAAGAATTCTTTAGCAGTATTTGTTTTCGCATTGCAGTTATAGGGCAGGTTAAACCAAATAATCTTCTTCCTTCTAATTCTTTGTTCTTGGGGGGCAGCTAGTTTGCTAATATTGATGTGGGTCTATTTATATATGTTTTAATTTTTTTAGGTAGTGTAGTATTAGTCCGTTGTTTATCGTGTATACCATTTTATGTGTAATTACATTTAAAGGTTTGGTTTTTTCAGATAAAGGGATTATTTTCGTATTTAATTTGATCAGTGTATCTCGAATAAACGCGTGCGTTATTGTAGAGGTTAGAGTCTTGTTCGGAGATATATTTATTAGCAGATAACTTTGAAATTCTGTTAGAGACTGGAATGATTATTGAATTAATTATGGATGTGCGGTAGTTAGATAGCTTATGTATGTAGAAGAGGGTTAAATTTGGTTTGTGGTAGGCGCTAAAGGATTCAGAGTTGAAGTCTAATGTAAGGTCAATGAAGTTAGAGATTCTTTTCTCAGGTTCTATAGTGATGGTTTATCCGAAATTTTAAAAGTTGTGTAGATTTTTAATAGTTTTGTTTTTCCTCGATCTCTTCCTAGAAACTAAAAGTGTGTCGTCCCTGTATAGCCAATCGTGTAAATGTCCAAAGTCATATTTAAATTCATTTAATAAGTACAATCCTACAAAGTATGTAACCCTGGCAGAGTCCAACGCTCTCATAGCGATATCGAAATTATTGGGGAAGAATAATAAACTTGTTTTTATCGAGGACACATACATTGAACAATCGAAGTTGAAATAGATTTGTCATTCGTACATTTGTGTCACTCTTTATTCATTCATCTTTATATATATATATATATATATATATATATATATATATATATATATATATATATATATATACATATAATTAACGTTATTCCGTGTCTATTCTTGTTCATACATATGTCTATATTTTTCCGAATTCTCAATAAGAAGGTTCGTGTCATTATCTACTCACATATACCGAATGTAGTCAAAGTCAATTGTCAAGTTGATCAGTTGTGTAGATATCGATTTTTAATCGATTAATTTCCAAGTGTAACCGAGCACTGATACACCGTTATAATTCGATTGAACAATTGTAAGACACGAGATAAAAGGTGTAATTAAAAGACAACACAAAGAAACCGTTCCATTCTTATCTTTACACAACATTTAGTTGACATATTGAAATGATTTAAAACAAGTTATGAAGAACAGTGTATATAACTTATCTAAACCAAATTAAAAGAACTCTGTAAAAAATCATAGGGCAAACTATATATATATTTTTTAACAAAAGTTGTTATCAGAATTATATATATATGCGTGTGTGTGTGTGTGTGAGTGTATATGTAAACATGTATATATACACGTAGACATTTATATATATATATATATATATATGCGTATATATATTCGTGTGTAGGTGAGTGTATATGAAAATATGTATATATATACACGTAGACATTTATATATATGGTTATATATATATTCATATATATATATATATATATAACGTATTATTTTATTGCTGAAATATAGGGATTCACTACTATATAACAATTAAATGTTTTTATAATTACATTTTCCATATTTTGAAAGTTCCGTCGCTCTTGATAAATAACAAAAATCAGAATGAACCCGTTGTAAGACTGGTCATTCTGGACTTAATAAAGCGTTTATTTTTGTGTCAATATTGTAGTTTTTCGACGAGAAGATTATGTATCAAATTCCTAGGAACACTTCTGTCTTTTTTCAAATACACCTATGCGTTTTTTTCTCGGAATAAATTATCGTTAAGAAACAAAACGAATACCTCGCACTCTTTACAATAGGTATACGTTTTAATGACTCATACATCAGAGTTTAGATTTATTTTGCGCGTGTTTAATTTTAAGACCACTTTTACTTCATGTTATCTGCGTGTGTCTTTGTGCGGGAATTTGCTGTCTATTGAAATACATCTAAATTCATTTTTCGTAATCGATTACTTTCCAAGTCTAACCGATCACAGATAAAACGTTGTAATTCTATTGAAGAATTGTAAGACATGAGATAAAAAGTGTAATTAAAAGACAACCGTTCAATTCTTATCTTTCTCACCATATTCAGTCGGCATATTGAAATTATTGAATACAAGTTATAAAGAAAAATGTATATAACTTCCCTACACTAAGTTAAACGCACTTTTTAATGAATCATAGGGCGAAATATGTATTTTCGAATTAGATTGTTACCAGAAAAAATATATATGTGTGTGTGAGTGTGTGCGTGTGACCGTATATGTAAACATGTATATATACACGTAGCCATTTATATATATATATATATATATATATATATATATATATATATATATATATATATATATCGAACTAAATATAAAATCAAAGTAAACTTTTAGTAGATAGAACCTATAGTGAAATGGTGTAAGCTCAATATACGAGATAGAGCAAGTATAAAGATAGAAGAAATAAGAGTGAAAAACATGTACGAATGTCCAGATTTATTTCAAAATTAGATTGTTCAATGCGAGGTATGTTCTTTAATAAACTAATTTTTATTGTTCTTTCCTTAAGCCAAGGCTTTTCAAAGATCGAAATCTTATCATCAGAGGAGATATACAGATAGATAAGTTGGCTGTGGAAAAGCCAAAGTTCAAACATTTAAAAAAATATTATTATTAAAAATGGAGTGAAAAATATTCTAAAAGTTTAAAAGGGCTATCTAGTTTGTTAAATTTATAATTAAAAATAATTAATTAATTAATTAAATAATTAAAAAAAGTATTAAATAAAGTCTGGATGAATAATTAGATGAATAATAAAATAATTAAGCAATTAAAATATTAAATAATTAAGTAAGACAGGCTCAATGCATAGTTATACCTCTGGCTTGTCCTACTCAATCAAATTAACATTTAGAGTGGGGACAATTTTGGGGATATACCTGTAGCCTGTCTTACTCAATAATATTAACATTTAGGGTGGGGGACAATTTTGGGGATAAGTTTAGACTGCTTGTAACAATGAATTTCTATTATAAATATTATGGGGTGGGGTTGGGCTAGAACAAGTAAACTTAAATGTAATCCCAGTGCGTTGAAGTAGTAAATGACTTTATAGGGTACGTAAAAAGACCGATTGACGGAGTAACCGAGGTGTGTAGTTAAATGCGAGATAAATGGAAACTACGATGAAAATATAGTCGGTACAGAGAAGCATATACAGTGTCAATAGAAAGGGAACAAAGAGGAGATAAGAATAAGGTGAGATTAGAAAGCATAAGAAGCAATGGAAAAGCGTATGCGGGTAAGGTTTAGCCATAGGTGGAGGTTCAGGTTATTGGGTATATATAATTTGAGAAGCAGGGGGGCCGTAGTTAAAAGGGGATTTTGAACGGAAAACAAATTAATGTTGAAAGTATAAAAGGGTTACCGGAGCAGAGGTTAGGGATCCAAGTAATAGGAATCTATAGTTAAAATGTTGAAAATGTAAAACGTCGGGCAAAGATTAGTGTAAACTAGTTAAATATTCTGAAAAGTTTAAAAGGGGTTCCTAGTTGGTTAAATGTATAATTAAATAAAATAACATATAATAAAATAAAATTTAAAAAAAATCAAAAATAGAAATGAAAGTAAAATAAAAATAAAAATAAAAATAAAATAAATAAATAAAAAGTAAAAATAGATAAATAATTGAGAAATTGAATAAGTTCAAAAAGAATAATTAAATGATTAATAAACAAAAAGTAATAAATAAGTAAGACAAGCCCAATGTATAGTTATACATCAAGCCTGTCTCACTCAATCAAATTAAACATTTAGGGTTGAGGCAATTAAAAGAATACGGTTAGATCATTTGCAACAATCGATTTATATTATAAATAGTATGGGGGGTGGAACGAGTAGACTTAAATGTAAAGTCGAAGCGATATGAGTTGTAAGTAGTTTAATAGGGGAAGAAGACGGACCAATCGAAGGAGTAACTAAGGAGTGTAGTTAAACGTGCGGTACATGGAGGCTACGATGAAGACTATTGTCAGTAGAGAGAGGCTTATACAGGGTCGGAAGAGTGGATACAAGGGAGATAAGAAGGAGTTAAAATTAAGAAGTAATTGAAGAGTATCTGCACATGTTGGCAAACAGAAGAATAAAGGAGGTAGAGGGAAACATACAGCGAAAGAAAAAGGAACTAGAATGTTGAGTAGGGATAATGGTAATACAATTAGAGTAGTTAAGGATCGGTAGGGTGCAGGTAGAATGATGTTAGTTCTTAATTTGCAATAAGTGGTATGGGTTTATGTAGTAATTATGTGTACTGGGGAGGGTGTGTTATTAGGATGGTTATTTGTGAGGTTGGGGGAGTTAAGAATAAAAATATGTAAATTAATAAATTATAGAATTTGAAAATTTGTCTGATGCTAGAAACTGGGTTATTGGCTGGGGGAGGGATGTAAGAGGGAGTAATGAAATTAATCTATTTAAATGTTCGCTTGTGCCTGCAATTTGATATGAGCTCATTTTTAGAGTTAAAACATTTAAGCTTTTAGATGCTGTAGCAATCATAAATGTTTCTAGTGTACATAGTTAGCAGAAGGCGGATCCTGGGGTGTAGGAATTAGACCTTTTTAATATAGTCCAAAGTAGATAGTAGAGAGTATTTTTTATGTCAACACTTTTTATTAAATTGGATAGAGAGGTGCTAGTGGCATTAATATTATTGTGTTTGAAAAAGTAGATATGGTTTGAGATTCGGGTCTTGATGTGGAAAGCACTTGCTCCAATATAAGTGTGTATTTTGTGTGGGTTGCTGTTATAGTATTTGTGTTATTTATAGTATCGGAGATGATTTGGGTTTTTATGTTCGAGTTCTGGACCAAATTTACGTCGGAATTATTAGTTGGGGAATATGGGATAATTTGAGGGGTGAGATCAAATCCATTATTAGTTAGCGGGAATTGTTAATTAGTGTAAGAGGTGTTATTTAGGGTTTCGTTTGGTACTGGGGGTTGTATATGAGGAGAGCTTACGGGTGAGGCGGGAATTCGTATGTTGGTATTACTTTGCATGATGGTATTTTGGGGGAATTGTTTAACAGTACAGGCAAATATAACGTTACTTTGTATGCAATTACCATTTAATGGGCATTCTCTAGATGTTTGGCAGTTGCAGTTATTAGTGGGGTGTACAGCTGGTGCTGGTTGTTGGGCAGATTTATTTTTGTTGTTGTTGGATGTGATGATGGTTTGTGCTATATTGGGCATTGAGGAGTACGAAATTTTAATAGAGTTTTCATTTAAAATAGTGCTGTACTTATGTGGGTGCTTGAATGAGTTATCTAAAATTTTTAAAAATTCCTAAGCTATATAAGTTTTAACATTGCAATTATAGGGTGGGTTAAACCAAATACAATTATTTCTTCTAATTTTTTCATTATTATTTTTACTGCGTTCTTGAGGGTTAGCGAGTGTGTCAATATTGATTGTCTTAGTGGGTCTATTTATATATGTCTTAGGTCTCATGGGTAGCGTGGTGTTAGCTCGTTGCTTATACTGTCTTGTCATTTTGTGTGTAATTACATTTAAAGTTTTGTTCTTTTGGATCGAAGGATTATTCTCATATTTAATTTCATCAGTGTATCTCGAGTTAAAGAGTGAATTATTATAGAAGCTGGAAGTGTGTTCGAAGATGGATCTGTTAGCAGCTAAACTTGAGATTCTATTTGAAACTGAAGGGACTATAGAATAAATTATGGATTTTGGGTGGGTAGAAAGGTTGTGTACGTAAAACAGGGTTAAATTAGGTTTGTGGTAGGGGCTAAATGATTCGGAGTTGAGGTCCAGTGTAAGCTCAAGGAAGTTAGATATTCTTTTCTCAGGTTCTATAGTTATGGTTAATCCGAAGTTTTTAAAGAAATTTCACTCCATTTTTAATAATAGTATTTTTTCAAATGTTTGAA
Source organism: Sepiola atlantica (assembly GCA_963556195.1). Classification (NCBI taxonomy): domain Eukaryota; kingdom Metazoa; phylum Mollusca; class Cephalopoda; order Sepiida; family Sepiolidae; genus Sepiola; species Sepiola atlantica. The sequence goes on from OY744524.1 coordinate 155,761,626, forward strand.
CTTTGGCTTTTCCACAGCCAACTTATCTATCTGTATATCCCCGCTGATGATAAGATTTCGATCTTTTAAAAGCCTTGGCTTAAGGAAAGAACAATACAAATTAGTGTATTAATGAATATAACTTGCATTGAACAATCTAAGTTTGAAACCAATCTGGACATTCGTACATGTTTATCACTCTTATTTCTTCTACCTCTATATCTATCTATCTATCTATCTATCTATCTATCTATCTATCTATCTATCTATCTATCTATATATATATATATATATATATATATATATATATATATATATGGGTGTGTCTGTATGTGTCAGTGTATATAAAAATATGTAAATATACACGTAGACATGTATATACAGGGTGGGCCAAAATAAGGGTCCTATCTTTAAATTTGAATAACTTGAATTTGAATAACTTCCACAAAATAAAAGTTAAACTCACCAAACTTTATGTGTGTGTAGACTGACCCTTCCGAGATTTTTTGAAATAAACAAAACAAATTTTAGCCGAAAAACACTTCTTAAAACTTACAAAAACTAAAGTATTGTTTTTTACAGTGTTTTGAGTTTTTTAAGCAAAAATAATGTTTTCTAAATGGGGGTACGTTCCTTAGGGCTAATACGGCTCATGCTTGCTTCGGAAGGGGTCCTTTACTTATTCTAAAAAATTTTTTTTTTTTAAATCAATAAATAAAAAAGTTATGAATTTTTAAAAAGAGGACCCTTATTTTTGCCCACCCTGTATATACATGGAGTGTATTGTGTGTGTGGTTGAAATGATTATATATATCCATATATATATATATATATATACACATATACATATATGTATATATATTATTATATATATATATATATATATATATATGTATGTATGTAACCACCACTCCTATACTGATGAGAGTAAGTGAGCTAAAATCGACGTCGTCTCTAAGTGAAACTTCTTTAATATATAAAAAGTGTTTGTAGTATAAATATAAATATATATATATATATATATATATATATATATATATATATATATATATATATATATATATATATATACATGTCCGGTACTAGCAATTTGCGAATATAACTCTGACAACAGAATGGTCTCATATTCTTTGTGTAGAATACGCAACATTTCATTCTAGCAGAACTTAGGTGACTTCCTAATGTTAAGATTTTTTATATTTAATTTAGTATTGTGTCAAATATTGTATAGAGTCATTTTAGAGTAACGACCTATTTAAATAATGGGAATAACTCAAATTCATCTTGACCATATTCATCTTAATTTCTAAGATATTGCCTATCATGATGTTAAATGAAAAACTATTCTAAAACTAAAATGTATAATTAAGTAAATGTATACAGAAACACCTAAATAGAAGTAAATAATACTGTGATAATTTTAAAAAAACTTTAGAACGACGTAGAAAGGACTATGAAACACTTTACACGTAAGCAATTTTTAATTCAGTAGCAAAAAATACATATAAAAAATTTAAAAAATACAAATAAACAAAACACGTGTTACATTGTGTTATTAGACTAGTTTCATGTATATTTAAAGATTGTTACATACAAATTAATATTAATAATAATTAATATTAATTTATAATATTTCTGCCTATTTGAATATAGTCCATTCTTATAGCATACCAACGTCATAATGAGAGTAGATTACACAATGTAGATGTTAACACCTGATTATATGAAAATAATATGTAAATGTTTTTGATGAAGAACATACAAAATGGTGAAGAAGGGATGCAGAGAAAAGAGTGCGAGAATACTATTCTATGAGATTGATTGTATACGTAGATGCAATTGTTATTGTTTCTTCAGTATTTTCACAATGCTTTAGTAAGTAACGGAGCTGGAGGAAACACTACATGATAGCTTAGAAGAGGATTCCGTAAGTAAACAAGAACAGATCTTTACATGATGCTTCTATACAATCAACGCTTTTATTTATCAGTGTTACGCTCCACTCACCGACCAGGCTACCCATTAAATCGGTCATGAACTTCATAATTCATTCTTCAAACCAACCAGATTTGGTGCAAATTTCTTAAGTCTATGCCTAGATTGGCAACCCAGTTACAGTCATCAATGCACAATAATCTTTGTTTAATTACCGTTCAAAGATATAGTCGGGCACTAAAGTGATTTTCCAATAAGAGATAAGTGTTGAAAGTCAACCGCCCAGATTTTATATATCTCGAAGTTAATGTCTATCAAAATAAGCCCTAGGAGATTCTTGAACTGGAAACACTCATCACAGCTTTAATGCATGCAGTAAGGAGATGCATGTTCCAATGTCCATTACAACTGTGCATATCGTACCCAGTTGGGTTCATACTTGAACGGCGATAAAACAAAGACTATGTGACATCATGAGTGACACTTAGTGAAAAGTTTACGTATAGCCTGATGATTAGTTGTATAAAATATATTTACATTCCAGAAATAATCGTGCATTTCATTAAGGATTCCGTGGGCCGTACATTTTGTGTCACCCTGTGAGTGAAAATGATATTCCAACATTAAGCTGGTAAGACTAACAAAATGGCTGCTCAAATGTAAGCGTGACTTTCCAAATTATGTATGTATTAATCCTAAGCCTGACTGACCAACAGACGGACCGTCGACGGACTGACTAACTGGAAGACAAAACAACCTCTAGTATAGGTGCATAGAAACATCTAAGAACTGCTTGATTTTAATAGGAACTAGAAAGCAGATTCACGCTTATCAGCAGCACTATTCGTTACACAACATTAATGATTTATGAACCGTTCAGCCCACAAATCTCATGTTTTTGTCGACAATATTGTACCCGTAGGAATCTGTAAACGCTTAATTACAAATAGAAGAATAATCTCAGATCATACCAAATAAAATCAAACTTTCTGATCAGAAACATAGAGCAGATATACATAGACATTAAAACAGTAAATAAATACCCCACAAAAATAAAGAATAGATGTTTAAAGTTTCTGCTTCCGTCGCTGCCGACCAACATTCGGAACAACTTAAAGCAGCAATAAACATTTTAAATAACGCTATTTTATACTAATTGACATTTTTGAGTTGCAGATATAAATCTATCTATCATGTTCATAATTAAAGTACAACATCGTCAAACAGAACATTAGAATTCTCAGCGGTTCAGAGACACAACATAATAGGTGAATATAAAAGTGTACTTAATCAGCGTCAAATAGCAGCAAAGTACGGAATTCAACTTTTTACTGTGAACTGAGTGATTTTCCAATTCATCCGAGAAGGTAGACAATCAATATTATCTTGCTTGTGTCATTAATGACCCCCTGGGGTCAGTCTTCATTATTAATGATAATAAGTTTGTATTTCTTTCTTTTATGTCTCTGTAAATATGAACGGATCATGATAGTTTTCTGCAAAGTTACGGCTATTTCTTTATGCGAGGTCGGGCAGTATGGCTGTTATAATTACCACTCTACTTGTTATATCGTGTGTACGTCCGTTACAGTTATGAAATAATAATCCCTTATACAAGTTAAAGGTATTAATTCTTATCCCATGTACTTCGCTATAAGTCAACTAATAAGATAGACTACACTAAATATGTATGTTATATTAACTGTCTACCGGAGAAATTGTGGTCTATATGTATACAGGAGTCTCTTTGTTTAGGAGTATTTTTCATAATATAACATTAGTATTCGTCTAACTTTCTCTGCGGTCCCTTTTTACCGTTTCGTGATTTTTTCCTGATCATATTTATTTACATACTAGCAGAATTTTGTTTGATTCTACAAGTTTTCTATCAAAGGAGCCCCTGGCAATAATGACGTTCAGATACTTGCTCTGAGCTCCACGGCTGTTTTACTGTTTGATGTATTTTTCATGCTTTTGTTAGTAGACGTGGCAACACCAGATCTAAGCTTATTAAACCTGTTATCGAATATGGTTTATCTATCGCATGTGTAAAAATAGTGCACCATCACACATTGCCCGTGTTACCTTACCTATAATTGTGGGAACATTTTATTTTAAATCCCTTAACACTACACTCACAGTTTATTGATTTATAACGCATACTATACATATTCAAATATAAATGAATTAAATTTTTAAAAAATAGGATACCTTTCCACAAATGTGAACTGATTATCGCAACTATAAAAACATATCTATTTCGAAAATATTTGAATCGATTTCCCACAATCTAATATACAGTATTTTATTAATCGTTTGTTCCAATATTATCAGATTAATATTAAATAAAATAGGCAAAAATGTACTTGTATATTAATAAAAATGTTCTCATGAACAAATATATAATTATATGTATTTAAGTTACTCATATATCTCAAAATGGTAAAATGAAAATTTAAATATTATTAGAAAATGTTCTCATGAACAAATATATAATTTTATGTGTTTAGGTTACTCAGATATTTTTTGTAAATATCTCAAAATGGCAAAATGAAAATTTAAATATTAGTAGAACGAACTATATTGATTTAATTTTTCTTTATATTTATTGAAGTCATATTTTCCTTTTCTTTTAAAATTAACTTGTATTAGCATACAGAATACATATATACATGTGTAATATGTTATTATATTAACAACATATATATTACTGTATATATATATATATCCCTTTTCTCAGCTTAAATATAAAATATAATATTGTTTTCAAACAATATATATATATATATATATATAGTGAATGTTTTTATTCAAACATGTACAAGGTCTGCTACACTGGCATGTCGATGTTATCGATCTACAGCTTTCAAGAGCTGAGGTCTCATCAGGCAGATAATTACTTTTTGATCCAACCTGGTTGCTGAATTCCAGCATTTCAAAGAGCGAAATCTTCTCCATACTGCTCCTACGGAAAATATTCGTGTTTTCGTCTTCTCAAAAATCTCCTCAACGGACACTCCTTCAACGGACAATTACCATCTCGACAAACCACATATCCTTTTTACACGAACTTTTTTCACCACATTTTTAATAATATTTTAATATTTTTCAAATATTTTAATTTTGGCTTTTTCTACAGCCAACTTATCTATCTGTATTTCTCTTCTGATGATAAGATTTTGATCTTTGAAAAGCATTGGCTTAAGGAAAGAACAATAAACACTGGGGTATTACAGAATAAACCTTGTATATATATATACATATATATATATATGTATACATATATATATATATATGTATACATATATATATATATATATATATATATATATATATATATATATATATATATATAGGGTATGAAACAAAAAATAGGGCGTATACTTTTGAAATCTGAACCTCTTGTGAAATGCTTAAAGCTCTATACGCGGGATAGAGTTATTGTATAGATACATTTAAAAAAGTAACTAAGTTCAAAGTAGCATGAAGTTTTTAGACGTACAGATATTGAACAAAAATATAAATTTATAATTTAATTCATGCTGAATCTGTCATAGTTATATCCTCAAACGTCGAGTTGAATTTGAAAAATAACTAAACGCGTCACTGATGCACCAATGCAATTTGAAAACGAGCTGTTCGCTAACGTTATATTTAAAGGAAATACTTATACATTAAAAATGTGTGTAATGAACAACCCAAACGACCTTTTATGCACGAACTAGATAGATAACATTTAATTATACAATATGCCGAAAAACTCGTTTTATCAACATATTGAAATGTACAATTCCGAAGCAGAGAAAGAATTAAAAGAAAGCTTTTAGGAAGTTTTTTTTTATTCTGGTGGACTTGAAATATGTTCAATAATGCCTACTACGTCTGAATAAAAACAAGCATTCACTAGTTTATAAATAGAAAATGAATTCCCATTCACGTCATTAAATCAGATGGACGATGAATTACATAGCCAAACTAATCAGAGTATTATAGAACGCAGAATACAGCGAGGGACCTTCGTCTACAGTCTACGTAAAAAAGGTAGTGATATTCGTGTGTGTGCACGTTTCCCCACACGGGTGAAGCATGCACTAAGAAAAATCCACCACACTCTGCCAAGTCCACAAGCAATATTCGCTAAATTGTACTGAGAAATGTTTTTAGTAAAGGTTGATTAAAATGATGATAATCTGTATATACCTGTGCACGAAACAGTGCTCAAAGCTTATTTGTATAAATACCTATATAGGTGTGTATACATTAATACACTTACTATTTGTGGGTAAGGTGATTTTAGCGATTTTGACACAGTAAGTGTACATCTTTCTTAGTAGATTGGGATGTTCGATAGCTTACTAAAATACCATTCTAGTGAACAGTAAAAGTAACGCGCAACATACATTGTTTTTAACGGACCCTTGCTTTCAATTAAATGCGTTGTTTATAATAATGGAAAAATATAATGTATGAGTCAAATTATAGACAATTATAGAAGAAAACTAGACTAAGAGAGAGACCGAGTGCGATAACAAATTGTCTGACCCGGAAAACGTATCGTCGCAGTATTTTTTTATTTAGATATTTATTACAATTTTTTTATCTAAAACATGCATGATTTGCGAGTATCTTTCAATGAGCTATAAAGAAAAGAAGAAAAAAAAACATTGTCTGGACATTTGAAAAAATAAAAAAATATTCTAACATCAGAATTATTTTTGACACACTACAATCCAGTTCACTAAATTATTGTAGGTAAGGATGCTAGCTAGTAAGTCATTTAAGAGTGTATATTGCACAAAATAAAAGACGAATACAAACGCTTATCGCTCATGTGTCTGGTACACCACTACTGGCAGAGAAAGTTATTCACAAATCGAAAAGGAAGCAGTAGATATAATTTTTCAGACACCAAATGTCATCGCTTTGTTCATGGAAAGCATTTTGTGTTGCGAACCGACCATCATTTATAGGTTAAATAGGGTTTACTAACGCATAATGCAAACACACTACAGAGATCGGGAAACACTCTCCTCAATTACAATTTTAAAATGGAGAATCAACCATTTTGAAAGATTAGTCATAATGACGGATTATCTAGACGTATAAAACATTACGCTGAACCTATTAAAGAAAAAAGCTACTGCCTTTCTATAAACTGAAGTAGAAATACACATTTAATTGTGTAACGCCGATAAAAAAAAAACTACCAGTAACACTAAAAACGATCAAACAAAAACCGAAAAATAACAGAAAAGAAAAAGGGACACATTTCGAATGTATTCAATCTGTAGTGACGTTATGGTTACCTCTGATATATTACATGCAAATAATATTATAGGAATTTTATGTTGGTAAAACGGGCATTTTGAGTATTAAAAGTCTCATAAGAAGTTATGTGTGTTGGATAGGTATAGGCAAACATATTGGATGTCTGCTGACACTATGAAAAGAGTGTGCTTAAGAAACGATTACAGATTCTATAATGTCCAGACCCCGGATTATGCTGGCCTTACTGAATAGTTACCATTACTTAATAGCGTTTGACAGTTTCTCAAAATAGCCAGTAATATAAAAATGTAAGAAACGAAACATCGAAGTAACTATTAGTTTTTACATGAACTGAACGACCCGTTCACAGTAGTTGACCTATTTTATGTGACAATAAAACGCAATTCACGTCTAGTGAATTTAACATATTTTCTCAACATTTTGTGGTGGGGTATATTATAAGGGGGCCGTACTATGTGCGTAACAATGGGCAGCCTAATGATAAGTGGATATGTTAAAACTAGTGATTGATTAAGCGAAAGAGGTACACTAACCGAAAAGGCAATTCAAGAATGTTTGTGAGTAAATAGGTCCCCCACTACAACACTTTTCTATCTTATATGATGCCAGTAGAGGCAATGTTTGCGATGAATATTAAAACCGTGTTTGATAGATGATTGCCGATCCATACGACACCAGGATGCGAAAACAATGTCACGAAAGTTCAAGAAAAAAAAATTATTTCGGATGGTCAAAAACAGTAAATACTACTGGGAAATAAGGATAGTTGATAAACGGATTAGAACAATGATTCACACGGTAAAACAGTTCAAATTGTATCCACAAAAGACACATGGACGAGATGGAGAAACGATTCTACGATGCTGTCTAGAATAATACTGTATAGAACCGACTAATGGATGTTATGTTCGACACATTTGAGGTACAACTCCTGCATACAGGTTCTGAACATCGAAAATGAAAAAGTTAACTTCTTTATTGTAATGCATACGGGTCAAGGTTTTAAAAGGTGTGGTTTAGTGTGATAGTGATATTCTCTATATTACGATACATGGACTCCTTTAGACACTTCATATAGAGGAGCGTACGATGACCTCTCTGGGCAGTGTTGGGTCAGTCTTTTTCTAACATACTATGTGTTACTTCTGTAAATACACAATCTGGTAAATATACTACCGTTGTATCTTATTTATTATCGACATTTCAACATCACAACAATATATATATATATATATATATATATATATATATATATATATATATATATATATATATATATGTATATATATATAACATGCAGAATACTGGCCAAAAGAAGGGTAAGATTTATTCCCTCAACAGGATAGTTTCACAGCAATTTAATGTGCCCTCACAGAAATGAAAATCAAGATATACTGCTATTAAACCTCACGTCTCGAATCCTTATTATCATTTTCATTTCATGATTTTAATATTAGATAGTAGATGTGTCAAGGTGAAAGCTTAAGCTTAAAGGATCTAATGAAAAAATGCAATTCATGAAAATCTTGGTTACTGGTGTCTGATAATTATTAATCATATTTAAAGCCAATCCTATATAATTGATTTCTAAAATGAGAAGGGTTTCTATATTTTGCTCATAAAACTGCAATAAAGTCGGGCTGTATTATTTGATGTATAATACACATTTTAAACATTTCACAGCAATCTGATGTATATTCATTCTCATGAAATTAATGCACCAGAATTACCAATCCACGCGCCTTATCAAGGGTTTATAAAATGCATAATGATTGTTTAGTTGGTTCAGGAGTTAATCATGTATTGAGTGATATATAAACATATATATATATATATATATATATATATATATATATATATATATAGAGAGAGAGAGAGAGAGAGAGAGAGAGAAATTTCAGATCCTGAAATATATGTATAGTTAATAAAAAAGGTAGATGTAAAAGATGTACACGTGCCGCGTTGCAACTACTAACACTATTGTTCCACGTCGATTTCATTTACCCATTTATAAACTGTTAAATACTATTTTAGACACTCTAATTGCATAACTAAAACTAATATTTTTTTAATTCTATATTACTATTATTAGTAGTAGTATTATTATAAGTAATAGTAGTAGTGGTAGTACTACTAGTAGTAGTAGTAGTATGATCATCATCATTATTATTATAATGAGGTCTTGAGGTTTATACTGTTATATTACTTGTCTATGTAATATTCTTCAAACATCGGGCTTTATTTTAGTTTATGAAAAGTGATACCTACTCGAATCAATCCGAAATCTCTACAATGTGCGTCACCCACCCTAACCGCAAACCCCTCACCAACTCACCCCACATATATATATATATATATATATATATATATATACATTATTACCTTCTATATATATATATAATATCGCTCTTATGAGGTTTATATACGTTTGAGTATTCTTAACTATTTGCTTTATCATAATACGCGTATATTTGACATTCTGCAACATTTATCTAAGATGATATTATCGTTTGTGTTACTTCTTGTCTTTCTTTTTTCTATACATATCTCTATTTATGCGTTGTTATTTTCAGTAAGTATATATAACAAAAATACTGTATATTAATTACAGATATGAGAGCAAAATATGTTTGTTAAATATTATCAAACCAACTTAATATATTATGAATGATTCAGAATATGAGATTTAAATGCGTGGTTTGGTTGAAAACATTTGAAATACTATGAACTGAATTCGTGAAAAAACATTAAGAAATACTAAATAATGTGTGTAGTATTTTTATTAACTTACTTTAGAATCATCCCAGCTTCATACCTTTCTTCTCTTAACTACATTTTGAACCTGCAACATACTAACAAATATTTCTGTAAAAATTAAACAAAATTAAATTATATATAAGATGAAAATATCCATTTCATAAAATCTCGGTGCTCGCATCAACTTTTACAGCCGCAGGCCCCACAGGTGATATTTGCTGAATTCGTCTCGACACGAGAAATCATCAGAATCCTTCGAGAGCACTCAATCGACCACACCAGAAGCGTTTCCAACAAACATCACGCACTGTCGTATGTATCATATATAGCTAAGATAGAGTGGCTGTCTATTTTTTAAACATCAACAAGCACAAAAAAAATGATTGTAGAAAAACATTTTTAATCAAATATGATTTATTAAACTTTTTAAACAGCATCTCTGTAGGTGTTGCAGGTGGTCTGAAGTTTCCACTGTTTAGTTTTTGTAAGTGATTTATTGCACACAAATAAGTCTACCCGGTGTACGTTCGTGGCAGGGACAGTAGATCTATCTATGGTAGTTAAAAATAATTCGTCGTCTTGACATCATGAATAATTATAAAAAAACTACCGATCACGACTAAATATTACAATGATGAAACCGTTTAAGAAAACACATATTTCTCTTCCAAACACGGACTGAAAACATAGTTTCTTATCTTTTTTTTTAGTAAAACTAGTCCGTATAAAAAAAGCTGGGAGAAATTCTGACCGCACATCATACATCAGATTAAAACTGTTTTTGGTTTTTCAATGTCGAAATTAATTCATTAAAAGCACGCGTCCTATTTAGCTATTTAATGAAGGTCAGGTAGATAAATACATTTCCATGGGGTATTAGTGCATATTTAAACACGTAATACCCGATAGGATTAGAACTCGCATGATACAATCCTATAGTCCGATATTGCTATTACTAATCATGTATTTGGTGATCTATTATGCCATTACAATGTGAAATCCTATTTGTAATAATGGTGTATTTATAATGCTGCATTTAGAATGTTCACTTAGTAAACATCTTCTGTTTTGTGTTTACGTTATTTCATGTGAAAACCAATTCCGTATTGTAAACCATCCATTGAGTACAATGGAGTTAACACAAGTTGTTATTTTGCCTTCGCCATAAGATGTGCTCATTAAATCTACACCTGAAACGTTTACAATGCTAGTTCAATCTAAAACGTAATACAAACGATAGAAAAATCAATGGGCGGACCGATAGACAACGAACGAACGAACGCACGATACAGCATTTAACCTAGACGGGTTGAGCCGGCTTCATCCGAAGGAGTAGATTATATGTAATATCAAATATTACAAGAGCTCTCCAGTCGCATGTATATCACAGTCAGGAGAGAAAACGACGTTAGGTTTTTACAATTCTTGTAAGGAGGTGGCACCGTACTCTAACATACAGCGTCTACTATTCTCAAATAGTCGCCTATCTGGTACTGATCTGAATCAACGTTGCTTAATTTCGGTTATTTAACGAAATCCGCTGTATTAACGTGATGATGCCCTATACAACTAATGGAAACATCAATAGACGAACAAATTGACAACTCGATAAACAAAGTGATGGACAAATCATTTGACAAAAAGATTGACGAACCGATGGACAAACTGATGAAAAATCTATGGACGAATCGATGAGAACAACGATGGACACATCGATGGACGAACTGATGGGCACACAGATGTACAAAGTGATGGACAAATCAATGGACGAACCGATAGACCCATCGATTGATAAATCGATATACGGAATTATTGACGAAGTTATGCACACCGTATTTTATAGAAATATCTAAATGTATCTAAAAAAAAATAGTTGAATGTTGAAACATTGTTTCTATAAAAAGAAAGAAGTGATTAAGCTTCGTTATTTAAGAGCGTGTTTTCGTCTGAGTTAATGAGAATGATGTTCGAAATGTTGGTAAGGATTACTTTTTTACTCTTTCTGAATCCCAATCAAATTGGTGTTGGACGTGTTCTTACTATTTTCATCGACTCTTGGGAAAAGTATTTTGTTTTGTTTTTGTGTCAGATATTGTCCGTCTAATTAGCAACTCCTCCTTAGTCCCCACCCCTTTCTATGAAAAGACTGTAAGAAAATCTGATGAAGAATCAACGTTATCACGCGACTCAACTGCGTTTATATTTTTATTCGTTCTTTAATTATCCTCGCAAATCAAAGAACATGAGGAAACGTGTATATGTATTATTGAAGAGAAAAATATGGTAATTTCTTAGCTCTATGAAATAAATTCAAAAAATAATAATATATTTTAATAATGTATATACATTAATAGCGAGTAGCCGGTGTCTTTCAAATAAATCTAATGAACGGGAGACAAGTGCACTCTCTCTCTTTCTCTCTCTATTCATCTCTCTCTCTATCCCTCTGTCTCTCTCTTTCTCGATCTGTTTCTGTCTCAATAAAACACAAAGCATTTTACTATGAAAAGCATAGATTTTACGTTAGGTTTTAAGAAGCTATAATAGTACAAATTTAAACAAAATAAAAATCGCTCCAGACAAGGCATGAAACCACTTGATGTAAGGAGCTAAAAATACTACTTCAAGGTCATAAACTAGTCAACGTTAAGTGCCAGATTGATAGATACCGACCCAGTAACCACTACGAGAGGTCGCGTATACTGTTCATGTGTCAGGAGTGTGTTACTATTTGTCTCTGAAACATGGGCTGTTTCCGCCTGCACACTAAAAAAACTGCACCATAATGACAAAGCAATGAACAAATGGATCTGTTTGGTGAGGCCTGAGCACAGCATACCTTTTTGGTATCTACTCGCACAATTCAACTTAAAAATCCTCGCGGAAATCATGCTAAAGAGCAGACTGCGTTTGTTGGGGCACGTTGAGCACAGAAGTGGCTGGATTGCTCAAATCCGACAGTTTAATGTGCCAGCAGATATAACCACCACTGGCAGACCCAAATTGTTCTGAAGGAATGTGGTCACACGTCGTAGGAAAGCCATGGGTACAGGTTTCGTCAAACCTCACCAAAGACAAGAATGAAGATGAAAACTTGGATCGAAACTAGACAATCAGGCCTCACCCTCATCAGAGGATTAATTGTGGCCTGATTAAACAAATAATCCGGTTAATGATGATGATGATGATGATGATGATGATGATGATGATGATGATGATGATGATGATGATGATGATTATGATGATGATGATGATGATGATGATGATGATGATGATGATGATCTTTACAAATGTCTATTTAATAATTATGGTTGTTGAGTCGGAAGATATAAAGTCTAACTTAGACTTCTATGATTTCGAACATTCTGGCACTCACTCCGTATTTTAAAGACGGTCTGTTGATTCTTTAGAGATTAAAAATCCGACTCCACCTTCGAGCCTTCTTACGAATCCAACTTTGACTTGTTCCCAAACCTCCGAGCCCGCAAACCTGCTAATAATAACTGGTTTATCAGTTTGGCTATTTAAAAATCACAGTTTTGTTGTATCCAATTCCCGCCGAACTATATGTTACTCCTCCTCCTCAGACCGTCTGTCTCCGTTGATCTTACTCAAAATCCAACTGAAAAATGTGCAGCCTTGTATACGTAACCAACGGTAATTATTAGGTATGTGAGGCGAAGCTGCTTGCATCTGTTTCAAATTTAACATGACGGACTTTGAACTAGTGTGGCTGTTTAGCTTCGATTAAATGAATAGAATATTCATCACACATACTGTAAAATGCACTAAGCTGCATTTTTTCGTATTGCATGTGAATTGCAGACGTTGCAGACGATAGATTCTCGGCCAAAAGAAAAAAACGGGGGAGGCATAGAAGAAATTGAAAATATCTTTTATTTTATATTAGGCCACCCATAATCTTATTTATTAAAAAAAAAAGTGCCTATGAAACGGGGAGTCATGTTGGAACCGGGCTCTATGATGAACCCCCTTGGGTGGGCATTGTGTGGCAGATATCTCCAGTAATCATTATCTTGGGTAGTTCAGTTCAGGGTGGGCGAGGGAGATAGGAAACTGACATCTCGAATTTCGAGCACACTCAGATTGAATTTTAACTCGACACAACATAATGAATTATCATAAAATCAATCGCCCACCCACTATGCTAATTAAATATTAAAATATTGTTACTTATTCTAATTAACAAATGACAAATATAAAAGTAAAGTAAAGTAAGTATATAAACAGAAACAACCACAAGATACGGATAAATGTAATCAAGTTCCGAGCCATACAGGAACATATATTGTATTTTGTGTTCCTTATTCCGGTAAATCTATCGTTTTAACTTCTCAATTCAAACCGTGAAAAGAATATTGCAGATTAATACACACACACACACACACACACATATATATATATATATATATATATATATATATATATATATATATATATATATATATATATACTTCGGGGAGAGTAGATTCTTGGATCTTATCAGCTAGCATCTCATTGGATGTTTTGCTCGTCTTTTCAAACTTTGAGTAGTGGTGGCAAGACAATAGCACCTTCTTTTGTGCAACAGTCCATGGTGGGACTTTGAAGCCTCTTATGTTTCTATTTTTGTTGCTGTAGTTGATGGAGATAGGGGTCCAATACCTTTTGTCTCAAGGCCTGATGGCTGACCCTGGTTGGCCTCTGTATTGGCTGGATCACCATTTTCAGATGCAGGAAGGTTTACACCATTGCTTACATCTTTCCGCCTGGTGTATGAACGGGTTGATGGGCCTTTTTATCCTGGGGGGCGGCCTGCCAGTATTTATTTTTGTTTTTATTAATATTTTTTATCATTCATTTCTTCATTGTCAACGGCTTCTAATTCTTTATTCGAAGCTGCCCTCTATAAATATCGGGAGACGTGCTGGATGGCTTGAGGAGGCAGCACACTATTTTTCTTTGAATATTTGGTCAGAGTTTACTTCAAGTTAAAAGTATCCTCATGTCAGAATCTCTGACAAACCCCTGTACAGAGAGACCGGAAACACCCGAAGGTGGTGTCTAGTAGGCATTCAAGTTCTCCCCTAGTAGGCATTCAAGTTCTTCCCTTTTAAGCATTCAAGTCAATATATATAATAATGTGCTAAGGCAATGTTATGTGTGTACGTATGTTATAACCCTCTACTCCTATTTTAAAAGATAGGATCACCCGATCACCGACGATACGTTGCAAAAAAAGCATTACTTAAAAAAAAAGTCATCTGATGCCGTTCTTGTGTCGAATGATAAACTTGAACTAAAATAAATCTTCTCGGGCTAGAATCTTAGAAAGACGCAATGCACTCTCCCATCCTCCATTCCTCATTTTCTTCACTCCACTTAAATTGACTCCCATTAATAGATTAACCTGTTTGTTTGTGTTAGGTTCTGATTGTTTTTTTGTTTTTTTACATCCCTGTTTTATTCATGTAATTGCATGTATATATATATATATATATATATATATATATATATATATATATATATATATATATATATATACATATATATATATATGAACAACAACAACAGTTTCAATCAATTTTTGAATATCTGAAATAAGACGGTCTCTCAGAATAAAAGTACTATCGTGGTGACTTAGATGATTCTAGTTAAGAGTTGCATAGAAAATGTTATCACATTAGACATATATTTCACCCCGTTTGATGGCTTAGTGCCTAATTTGTTCCCCAATGTAATTTGTTATATTTTGTGCAGAAAAATATTTCAAAGTGCAGTATCTGTTCTGTTCAAAGAGGTTACAATAATATTGTGGAATCTGCGTTCGTTCCGGTCGTCCCTTGAATGAATATATCTCACAAACTACTACAACGGTTTTGAAGATAGACCCCCATAACCAGATTTAAGCACGGCATCAATATACAAGAGATGAATGATATAACTGTGAAATGTTTATGGGTTCCGCTTGTACCTATTAAATAGTGTTTACTATTTCATCCAATACCCTCCAGCAAAAACCTATTTAAACCACCATCTATATAATAATACTGTTTAATAATTTTGCTCATGGTTATTCAAAAACAACAACTCGCCGACGATTTAGAGTGTTGTTAGCAACTATTGCAAGACAACAAAAATCAGTTATTTATGTTACAATAGATATAACATGGATCACAACTTACACCAGAGTCAAGTTGTAAATTGGCGTAGTAGACAGCAGTATGTACATTTTGTCCAAAGTGATGAAAACGCTTATATCAGCAGTCAAAGTTTTTACCTGGGTATTTTAAGATGCGAAATATATTTTGTTCATCTATTCCTTTGATGGAAGTATGCTCACCAATAGCGAATATTGCTGGTACGATTGACAGGTGAGATCGCTAAAAGACGGACACAAATGAAACATAAAAATTTTCTCGTTCACCAAGAAAATGCACCGTGTCACAAGTTGCTCGCAACAATATCAGACGTATATGAATTGTTTTAGAATTTTTTGTGCACCCATACCATTTTCTTAATATAATCCGCTGCGGTCTGTTTGCAAACTTCAGAAAAATGCTTTAGGAGAAGGGATTTGGCTCCAAGGAAAAGAGATATCTAAAACCGAAGTGTGTTTCGAAGACAAAGGCAACTCTTGCAATGTAAATGCATCAAATTGTTAGAGAAGCGTTGGATGAGTTCATTATCTTTTGAGAGGGCTATGTTGATCTATATTGATAGTGTAATTTGGAGATCCTTGAGTGTTGTCTAATCTGAAATAACATTAATAAAACGTAGAACATATATAAGTACATGCAAACTATAATAGGAATGCCTATGTTAATTAATAAGCTTATCAAGCATACAATTTCAACATCTTTTTTTGTAAATGAAGTTGTTAACGTATAATAGACAAATAGTAAATATGCCGTAAAATGATTATTATTCACACTAATCCTTCTGAAACTTCGACGATCAAGATAGTTTGTGATTATATTGAAAAACAGGTCATTTTAATTATCAATGTTGTACGCAATACATGCAGTCGCAGGTATAAAAATAAAAATGAGATAAAAATGGAGCTGATAATAAATGATAATGAGAGAAAGTTAAGTGAATATTTCATTGAAAAATGATAATTTTCGTTTTAGAGGGGTAATTCTATCCGAAACAGTTCGTGTATATGTATAAACTTTTAGATGTGAATCCTGTGTTGTTTATAATATCCTCAGAAACGACTAGAGAACTACAAATTATAGGATGTTGAATGCTGTCATCTTTGTTCACTGGCTGTGAATTGCTTACATATTTAAATAATCTGCAGCTGACACCACTGTGCGACATTTATACAAATAATAATAATTATAATACTAATAATAATAATAATAATAATAATAATAATAATAATAATAATAATAATTATAATAATAATAATAATAATAATAAAAACTATAATAATTATTAAGAAAATATACTGCTATTCTTGGCTTCTAAAGAACTAATCAAAAGATACAATATATAAAAGCCATACATGTGTTTGGGGATGTAAATGCCCACCACCGCGACTGGTTGGGATTCTCCAGCCTTACTGATGCAACCGGCAACTCTACGTACAATTTCTCTTTAGCTCACTCCCTCTCTCAGACTGTCGATTTGCCAGCCCGAATCCCCGATCGAGTAGACCAACAAGCCTCACTTCTAGACCTCTTCTTGACCTCAATACCCGAGGCTTGTGTGACGAAAGCTCATAGCCCACTCGGGAATGCTGATCATATTGTGCTAATGATACATATCACCCTAAAAAGTGGTCCGAAAGCTGATGAACCGTTGCTCAAAACAACAAGATACTACGAGCAAGCTGAGTTTGAGTCAATCAGAGATCACATCAGCGATGCCCCATGGAGAGAAACTTTCTCACTCCCTGCCAACCAGTGTGCAAACGAATTAACTGAATGGGTCAAAACATGCATTGAAGCCTATGTCACCATGCGAACATTTTTTAGCAAGCCCCACTCTCATCAATGGATCACTTCGGAATGTGCAGCTGCCATTTCTGAGAGGCAACAAGCTTCCGTAAATTCGGCCGCCATAAGTCAGCTACTAATAGGCATAAATTTATAGACTCAAGAAGTAATTGCAAGGCCGTGATAGGCGAAGCGAAGAGAAAGTCTAATGAGTTAACAAAAAAACGCATCCCGTCACAGAAGCTAGGTACTCGCGATTTCTGGAAAATCTATAATAGTGTAGTGAATAATGGTCAATCTACGATTCCCCCACTATCAAACCACAATGATGTCGATTGCACAGCCACTGATAAGGCTGAACTACTTGCAAAGCGTGTCGCTACTAACTCTACTTTAGTCTCAGATAACCACCCTCTCCCTGAATTCCCTTTGCGTGCCGAAGCCACACTTGATAACATGGTAATCACTCCATCCCAGGTAAGAGACATCATAAAAAACCTTGACACCTCTAAAGCTTGTGGGCCTTATTTTATACCTGTAATAGTAGTACAGAAATGCTCTGCTGAACTGGTCCCTGTCCTCTCCAAACTCTAGAATGAATGTCTAGCCGAATCTTGCTCCCCCGATAGCTGGAAAATTTACTTTGTGGTACCGGTCTACAAGAGTTCTGGGAATAGAACCGACCCTCAGAACTACCGCCCAATCAGTCTACTGCCGATCTTTGCTAAACTCTTTTAATCCTTAATCAATCTAGCGATAGCACGGAACTTAGTTAATGCTAAACTTCTATCTGACCGCCAGTATGGATTTAGACAAGCACGATCGACTGCAGACATCCTAATGGTCATCTCTGAACGCATGTATCATACACTCGACAAGGCAGGTGAAGCTATGGCAGTAGCGGTTGATATATTCAAGGCCCTTTACAAGGTATGCCATTAATGGCTTCTCCAGAAAATACGCACATACGAGATTACTGGGCAACTACTTAATATAATTAGATCCTTCCTAAACAAAAGAAAACTCCAGGTTGTCCTCGATAGACGTTCATCCAAGCAACATGACATAAATGCTGGTGTACCCCAGGGATCAGTCCTTAGACCTTTGTTGTTCCTGATCTATATAAACGATCTCCATGATGACATAGAGTCTGAGATTGGTTTATTTGCTGACGACACCACGTTTTACTCTCGCCATGTTGGCAAAACAGACGCGATCATATCCGAGGCAATTGTTGAATCTTTACAACATGATCTGCAGGCTGTAGTGGATTGTGGTCATAAATGGTTGGTAACTTTTAATGCCGCAAAGACAAAGCTCTTTTCCTTCAATAACTACAAAAAACCTCTCCAACCACCGATTGTCATGGCTAATAACACACTACCTGAGAGTTTCTCATTCAAACTCCTCGGCCTAACCTTCACAGGTAACATGAATTGGAACAAATACATTGAAGACATTGCCAAGGATGCCGCAAATAAGGTTGACTCCCTCTACCGTACTAGTAAACTCCTTACACCTGACATTATCCTGTATGTCTACAGAGCCACCATTCGCCCATGCATGGAGTATTGTTGCCACATATGGGCTGGTGCATCATCTACAAGTCTCTCCTTCCTTGACAAGCTCAAAAAAAGAGTCGCCAACCTAATAGGTCCCTCACTGTAAGCCAAGCTCCAGTCTCTGTCACATCACCGCATTGTAGCATCCTTATGTTTGTTTTACAAATACTTCAATGAATTATGCTCCGATGAGTTGGCTACTCTGATGCCCTCTCGACGTAAATGGACTAGACAAACTCGACAATCAACTAAATCTCATTCATTCACTGTGGAGGTCCCCATATGCCGGAGAGCCTTCTACACAAATAGCTTCTTTTCTCGTGCCGCTGGCCTAAGGAACTCTCTTCCTGTCCCCTGTTTTCTCCGACAGTACTTATATGCAGAAATTTAAAACTAATGTAAACAGACATCTCGCTGCTCAGATCCCAATTTAGGCTGACCCCCCAACCTTCTCCCCGTTTCTTTTTTCTCAGTAGCCTTTTACGTCTACAATGGCGGCTCGTTTTGTTTGGGGTGAATTATGTTTAAAAAAAAGAAAGACATACCACAACTAATAACACAGACAAGAAATGCCAAAAAACGCAATTAAACAAGTCTAAAAACATACAAAAAAGAAACCTGACTCTGTTTCGGAGGTTTGCCACTGAGAACTATGAAAACAAATGCACTTTCACAACCAAACAAAAGCGTACAAGCGTACACCGGAACCAGTTTTTACAAATGTAATTATGAACTCCTATGGGGCATATAAATACAAAGAGAAAAGTTCATCCAAGAAAAATTACAAATAAAAGGTATAAAACATGGTACATTCGCCGCCCCAAATGTCACAGGGTATAGATACAGACGAACCGAGTAAATAAATATAGCTTAGATAGTGAACTACCGAAAATAAGGAACATGAATAAGAACAGCATTACTGATGATAGCAGAATCACATTGAACAATCCTCATCAAACTGAATCAAATTAAGTGAAATTTAGATTAATGGGAAGATTAGCACTCTACAAAACACAGCACTACTAAATACAGCTGCAGTATAAAGAAAACTGCTTCTCTTCCCAATATCATAAAAATGTGTCCAGTTGATTTTGAATGTATACATACATTTATATTTACTGATGGCAGTGTCGCCTTCTTTTGCTCATCTAACAAATGAATACAACGTAACTAATAATATTCCATTTAATGTTTACTATATTTCTTTCGAATGCGATCAAATCTTACCAGTTGTTAATCTATAAATGCATTTATTTTAAAGGAGTTTCTTTCCCTGCCGCTTATTTAAAACACAATCAAACATCATTCATTACTATTCCGTTCTTGTTTTGTATTATTTTCTAAATTGCATAATGGTAATTCCTGTAATTTTTAATCCGTAGACTTATTTGTCCCTTTGGAAATAACATGAAATAACTCATTAGAATCCACTTCATGTCTTGTATATGGTTGGAAAGAAAGTAATATCGTACTTTTTACTTCATAACTTTGCAGCCTTATAAGTTAGACATAGTTCTAGACTTTTTGGTGAATTAGTGTCTTAATATTTTGAATTGCCTTTCAGATATAGTAATTAGTTGAAAAATATTTAGTGTAACGGTTGACGCTACAAAATTATGATATGATTCATCCTGTTAGAAATAAAGTTGGAGAAGTTATATTTCACATGAGCTAGAGGTTGCCAACATTTTATACTTCATTTAGCACTGCATTAATAATTTTAACTTAGGCAGATTACTTATACACAATTTTAAAAAATAAATGCATTAATATCATACTAACTAGAAAATAAGTAATTTACTAATATCGCATGCACATATTAAAGTTAAAAGTTATTGTGTTATTATTTTTAAACATTGAAAATTTGAAGTTTATTCAAGTATTATGTATTTTAAGAGTGCTATTTTTTCCTGTTTGTTTGACATCTGTCTGTGGATGTTGGCGCACATCATATTACTGCTGGATAGAGATAGATAGATAGATAGATAGATAGATAGATAGATAGATAGATAGATAGATAGATAGAGAGAGTGAGAGAGAGAGATGTGTGTTATTTCAAGTTTAGACTGATACCAAACATTACTTACTGTTACAGTGGAAATTGTCTTTTAGCACAAATATGTCGTAGAAAATTGAATCAAAATATTCATGTTATGTTCATAGCGTGATAAGTATTCATTCATAAATAATTAAATAAATAAAATGTAAAGTACTAATGAATATAAAAGTTGGTTCTGAGACTGTCGTCAAAAGATAAATCGATAAGAAGGTATTTATTGATGCTATACTTTATATCCGCAATGTGTACTACATGTTTCTCTACTTCGAATCTGTTACCTTTGGGTAATAACAAACAGATAATTATGTTAGTGAATGAATGAGCATTTTAATAATAGATACCATTTTCCAAATAGCATCGTTACCTCCCATATATTCATTAAAAATGATGAATAGCTGCAGAACTCTTTCAGCCAACCGCGTTTGACACAGTCTTACTATCTCCTGAACAACACTTATTTTACTTTGTGCATGTGAAAATAGCGGTGGGCTGTCCTTGCACTTATATTTTTCATTTATTTAACAGCAAATCATCTGAAATATATGAAAGCCTGGTTGCCCACTCATTGTCTGACAATTGCGTTAAACTTTGGAAAATGATTTTGCTAACGCATAATAATTTCTTTACGCTGTTCGAACGATCGGGTCACTATTTTGCCCAACGAAAGCCATTACACCCTAGCTAAAAAACGAGGCGTATAATAAGAACCCGATCCACTACTTCTCGAGTAACTACTACATTGCAGTTTTCAAACCCGATGTAAACACAGTCTTGTTAAGCCGTTCTCTTAAATAATAAAATCCTCACCAGTGACAACCATATTTACAAATCCGATCGCCGTTTCGACAAATTCAATACCCCTAATATTCGAGTGGAGTTTCGGCCTTGATAAGCGGTGACACGTTAGTAAAAAAAACAGTTGGTAAAATAATATATTGCTGGCCAATATTGTTCCCTTCGAAATAACTCTTTAGCGATTACCAGTCATCCTTGCGGTGACATTTTATATGACAATACATTTTTTCCATTAAATTCTATGTTTCAGGACATAATAATAATAATATCCTTAAAAATATATAATAGATCGTTCTTCTACCCAGTCAGTTGATGGAACACATTATTTTTCCTGTAACTCTCCTTAATACTCAACCCTCACAAAACATATTGAAATGAGTAGAATCGTTAGTTTTTACCATATTCATAACTTGATTTTCAGATCGTCAGGCATTTCCTCAAATCTGTGTTTAAGAGTGTTCGTAGAATTTGAATTACTTCCAGATACTGAACACTTTCTGTTCCCAACACCTTTCTACGCTCTTGTACAAGGGAAAGTCTTATACAATCGTTATCAATCGTCTTTGACATTTTACAGTTTTGATATTCCAAGTGTCATCATCAATGCAAACAATATCAACGACCTATGGCCTGGATATCAAATCTCATTTTCAAAAGAGGATTGATACACATGGGAAAGTAGCTAAAAGTCGCAACAACAGCGATACATGAAAAAAAAAACCACTAAAATTATAAATTAAAACAGAGTATAGCAAAATAAATATATCTACGTAACTATTTTATTTCAATAATTTTAGGTAGACTATGAAACAATAATATTTTCTGTTTTGCTTAAAGGTTTGCATTTCTTTCAAACTATAAATTTTAATGGAAACATTAAGAAATATGCACTCTAACATATGAATATATTTCTTAATTAAAGTGTTTTTATTTATTCAAAATGTAATCAAAATTACTGGCATTTAATTCTGCATTGTTTCTACTAAATGTGTTTCGTTTTGCAGCTTTGGGGATTATTAAAATCCCATTGTGCTCCTTCTATCAATATTTTTAATCAAGTAGTTTATGATCTAAACTACTGGAAACCCGCTGATTTTGCTTGCTTGTTCATGGACATACTTGATAAAGTCATCAATCTATTGACGTCACAAAAAGATATCAATTATAACATATATGAGGGGAACTGGGCAGTATTAGTGACGTCAAATAAGAGGGCAATATTTTTTGTTGTCTAGATGAAAAAAACAAACTTATCTGTAATAAATCATGTATAATGATTTGTCTACAATGTGTATTGTGTTTTGGTATAATATTAGCGAATTAGAGTTGATATGCCGTTACACTGATACTTACACCAAATGGAAATTAACTTGATTTCAACACGGATTATGCGATCGTTTCGAACTACAATAGATATGCTAGTTGGATTTACCGATATTTTCTAAACAATTTATCGATATCTATCGACGAACGCAACGTCTGAAATAAAACGATATTAATATATTTAGATGGGAGAAAGAGTATATTTTCAAGTTCGATACTCTTTACTAGCGTATTCATCATATATGTTATATTACTTTTATTCACTCCAAACAAGACGTATTGCTATTGACACGCAAAGGACTACTGTGATAGATGTAATGTGTTTCTTTGGCCGGTAGATCTAGGCATCAAGATGATAGCTCATATTATATTTAAATTGCAGCATGTGTGTATTGTCAGGGGGAAAAGAGCAGTGATGGAATCCTAAATGTAAACAGTTCAGAGAAAAATGTTATCAGATTAGAAAATATCCGGCATCTTCAGTGAAGGGGTGGATTTTTACTACTCGTTGCGAAGGTATTTTAAGTTTTATCTTTATTTTATATTTTCCTTTTGCTGAATCCTCTTAAAAATATATTGTATATCCGAAAGACTTTAAGTTACCAAACAGTGTTATTACGTATTTAAAGAGAGATATTAACGAATTCTATTTCTACGAGTTTATTGAAACCTTTTCTTCTCATTGTTTTATCTGCGTGGTTCTATACAGTCAAGCGTTTTGCCTGAACTGTTCATAAAAAATAGGAAATATTACTTTTTTATTTAAAGAAGGAAAATTGAGAGACTAAGAGGACAGAAACAAGTATATGCATCTAGCTTTTCAAAGAAAGTATAACATAAACAAAGCAAGTTGAACTATTCCAATATCTCTCGTTGTTCTGACTTAACGATGATGAATCGTACAAGGATGACTGCTTGTTTTGGTATTGTTTTATTTGTACTTAGTTTTTTTCTTATTTCGACAATATGCATTACGTACACAAGTTCAACAGAGCAAGCGTTTAGCTTTTTTTTTCGTAGAAAACAGAAACAGTGGCCTTTTTTGAATTCGAAATATGTTCTGAATAAAAGATAAAGAGACAAAACAACATTATCTTCTTTCGAACTTATATGAAAATATACACATTACGAGTTGAATAACCATATACAACAGGTTGCATGTAAATATAATGATTCATTTTATGAATACGTATTTACTTCCTTCTCCCTTCTATAATAATAATAATAATAATAATAATAATAATAATAATAATAATAATCATAATCATAATAATAATAATACAAACTTAATTGAGCAATATAATCGGCTATTTTTTAATGTTGAATTAGTGCTTGCGGTGCATAATCTCAATAAAGTAAAAATTTTCGAATTTTTAATTGTTTAAATTTTTTAATGACGCCAGCAAATTATTCTCAGCTTTTTATATTTTTCAATATTATAATATTCTTTAATTGTAAGACGTTACGACTAATCAGCTAACATTGTTATCTCATTCTTATACATATATATATATATATATATATATATATATATATATATATATATATATAAGGAGATTGTACTTAGCTTGAAGCATTGCTGGTAAATATAAGTGCAGTTTAGTAGTCCGAGGCTGTAGCAATGTGATGTAGTTGCCGGAAGATGGACAAAGTGAACAGAAATAAACGATGAGAGAAAACGAAACTCAAAACGATTCATTAATAATTTCACGACAATCTGATTAAATTCTAGAATAGTAAATACTGTCTGGTAAATAAAAGTTCGGCAAAAGGTAATCTTTAATTTTCGAAAGAAAAACTTTCATTTTCAAAAGACAACAATAGAAGACCGAGAGGGTCGAAAAAAACGGGAAAAACCGGTGTCAAACCATTGAAACACCGCAGCAGACAATTGCGAGAAGGAACGCAGAAAATGTCAAAATTTAATTAAATAATTATTCAACTAAAGTTAACATATTATTAACATTTGTCTATTTATATACTAATTATTATTATTTTATTATATTTTATTTTATATGATTTATTAATTTTGTTCTTCTCTTTTTTCTTTATTCAATTTTAAATTTAAATTTACGTGTGGGCCGTTATTATTATAATATGTGCAAACAAAGGGCGAACACTTTAGAAAAAATATGTTTTGAAATGAGATTTGAAATTTGAAAAGGAATTTAAATCAATTGTGGGACGGATCAATGTCAAGGAGGTAGGAAGGAACCGTTGGAATTGGGGAAGGCAGACATAAGAAGAAACGTTGGGGTGGGGGAATTAAGGGATAAAAATACATACACCCATATACATATATAAAGTGTAAATATCTAAATACATATTTATTTTAAGTTAAGAGTAGTCCAAGGGTATAATACTCCTAGAACTAAATTTATATGAATTTATTCTATTTATTGATTTATTGATTTTTTTTTATTTTTATTGATTTTTTTTATTTTAATTTTTTTTTCTTTGTTATTATTATTTTTTCATATATTTAATTTATTCTTTTATTATTATAATTTCTTTTTTTATTTATTTTATTTATTTTAAACGTTTTTATTATTATTTTATTATATTTTATTGAATTTCAAACTTTAGTTAAGGGATTACAAATGTATCAGTATACACATACACGCACATGAGAATACACCCATATTCACATACATGTATATGTGCATACACATACACAAGGCCGAAATATATGTAAATAAAGTGCATATTATTCCATTCTATAATTATAATATGTAACATGTAAAAATGTGGGGTCGGTGGTGCTGGCAAATAAAGAGGAGACAAAGGCAAGTAAGTTGGGGTGGGAGTGTTAGGATGTAAGAATCAGAAGATTAAAGAGGAAGGCAACTCAAATCTGTTATTCACTTTCCCGACCCGACCTTGGGTCACATCTTACTTGTGGGAATAAGATAAAAACTGGACTTGTGCCTAACTCCTGGAGAGGATTAAATCAATACTCTATAATCATTGTGTAATTGATTCTGGTAAAATAATATTAGTTATTTAATTGAAAGGAGAGTAAGTTTTTAAAGTATTTTTGTAAAGTTTTTTTTATTTTTATTGTAGTTAGAAAACCATTATTTATTAGAATACGTTTAATATTTTTAGGTTTGTGCTCAAAAATAGTTAACGACTATAAGATTAGTTAAGCCCGGGATCATAGGTTTTTGATAATGCCGATTTCGTATCGGAAAGTCTTTTTACAGGGTAGAGTACAATTGTTTTATTGGTAGGTTTTATATACGTTGATGTGAAGAACCATTATTGTTAGAATCTTTTACAACATCTAATGAGGGGATTTGATAGTTTTTGTTTAATTCGTATGCACATGTGAGTACAGTTTATATCAGAACAATGGTTTACAATGTATTAATGTAATTACTATTTTGATAACTATTAAAATAGTACCAACGTATCGTAAATTAATTGGTGGTTTGTTTATAAGATTAATTATTTCATGTTTAAGGTTTTACATGTAGAAATTACTAAAGTTGTGACCCAGCTCTGAACCCATAGCAACTCCATTTAAAAAATTAAAATGTCGTCGTAGTGGTCATAGAAAGGAGCTTCAGTTTTGCTAGCAAAAATCATTTTACGAAACCTGTTAAAGTTATTTCTAAGAAGATTTTGAGGTTTTTCTAAATATTAGTTATGATTATGTCGATGCTTAGATTTAAAAATACGTTATTAAACAGATTATCTGCACATAAGGAAGCAATATTTTCGTGATTAGGTGCTTGGGTTCGTAGCGTGTGTATTAGTTCGTGGATTTATTTAATGCTGTATTTGTTGGTAATATATGGATTAATCATTTCATTAATTGTTTTAGTTAATTGCTGGACTGGTGTACTAACACGGAAAATAATTGGACGAAGAGGGATGACGTGATGCTTTATTATAACTGTTCCGTATATATAGCGTAGTTGTAAGTCGCTTATGAGATTGACATTGTCGCAGTCTGAATTGTTTGAAGTAATTTAATTGTTCTTTTTATTTAGGGAGGTTGTGGGGCTCTTGTTTATTTTGTTTATTCACAAAGTACGTTTTCTAGTTCAGAGTAGTAATCAGATGTATTTAGTATGACGTGCATGTAAGTGCTATCGGCTTTTTTATAACGATGTCGGGATGATTTCCCAATTGCTGAGTGGCATGTTTTAAATGTGTTTCTAATCAAAGGGGGAATTCCGTGTTTTGTAATATCTATCTTTACTCGATTCAGCTTTAAAATCAAAGTCACAGAGTTGAGGAAGGTTTTTTTTATTTCGTTTACCTTTTCAAGTTTTATTATATATAGATATATATATATATAATATTTCATTTGATTTTGTTTGGTAAAACAACTTATTCGTTCTGAAAATCTCAACTTCGACAAATTCTCGCAGACGTTACAACTATATTAGAATCTAAAAATCGAAAAACAAGACTATAATATATTAAAAGACCTACATATGAAAATAGAAAGCTATTATAATTAATATAATTAATTTAGTTTGCAATGCAAACCTCCTTAAAGTATTCTAATACTTATACGGTTACGCCTCAACGTAAGTGTTCTCTGTAAATATATGAAATATATTAAATGTAAAATTGTTTATGCTTCAATAGGAAGTTTTTGACACTGAGTAGTACGATTGATAGGTACATCTGTGCTACAAATATATGCACCCCTTGATTACAACAGAATATACACAAATTATTTAACATATCCCAAAACAGTTTGTAAATTATCACATATTTTCCCGTGCAGAATTTAGAAAGATTAGTTTTCACATGATTCAACAGTTTAAAATCAACTTTCCCTTTTCATAAGTCTGGGGTAAAAAAAACGGCCTAACACACATATATCAGAATGTTGGATCATGCAAGGTTTTTGAACGAGATTTTACACACAAACAGTAGTCTGGAATAGTTTAGCAATACCGATCTGTCTACACGTGGAATAGGTGCCGTTATATTGTTGTGATATATACAAATTCCATGGTGTAAATTTATTATTTCTACACCAATGCTTTTTTTTAATTAAGCAGTTTCGTTATATAAATCTCCATCGAACTGTGACAAGCTCTATATCTTTAGAATTTAACTTAATAATAACTATCTATTTCTGGATTTAATTTAAATATTCTCGCAGAACATTTTTGATGCATCCATTATAATTGGTATTGTTCCGATGACTATATTAACACATCTAATTATCGCATTTAATCATAATTAACTTTATAATGGCATACGTATATTCAGCATTGCTACACTGCCAATGCAAATTCCAGTTCTTTACAACAGGTGTGTTGATATCCAGCTAGAAGTACCTTTACGCAGACTGGATGTTTATGTGGAAATGTACAATTATTAACACTAATACCGTTGCTATTGCATTAATGACAATCTGACGGCCAATAACCAGATGAAAATCACAGCTTCGTTTTGTTTTTTAGGTTAATATGTATAACAAATGTATTTCTCTCAAATCACGTGGATATATGTATTTGTATTATAGTATTTTTTTTAATATCTTAAGTATTTTAAGGAAGATAAAGATGGCATCACACATTCCACATCTCATCTTTCAAACAAATAATTGATGTATCCATATCGATATTTTAACGAGCGAAAACTCTCAGATAATTTATTCAATGCATGAAAAATATTAAAAGATGAACTATTAAGCATTGTTAAAATTCCATATTCACTCTCATTTCATAGATCGCATTTTACCATGTTGTTTAAAGAGCCCGGTTTCTAAAGAAATCGTTAAATATAGAAGTAGGTACACTGATACGATATTTAAGTTAAAGTAATTTGTATTTTAAGTATTTATGTACATGTTTCTCAATTTAATTTAATCAATACACTCGTGAGATATTACGAGCGAAGAAGAATCTGTCAAGTTTACTGTTTAAATTATTATTCCGGTCTAATAAATGATGTGAATGCTGCAAATACTTGGGTCATCAGGGCATTTGATAAATTATCATGCTGTTAGAAAAGTTAATTGAAACATGTTTTACAAAACATGAAACTTTATTTTTCTTCTAACTGCATTATGTTTCAATAGCATACACCCACTCTTTAGTAAAACTGCCAACCTATTTGAAACACATACGCTAAACTAATTCATACGCGAAGGCATAGCTGATTATGAATTGAATTTGTCAAGTCTAGTTTCTGTTAGATATAAACTATATATGTTGATCTGCGTAAAGATCTCTATTTATTATAGGAATGTGAAGATACTTAGAGAACAAATTTTCTGCTCAATAAATGTATGCGTTTGCTTCTTACAAGTATATATCTATTGAGGCTAAAAATCACCGGAGGATATGGTTTAATGAGATTGATACATTGACATTTAAATGATGACAGATCCGGTGAAAATGTTAACAATATTCACATACCATCTACTAAAATGAATAGTCGATCTACAAATAAGTAATTTTACCCCTTTATAAGAAACATAGGGCATGTAATGTAGAGACTAAAGGAAGAAATATGGTGGAAAATATTAACCGAAGATCTAATTTCTTAATTTTAACATTCTGTGCATAACCTTTCGCAAAAAGAATAACCAGGATAATACACCATTTTTTCAGGAAGAAATGACGACATGTTTTAGAGGGGTTCCCATTTGTGATGGGTTTCGTCGTCCTAGGATGTGTATCGTAGATCAGTACGAGTATCGCTTTTGTCTGTTTGTATGGGCTGTGTCGTTTTTCTATTACTGTCTATAGTGGTTATGGGTTTCATAGTTGTGCGTCTCGTTTGGAGCGTGTGAGTGCTGCTATAACAATATGTTTTTTAAACGTTCTTAAACTCCTGCTTACAAACCTACTTTTTATAAAGGTTTTTACACCTTTTTATATAGTATGTTTAATACGCGTGCACCTCTAAATCTTTTACGCGCGTGCGTGTGTTCCTTATACGTGAGTCCGTGCCCTTAGATTCTATATGTGCGTGTGCATTCAGTAATTCATTTTACGCGAGTTCTGCGTACTCAATATTGCAATTATTTAATTCTCTAACACTCACGTCTGTGTGCGGGTGTGAATTCATTACTTATTTCTTTTCGTTATTTTTTTACTTTACTCAGCAAGCGACAACTGTTGGTAAAATCTATTGTGTGTGAGACATACCTTTTCGTTAACTATCGTTTTTCTTCTTTCCCTTTCATTGTCGCTGTTTCGTCTAGTGATCGCTGGATTAATTCCTTTCTCACTTGCCGTAGTGATCGTATAGTGGTGGCATCAGTGTAACTAGCTGAAACAAATTATATTCATCCAGTAAACCGACAAAGGCATTTGTTGAGTATTTCATTTTTCTTCTTTTTACTGGTGAACTTATTTTACTTAAGAGAGAAACTGTATTTGTCTAAACTAATGAAACGAATTGTTAACTTACTGTGGGGGACAAGTAAAGATAACCCAACTAAATACTTTTACGGGGGGGATATTTTCACTTTAGGGCGATTTTCAAGTTTTCCTTTAAGTTATTACAACATAATTTGCGATGTATCTCGCCCGCGTTCTATATAGCAACTCTTCTAAAAGTTTTGAATTTCTCACAGACACAAACACGTGATGTCACTCAACTACTCCATTTTTTTCTTATTAACCTAACCTCTTTGCCTCCATGGTGTGCGTTCGTACCCCACCGTTCACCTATCTGATTTATTACTCGTAAGAATAGATTCATTTCCCAAAAGTCTGCGTCAGTCTAATCCGTACTTAAGTCAAAATTCATACTCGTTCATTTTACTCCTCTGGCATAGGACAATCTATAATGTAACACTTCGAGAATGGTGCCGTTCACAAAAACAAAATCATTTAATTACTTTGAATAGAAGATTCTACTTGTGTGATTTCATCAAAAGCTGTCATAAAATTAAATATGAAATATACAGAAATTGAAATTACATACAATACAAAATAGTGTACGGCACATTGACCTTTGTCTTTCACTATTCCCCTGATCGAACTATAGCCTGGGGATTAATTATAATGCCTTATAAAAAGTTACATGATTTTAGAATGAAAAGTCTAATATTCGTCACTCGTTCGACCTCACTTAATGATTAAACCTATTCTCGTTAACTAACTAAGTAACCTTATCGTCTATAATATTGACGCCTTGTTGGCTACGTTTGTGTTATGGACCCGTTATGGGGTACCAACAATGAAATAAAAGAACAACAGGTTTAGAGATAATAATAATAACGAATTGTATTGAACAGAGAAATTATACACAAGTCAGTGTTGGCAGTGCTAGACTAAAACTTTCACATTTATTTGTATAAATAGATTTTACGGCAGCCCATAGATTCTGTCTTAATTTTAATAAAAATCTAATTTAAAACTAACCTAAAGTCGAATGCCTTCGCACGGAAACATGGTTTTACATATGTAAGATAACGAACAGTGGCCAAAATGAATCGTGGAGGAGTCCATTTTGGGTGGGGCGTCAAGAAAGAAAAAAAAAGAAACTTGATTACTGTTAAAAAGGAGAAGGTTCTGTAGTGCAAGCAATACTTAAAAGGCGGCAGTTTCAGAAACGCGAAGAGCCGGAGAGCTTGGTGATCGGAGTATCGAAGTACCGGAAGACTGGGAGCTTACCGATGTTTATGCACCGATGATGATTTATCGGCTATGGTAACCAAGCTCGGCTTGCTGTTAGGCTTTCGTGTACGCTTACTAAATTGCGACAGATAAGCAAGTTGGTACAGTGAAAGAATCCCTTGAATTGTATTTCATATAACAGACAATTGGAAGTTCTTGTGGAACAATCGCTTCAGTTCACGCTCGGATAGACAATACAGAGCAAATTGCTTTCCGATCGGACGTATATATGAATGAGTTTCTAGCGGAAACCACGTTTGTGACCTCAGCAATAAAGAAATGTTCATGAGACAAAAGTATGTCAAACGATTTTTTTATAAGTGTGCGCGTAGCCGGCGTAAACTATCTAGTGATGGGAAATGAAGAACACCAAAGTGTTTCCATATACGTTCTGTTCTTTTTCATTCTTGTTGGATCTTACCGGATACCCCGCAAGAACGGATGATGCAACATATTACAGATTTTAACATTGAAAATAATAAATATTATTTTGTTAAATATTGATATAAACCCTATTTTTTTATCAAGTAATAAATCTTAGAATTCTCAGAGATTTTCTTTTCTATTTTTGGATACCAATCGAATATATGTGTCTAATTATAATATACCACTGCCAGTTGAAATTCAAATACTTCTATCGCGTTCATATTCGAACGCTTCAGAAAATTCGCGGTTATGTTTACGTTGCATTTATGTTTCTACTACGCTGTAAATTAATTTACAATATATATTGTTGTTTGTTAAGAAGGACATAATATTATGTTAAACACAATAAATACCGATATCCTCCATTGTGTATTTATTTAATGTTAAAAGTTACTTTGAAATTACATTTTTTGTTCGTAGAAACAGGACATTTATTACCTACATAATTTTCTTAGAATAACTACTCCCTAAGGTAGTAACCATTAATAGAAATACCATTATTTTTCTAATATCGTTAAATAAAAATGATTAGACGAATGGAATACTTATAAAGTGAGAAAGAGAGGGAGTTAGAAAGGGAGAGAGATAAACCGAGAAGAATAGAGAACGGAACCAAAGAAGTAAAGAGAGATTACCCGTGGATGTTTACGGAGAGCATCAGTGCTTATAAAAAGTATGCGAAATGAGTTGATATATTTGGCGATAGAATGTAGGTTGTGATTGGAATGTGGGTAGGAATGCACTTTTGGCCTTTGAGATTCGGATTTTATTTTGACAGAATGTACGGTATTAATTTCTAACATGAACACCTGTTTGGAATAAGGCATAAGTGAAATATAAATATTTTAAAATATAAGGCCGAAGAATCGAAAAACAGATCAATAGTAGCCACTGAGTCGTGAGGCAAATTAGCTCTCCAGCACTGAGTGTATTTGAGGGTTATACACGTTACCATATTTAAAATGAAGAGGATAACAACTTATACGACTAAACTATTAATAGTATGTTTCCCCTGCATATTATATTCGGTGTATTCACATATTTTCATGAGAAAAACAATTCAACATATTACCTTATTTGAGAGCATCTGATCGATATTTAGTATTAGCTCTTTCACTATCATCGATCGAATACCTTATAAAGAGAGGCACACACATTAATCAACCTTTCAAATAAATGTTTCCGAAAAAATATGGAAAACGGATACTTTAAAAGAATATTAAAAGCAAAAACAGACAAAAGATTGATGCAGGCACACCTTTTTTTTAATAAATATTAAAATCGATGAACAATAACATGTATTGTTTTATTTAATTTTGATTGAAATAATAATATACAACAAGGTTGAAATAACATTAATATTTTTCGAATGCAAGGATTTAATATTCTGTCTTTTTTTCCTATGATTTCTATGTCATTGAAAAACTTAAAATTAGTATTTCCTAAAAATAATGATATACTAGCTTCTGTTAAATGAATTGTTTCTATCACACATTAAAAACAAGTATTCTCGTTGTGTTAGTATTATTATTAAATAAGGCAATATAAATCAACGATTCAGACCATTAAACTGTACATGTCTGGTCACTAGATATACGCTGTGTTAAATAATGACTTATGTAAATACAAATCTCAGATATAAATATATAAACTCATTTGCAGTTTCTTCCTTTTTACTTATTCTTAATAATTAAAAGAAACATTTAGTTACGTCCTTGAGTAAAATTAACATAAAGCAGACGCGTTGATAGGCCGTAAAGAGACTTGTTCGTTCAAGATGTATTGTGATTAAATTCGTATTATTATAGCTTTGTGTCCTTGATGCAGAGGCTGCCGGTTATAAAGTGATGCGTTTTCACGCTTCGTCTTGCGTGTTTACACACGTTTTGAGGGCATTTCTCTTCTGGTTACTGAACACGAAACATAATCGCAGATGTGGTTACGGGGGAAAATACACTATTTTAATGAATGGATTACTTATGAGATTGTCATAGAATACATCAGCATTGGACATGTTCTCCGTGCAAACAAAAATAGTCAAGCAGAAATCCATCTATACATTTGAAAAGATTAAAAATGAAAATAAACACACACACACGCTTAATTCTGCTTTCATTTAAACAGTTAGTTTTATATATATATATATATATATATATATATATATATATATATATATATATATATATATATAGTACCCACATTGTATTAGTGTCTGTAGATGTAAATCCGTTTAAAGTCCAATGTTTATAAAAAGTGCTCAATAACAAGTAGAGCTGTTCTTTTGCATGATGTTTCATTTATACAAACGTTATTGGTTACATAGCTACATACATACATACATTCTCTTTAAAGAGAGTCAACCTCTTCAGACCGAAAAAGACACACACTTCCCTGTCTTCTTTGGTCTGAAGAGTTTGACTCTCTGTGAAGAGTACAACCGAAACATGTATGTACCTATGTAACCAATAATGCATATATGAATAAAAATGTATGATATATATATATATATATATATATATATATATATATATATATATATATATATATATATATATATATATATACCGTATTCTCTCTCTCTATATATATATATATACTACTTAATATGTAAATTAAAGCGAAAGAAAGTATTTGTGTTTATATAATAATTCTTTCATAAGGGATTACCAAAATGCCAATACTCGTACATACTAGTATATATCGAAATTTCAAATAACGCTATACATTAGTTCGGTCGTACATAAGTGCAGAAGCCATTTTCAAACCATCACATACAAAAGCAGTTACGTATGTTTTTTTTAGTTGTTTCCATGAAACAGCAGTGTATATATAGTGTATTTACATATACATGCCTATATACAGTAATATATCACTTTCATCCGTAAAGCATTGGCCTTTCTGGTACACACTTCAGTACGGGCGATAATTAAAATACAATTACGACGTCTACCCTGCCATGGCGGACGAAACAAAATAAAGATACCTCCGTAGATAAGATAAATGACTACGTTCGGAATTCTGTACATATTCTAGAGTCTGTCAACATGCAATTTAAGAAGGTCGAACATTACAGTGAAAATAAACTCCAGGGTGAGAACAGTAGTCTGAATAATAAAAATAATACACATTCAACATTCTCATCCAAAGAATTCTGAAAAATGTTTAACTGTTTCTTCTTAAATGAAGCGATTACGTGAACGTATATATTAATGTCTCAAAATAAATTAGAAGGGAATGGTTAGCTTGTACTTTCTCTTCTCCATCTTTATAGATATGAATGCTTTTATTTGTTAATGCACTATACGTAGGTTCTATTATTTTGCATGTTAAAAGTTATAGTATTAAAGAAAAATGTAGCCATTAACATCATTCACTTTCCATTCCTCATAGACCTAAGTAAACAGCATATATGAAGTGTCACTTCAACCAAAGAGTTCATGGAAAAAACAAACAAACACATAACAAACAAACAAAGAAACAAACAACCGAAAGCAGAGGATACAATATGGTGACATAATTTTAATCCGTCCTGGATGGGCTCTTATTCATGTCTTTGCAGATACAGCGAGGGAATTAGGTTAATGGCTGAATGTTACCAGTTGCAGAAAATACATTGTAACACCAAAGGTAATACTGCCATAACAAATAAAAATATACATGTATTAAAGACCGCTTTTTGGGGTCATTGGAATATACACACTCACTGTATATACTCTTAATGTTCTAACCGTATTTTCATCGAGCTTGCAATCTTAATAATTTGGAATGCCATATTAAGGAATATATATCGAAACTAAACATATTTTATATTTTTAACTAGACGTTTTATATGTATATATATATATATATGTATATATATACATATATGTATATGTGTATATATATGTATATATATGCATATATGTATATATATGTCTATATATACATATATATATATATACATATGTCTATATATACATATATATATATATATATACATATGTCTATATATACATATATATATATACATATATACATATATATATATATATATATATGTATATATATACATATATATGCATATATATATATGTGTATATATACATATATATGCATATATATATATATGTGTATATATACATATATATGCATATATATATATGTATATATATACATATATATGCATATATATATATATACATATATATGAATATATATATAAATAGATATCTTTAATTTAAAAACATTGGTGAATCAGTATTATTTAAAGTGAAAATAGAAGCTTTTATCAATGAAGATTATTTTTCTTTTTAACTTTAATCCTAGTAATTGCGGAATAATATTCACTCATCAGAACATCTCCGCGGATAACACCAATTACAAGGACATTATATCAAAAAAACAAAAAAAAACAGTGTATTTATTTTAATTTGTTGAAAAAAACTGACACAATACTGGTCAACTATTATGATGGAATATTATTCCGAAATTAATAAGATTAAAGTAAAAAAAAATAACAAATTAATCTAGTCCTGATAAAACCTTCTATTTTCAATTTTAATAATACTGACCCACTAATGATTTTAAATGAACGACCTATCTTTGTAAACTTCGAGCATGCTAATGTGTTATCGTTCTACAAACAAAATTTAAATTCGTATCCGCCAAGAACATCTATGCGAATAACACCTATTGCAATGCCATTATATAAAAAAAAAAACAAAGTGTGTTTATTTTTATTGTTTGAAATAAATGACACAATACTGGTCAACTATAATGATGGAATATTATTCTGAAATAAATAAGATTAAAGTAAAAATAAAAATTAATCGTGCATTGATAAAGGCCTCTATTTTTAATTTTCGTAATATATCTATCTATCTCTCTCTCTCTCTCTCTCTCTCTCTATATATATATATATATATATATATATATATATATATATATATATATATATACTACACACACTCCTGGTTAAACATTAAAGACAATATGAACACATTTAAAAATAAACCTTTTTTTAAGGATAGATCTTAAACTCCTCCCACTTAAGGTTACCAATACTACAATCTAATAAGATGATTATTGGTCACCCCATGTTGGGTTTCGCAGGAGTGTCTACCTATCATGACGCCCAAATGTTATTTCTGAGCCTTACCGTTTTTATGTTTATTTAGTTTCATTTCTTCAAAGTTTTGTTTGTATATTTGTTAACGAAAAGTTCTCGCTTATTTAACTGTAATCTTTTCATATGTATAGTGCTTATCTACACAAAACAACAGCGTACTATCACACATAGGGTACATTATGGCATACGTTGTACGTGTTTACAATAACTGATGTTGTGCTATATTGGGTGTAATGCCCCATAACTCGAAAACGCAGCGTTTGCGGACTTATGGAAACATAAAGGCATGTCATCGATTTACAAACACTGGGTGAACCCCCTCGCAATCTCTCTCGCACTATATATTATATGTTAGATATATATTATATATATATATATATATATATATATATATATATATATATATATATATATTATGTATATATATATTATATATTATATATATTATATATATATATATATATATATATATATATATATATATATATATATATGTATATATAGAGAGAGATAGATAGATAGAGAGAGAGAGAAAGAGAGAGGGGACACTCAAGCATGAGTGTTAAAGAGATTTTCAGTTGAGTGATAAACGCCACCTCGAGTGGACTGGAAAAATCAGTGAAATGGGCAGTATTTAATCATCCAAGAGTACAGTTTAACAAGGATTTGTGTACGTTTGACTTGAAGACGACTATGTCGTAGTCGGTTTTAAAGCATATTCGTTGTTTTTTGTTCCACTGTTGCGATGTATTCGGAAAGATACTTTGTTCATGAAAGTTTAGTGTTGCTTTTGGTACAGAGAGAGGAGAGAGAGAGAGAGGGAAAGAAAGAGGGGACGGTTTTTTGTTGCGGTGTAGCTAGTTACTTCGGGGGTAGTGATTGGAGCTCAGTCAATAACCTACCATGACGATAAATATAGAGTAGAGAGAGACTATCGACGTCTCAATTGTGTAAAAGGGGTTGTAAGGAAGATACATATCGACTTAGCATGATGTATTACTTTTCGTAATTAGAATACAGTATTCTTTGGAAACCTATAACGCCAATGTAAACAAAAAACATAAACGCTATAATTCCTCTTGTTGTTGGAGCGGTCATAACAGTGTAGAAGTAAAATGTTCGATAGCTGATTACAAATTCAAATGATTTAGGTTTTAAATCTCTGCGTGAAGTCTGAAGAGCCGTGATACGGCCAAACAACATATGTATATATATATATATATATATATATATATATATATATATATATATATATATATATATATAAATATATAAACATAGTCTTCGGAAGCTTTGAGTAATTTTAAACAAAGAAAGAAAAGGCAGGTAACATTTTCAGGGGTACAAACTAAATCTTATATATCGCAGACTTAGCAGTCGCATAAGCCGATTTACCGCTGGACAATTTACAACAGAACAGAGTACTCATTTATATAACAGTTGAACATTTGCAGGGGGTTGTAATGTAAAGTTTGACATATTAAACGGGGATCATCAGCTGTTTATCATGTAACTAATTCGGAGATTTAAAAACAGAATGGCTATAAAATGCATTGCTCTATAATGATACTGATCAAATTAGCACTTCCTCAATAACAAGATGTAGAAACAATGCAGTTATTATTCGAAATAATATATATATATATATATATATATATATATATATATATATATATATAATGATAATAATCCAGGTGAAAACATCCACAGGGTAGTAATCAAAAGAATTTCAACCGGGTTTATAAAAAGCAATTTTAATAGCTCCTTAAAAAACATTCGTAATACCAGCAAACGGAAGTACCTTTATATACTTATTATGAAGATTGAAGAACTTTTGAGGAGGATGAAATGGAAAGCTAGCTTTTTCCTGGAAAGATCTACATGCAATGAATGTAGGGATTACTACGGATTTAAAAATCAAGAAACTGCACCCCGCGTTGAACAACTTGACGGGTTCGAAATGGGTTTAATGAATATAGTTAGGGACATCACATTTAATCACAAAAAAAAACATTTCAAAAGAGACTAGACAAAATAGTTAAGGAAATTAATATTTCAGAACATATACTAACTAAAGTTGATAAAACTCAAAATTTTACAAACAAACCACACAAGAATACTATAAATTACTTGACAATAACATCACAAAGAACTACAAAAAATCTAACGTCAATTTAGTTCATAATATCAACATTGACAGTAAAGTAATCACCGATAAACTTAAGATTAGCGACAAAGTAGGGAATTGAGGGAAAATGAAGCATATAGTCTTCTCAAAGACCATAATCCTGACTCCCAAACAAAAACAACCACAAGACTTATAGACCCCCACAAGACAAGAAATAGGGAAAATGAGTAAAACATTTTTAGAAAGAGTAAATAAGCAAATAAAAACATTTTATAAACTAAATCAGTGGGTCAACACTGCAGATACAATAAATTGGTTTTGTAACATAGTAAATAAAACCAATTGCTCATTCATCCAGTTTAACAGCATAAAGTATTACTCATCTATATTCTAAAGAAATTTTTGAAAACAATATTGATTTTTCCCCACTCCTATCTGATATTTCCGTAGATAAAATCAACATCATTAGAAAATGTAGAAATACGGTACTAATCTGTAAACAAGAACAATGGACGAAAAGCAATCAATTGGCTCTTTTGCTGTTTCTATGGGCTCTCTGGACTCAGCAAAAGTCACTGATCTAGTTGGTCTCTACATATTATATAACCTCACAAAATACATTAACATAGAAGACATAGGCTTATATAGGGATGACGGATTGTAAATAGTAAAAACCTCAAATGGACAAAAATGTGAAAGAGCAACAAAATATCCTTAGAGAAATGAAAAGATTAAATCATAAAGTAGAAATAACACCTAATATTAAATTAGTTAACTTCTTAGACGTAACATTTAACTTAAATGCAGAAACATATGCACCTTATACTAAGGATAATGCCAACCCAATCTATGTCCACCTACTCTCTAACCACCAAACCACCATAATTCAACATATCCTCAGATCAATTGAAAAAGGAATCAGCAATAACTTCTCTAATGAAGCAAATTTTTAACAAGCATAAGGAATTTCACGATAAAGCACTTACACAAAGTGGATACAAAAACACCCAAATTAAATTCACTAAACCTATACCTCCCAACAACAGACACAAAAATAGAAGTAGAAACATTATTTGGTTCACCCCCCCCTATATAATAACATGGTTAAAACCAAACTCGGTAAAAGATTCTTAGACTTAATTAATCTACACTTTCCTCCTTACAATATACTGCATAACATTTTTAATAAAAACACCCTCAAAGGAAGCTATAGCTGTTGCGAAAATTTAGAAAAAATGATTAAAAAAACATGACAATAAGATTCTAAATAGAAAACAAGTACTGTAATGAAAACAACAAATACCAAGGCTTGCAACTGCACACACAAAACAGACTGCCCCTTACAATAAAATTGCCAAATGACTTAATCAGTATATCAAGCAACACTCTCTACTAAAGAAAATCAAACCCTGAAAAATAGTCTATAGGTATGGCTGGTAATACCTTTAAAGAAAGATATACCGGCAAATTTTAATGCTATTTTAATAACTCTACATATAAAAAAAAGAACATCACTTTCTATATATTACTGGCAACTATCATACAATAACCAATCACCAACAGTGACTGGGGACACAATCAGAAAAACTAGCACCTGCGATTCCCTAAACTCACCTTGTTACCTTTGCCTAACCGAAACACTTGAAATAATTAAATTTAGTGATGGAGGCAAAATTATAAACAAAAAAACAAGAAACCTCAATTAACTGTAGGCATAATAGAAAACACCTTCTTAGTAATTCACTTATAACCCCTCAAGCTAATACTATTTCATTAAAAAATACTTTACAAATCCACTGACAGAAATGTTGTCAACATAACTATTATTTTACACGATTCTTATTAATTATTATAATTATTATTATTATTATTATTATTATTATTATTATTATTATTATTATTATTATTATTAATATTATTATTATTATTATTATTATTATTATTATCTTTTACAGTTTTTACTACAATCACTACTTATAACCATCATTATATCTATTATTTGAATTACCACCTCTACTGTTATTATTATCAGTTTATAAATCAATATTATTATTAATTTTATTATTATTATTTATAATACTACTATTATTTTTATTATCATTATCGTGAGTATTACAATTATAAAAATCATTGTGGTCACCATTATTACCATTATTATAGCTATCACTATTATTTTGACAATTATTAATATTATTAGTGTTATCACAAACGATAGTTTCTCTATTATTAAATATTTTATTTTTATTTTTATTATCATATTTATAACTACTATGATTAATATTAATTGTCATCTTCGTTATTTTTCTTTACTCTCTAATATTCCCTTATATTTCTATCCGACTATTGCTTACTATTTTTGATGATTATTATTAATTATTATAATCATTATTAATATTTTTTAATTAAATTA
This sequence comes from Sepiola atlantica, assembly GCA_963556195.1. Lineage (NCBI taxonomy): Eukaryota > Metazoa > Mollusca > Cephalopoda > Sepiida > Sepiolidae > Sepiola > Sepiola atlantica. The sequence goes on from OY744524.1 coordinate 155,803,951, forward strand.
TTTGACATTTAATAATTTGACATGTCTGTACTATAATCGAGATTATTTTTATTAATGTTAATATTCTCTTTAATATTATCATCATAATTAGTATTGTGTGTAGCAGTAGCAATGACAATATTACCACTTTATCATTATTGTTGGTAATATTGATATTGCCATGGTTACCGTTATCTGACTTCTACTTTTGTTGTTATTATTAGTTTTAGTAACGATAATGGCATTATCTGTAATTCTATTATTATTATTATTATTATTATTATTATTATTATTATTATTATTATTATTATTATTATTATTATTATTATAACAATACAGATAGTGGTAGTCACTATCTGTATTGTTTTATTATTATTAATTATTTGTTACTATCATTATGACTATTGTTATGGTTGTTGGGGTTACCATTGTGTGTGATGCTGTTGATATAGTAATTATTACCATTTTAATATGATCAGTATTATTGCAACAACGGATTTATATTACCATATTTACAACCATTATGTTGCTACCTATATCTATATTATTATTACTCTCATAATTATTATTATAATTATTATAATTACCTTCTAATATTTCTTAAATATCTTATTTTTTTAATTAAATCTTAATTATTATTGACTGTTATTATTGTTGTGACTGTCGTTATTATTATTATTATTATTATTATTATTATTATTATAATAATTATTATTATTATTATTATTATTATTATTATTATTATTATTATTATTATTATTATTATTATTATCATTATTATTATTAATAGTATTATTACTACTACTACTACTTAAGTTATGTACTAGTATATTTGTTTGATTTATTAATTTATTAACGATAATTTGGTAAACTCAAAATAAAAAATAAAATAAAAAAATAAAACAGTATAAATTTAAAATTAGGGACACCATTGATTAACAACCGTACTACCAATTACAGCTGATTTGGGGGACGCACGCACGCCTACTTATACACATAAAGGATGGCATGAATTACAGTGGATTTGACAATACGTTGTTCGCCCGAGCTGAAATAATTGTCGATTTTTTGACAGATTCACTTGCATGTTCATCTTCCCTCTCCCCTCTCCCCTCTCCACTCTCTGTCTGAATCAACAGACGTTTTCATTTTTTCTATCTATCTATCTATCTATCTATCTATCTATCTATCTATCTATCTTCATCCTACCCTCTTCATTATATGTCTCTCTTTTCACTTTATTTTATTTGTTCTATTTATGTGTTCTATTTTGCTTATTTTTAGATTCATATTTTAGATTTTAGATTTTAACTTGTTTGATTTTTAACGGTCCTAAACAACGTGACTCCTTAAATTTTTGAAATTTTAATTTTCTTTTCTTCCTCTGCTTTCTCTGTTTCTCTCCACTTCATTCTCTCCAAATATAATCTGAGGTTAAGATCTGATTCTATATCTGTCTGATGAGATCTCTTTTTATAATAACTGTTGATCGATAAAATCGACATGCCAGTGTCGGAAGTTTTGTACATGTCTGTGTAAATAAAAATAATCATATATATATATATATATATATATATATATATATATATATATATATATATATATATATATATATATATATATATATATATATATACATATATATATATATATACATATATATATATATATATATATATATATATATATATATATATATATATATAAAATGTAAATATGTATGTTATTACACACCGTTTCTGTTCTGTTTAGGAAGGACCACCAGTTTAAGATCTAAAATAGTCATGTTTATTAATAAAATAAATGAGTTATATACGCATGAAAGTTTGCATAGGAAGTGGAGATGGGGTGCATGACAAACACACCCGCAATTTATAATATATCAAGCTAATATATATTAATGTTTTAATCGGTATCTGGAACTGTTGGTGTGTAAACTTAATAATCGTGTGTGTGTTGATCTTATCACGTCTAGTTGTAATTTATTTTAGATTTTTGTTGTGTTTGTCTGATTTGTCATGTATGTACCTGCCAATTCGTCACATTGACTTCTTTTACGTCGTCACGTTAATCTTTTTAATTGGTAAGTTGAACTCCTTAATGTTTAAAATTGAAAATCGTTAGTTTTAAAACACTTCGTAATTTCTTTTAGATTGTTCTATTTTGTTTGAATCGTGATATATATATATATATATATATATATATATATATATATATATATATATATATATATATATATGTATGTGTGTGTGTGTGCGTCTCCGTCAAAGTGATTTTTTTTACGTCGTCACGTTGATCTTTTAAATTGGTAAGTTGAACTTAAAATTGAAAATCGGTAGTTTTAAAAAACTTCGTAATTTCTTTTAGATTGTTCTTCTTTTTTGTTTGAATCGTGACATATGTATGTGCGTAGCCGTCAAAGTGATTTTTTTACGTTGTCACGTTGATCTTTTCGTGTTCATGCCTAACTAGTCAAAGATTTTGGAATAATTTCATTAAATAGTCAGGTTAGAGAGATAGATAATGAATGAAAATAGTTTTTCCCAATGCCCTTATTGGACATGTTGTGTACGAATAGTTGTTAAATAGTTTGCTAGTTTATAGGTTTTTCGAAACTAGTTTTTAGGTGTGTAGGATTAATTCTTAAAATGATTGATGTTTTTCGTTCCGATGCTAATATATAATGGGTGTCAGTCTAGCAGCTGACTCATGAGGTAATACTCTCGTAAATGGAAAAAATTAAATCGTATAAGATCAGTTATTCGATTGTCCTGTTTCAAAGGTAAAATAAGATTACTTAGGTAGTTCTATTGAAAAAAAAAAAACTAACTCGAATTCGAATCAAGGTAAGATAAAATTGAAACAGATGAAGTAGGGGAAACAATTATATACGAACGGAGTGAGAAGCACTATTCTTATGTGTTGATGGCGACACATGTTTCCCTATAATAAATGTAGAACGTTGTAACTTTAAAAAAATCTATTTTAATGTAATGTCGATATATTGGGTATTTAGATCTGTATGGCTAGGTTTCCTTCCTCTTATCTACTTACCTTTCTGGTACCAAAGGTACTAAGCTTTATTTTTTATTTTTTATTTATTTATTTATTTTTTAAATGCAACTTTAATTCTTATATAATTTTATTGCTAGCTACCATATTGCAGAATGGTTCTTGGGTTTAGTGTTTAGATATTATTATTATATTTATTTTTTATTTTTCATTTTTTTATTGTTATAATTAATGTTATTTGATATACAAATTACTATATAATACGGTAGTCTTGATATTATTATTATTATTTTATTATTATTATTTATTTATGTATATATTAGTAAAATATCAAGCTGAATTATTTCGACACTTGATTATAGGGGAAATTGTAATTTAATCTGTACCATTGGAGAGCTATGAATATTATAACTGTCCTGTTTTTAAATCTCCGAAACAGTTACATGGTAAACAGCTGATAATCCCCGTGTTAATATTAGACGCTTAAGGTCTCCTGTTTTTGTTTCACTGTTAGATACTTAACCCCCCCCCCATTTTTTTAATTTTATTTACTCATATTTTTATTTATTTATTTATGAATTTTCCACGAATGTTAAGTCTGCAATATCTTGGATTTAGCTAGTTTCTCTGGGAATTTAAACTGCATTTTACTTTTTTTACTTTTTTAAAAAAATGACTTACAGCTTCTTTAGACTATATATATATAAATATCATATATATATATATTAATATATATATATATATATAAATATATATATATATACATATATATATATATAGATACATATATATATACATAAATATATATATATGTGTATATACATATATATATATATATATATATATATATATATATGGATATATATATATATATATATACATTTATCTATATATATTTATATATATATATATATATATATATATATCCATACATATATATATATATATATATATATATATATATATGTATGTATATATATATATATATATATATATATATATATATATATATATATATATATATATATGTATATTTGGAAATAAAATGCTATTTCCATCTAAGGAAGAAAAGTTTATACTAGGCCCGATAAGAATAGCATTTTTTACCTTAGAATTGAGGGCTGGTCACTATATGTATTAAACAAATAACGCAGCTACTTTGCTGCTGAACTATGTGGCATTTCAAATTATTTGTACAAAGGTTTTTGAACCTATTTTCCTAATAATCGGTATAATCGCGTTGATACACCGGTTTTAATTAGATCACCAACGTTAAGTTTTTAGAAGTTCAAATCGCATGGTTTCCATGTTTACGCAAACAACCGAAGCCTGGTGCAAAACAGCTTATTTTTAAAAGCCGAGCTATACTTTTTGCCCGGCGAAAATAAAATGAATTTGAATGAAGAGCGATGAATCTGTCTCGGTCGTTCGTCAAACAATTGGTACTATGTTATCTAAACTCTTGTAAGGTTTATAATTAAAAATTACACTCCTAAATAATAATAAATACAACATTGTTTGTTTTTTACCCACGTAGGAAAACCAATATATATGAAGAGTTCGTATGCAAAACGCGATAAACGACTTTACAAAAAGTGTTGCATGTCAACACTCGACCACTTCCCTAACTCATGTGTTACATAATCTGATACCGACATAATTTTTGTTTGCCTCGGGTTAAAATAATTTTTTTGTCGAAGTCTAGATTTAATAGATTAATCCTTTTATTGTTGAATGTCGCAATTTTGACCAAGTGGAGTTTTCACGTTTTGCATTCGAGCTCTTCATATATATATATATATATATATATATATATATATATGTATATATCATGTTTTTTTTCATGAGAAGTGGATATATGATTAACAAAAAATGTAAGCAAAAAGCTTACGTGATATATAAATAAATAATACGTCAAGGTTGGAAATAACTACGCCCAAAACAACACGGAAGAAGATCTCGGTGCTAAACTGAATTACTTCAAAGAGAAAACGTAAGAGTAAATCTTATTTAATGAAAAGCTCTGGTTCATCATAAAATGGCAAACGGAGAGCGCAGAAAAATACTGTGTTATTCGGCGAAATGATGAAAACGTGTTTGCCAATTTATAGAGTGCTGTTTCCATCTTTATTTGGATGGCATTAACGTTCGTAATAAACGGGAAAGAACTTGCTACAGCCTTGTGCGAAATGAGATGCAAATAAACATTTAGTCGGGAACCACGGGTGAAAACCCTATAAAATATATTTATGGTTATCGGGCTGTGTTTCATGTGCAGAAAAAAGCCATTTGTATGATGAAACTGAAACAAACACAATAAAAAACAGATATATGGAGAGCGAGTAGAGCTTGGTGGATACACACACACACACACACACATATATATATATATATATATATATATATATATATATATGTGTGTGTATATATATATATAAAGATAAATGAAAGAAGAGAGATAAATATGAACGAATATCAAATCTATTTCTACTTCGATGTTTCAATGCAAGATGTACTCGGTAAAAACATGTTTATTTTTCTTTCCTTTAGCCAAGGTTTTTCAAAGATTAAAATCTTATCATCAGAGGAATTACATAGATGGATAAGTTGGCAATGGAAAAGCCAACATTCAAAATTTTAAAACATATAAAGTAATGGAGAGTAAGAGTGTGCGTGTAAACGCATAGAGGTTGTCCAGTATGTGAATGTCCGTAGATAGTTTATATATATATATATATATATATATATATATATATATATATATATGTGTGTGTGTATATATATATATATATATATGTGTGTGTGTGTGTGTGTGTGTTTGTGTGTGTGTGTGTGTACCAATAACACTCCTTCATTCGGCGACTAATTCACTACAGCGCAGTCTTTTTTAACAAATAAATTTTCATAAATTGTCCTGTATCTGTTTCAAAAAAAGAATATATATTTTACTTGTGAGTTGTGCACACAAGCAAATAGTGATCTTACTGAGTCATGTATTCTGCCAACTATCGTTATGTTAATTTTTAGTATCTACTTTACAGACTAATATATGTATTTTAGATGTATATTATTAACGTTTTAGAGCCATTTAACTTTCATGGAGAGTTGTCTATTTCATTTTGTTGTAATTAATTACGTACGATGCGTTATAGTTATCATAAAGTTCAGTTTGTTCTGTGTCAAAAGTTAGTTACTATTTATTTTTTACAATGAAATACATTTAAAACATTTTTAAATGATTTACTATACCTGCTTTTTCTTATTAAATGTGCGTTTCTGTCTATCATATTCTTTGTAATTCGAGTACAGTTTATCCTATTTTTTTGTTATTTGGGATGTTATTAGTATATATACATATGGTGGTTTTAAATATGACGCTTTTTGATAAAGAATTATTTTGTAATTGCAACGAACCCTTACTTAACAGTATATTTCCTACTTTTTTACATTGGCTTCTTCTGAAATTTGGATCATTACCATTTATATTTTAGTTATTCCCATTTGTTATGTTTTTTGCTATTATGATAATCACCATTTTTGTTTTTGCTTTTGCTATATTGCTATTAATATATATCATAAATATATATATGTGTCATGCATTTTTATTCATACAATCATTTCTGGCTACCTATGTGCATAGATGATTTTGCAAATTCTATGACGGTCAAAATGGTCAATCTAAAATGTTTGCCGACTTAGAGACAAAAACATACTTACACGCAGGGTATTTTCTGTGAACGGTTTCCAACTAGCCACCTTCGAAATTAAATAATGTTCAGTGCTAAACTGTTAGGTTTTAAATTTGTAATGAGATACAAGACATTTATTATTTGCAATTATAACTGGTCAAATGATTTCCCATGCTTCGAAATGTGATCTCCCTTTAGTTGGAAATAATTACAGATTACGTTATTTGCCTTCAAATAGTTTTTAGTCGAAACATATATGCATATATGTAGCTATAAATAATATAATGTAAGTTATATCTATGTAGTATAATTATTATATATATATATATATATACATATATATATATATATATATATATATATATATATATTATATATATATATATAGATGAAATACGGCACAATGCAGAGATTAATGTAGAAAACGTATCCACTATAACAATAGAATAAAATTAACTTATACAATCATATTTAAATATTTCGTATTTAATGTAAAAATATTTTTTCAGAGATGAGAAAAAAAGTGCAATTCTTGTAAATGAAAAACATAGATGATAGTAATAAAGAAATGAGCAAAGCGGAAAGACGTGAAAGATGATACAAGAGCGTGGAATGAAACGAATGACTAAGTGTTCATATTTTTGGAGAAATATTTGATAACTGCTTACACAAATAGACTAACACTAAAGGAAGAAATGTAAATAAAGCTACATAAGATACACCATGTTTATACTCAGTGCACATAGATTAGTGTGTTTGGGTTTTGAATGTATTTGAAAATAATGGGTGAAAGATTCGACCGAATATGACAAAGAAAACTTGTAATACAGGACTATAAACCGAGAAGGAACAAGAGAAAACCAAATGAATTAAAATGTCGGAAATAGAAGCCAATATTTGTAAATTCCTAAGAAGCGATCTTCACATTTGGCTCAAGCAAAATACCTAAAACATTTCATGGATTGTTTAAACATATGTTGTGTTCAAATGCATGTGTTATATGGTGCTTCTAGCAACATATAACACTAGTGTTGTATTTCTTCTCCAGGCATTGTCTCCCTAGTTTTTTGAACACTCCGCGTGACGAATACTCGTCTACGTGAATCACATTCGTCGTAGGTTCAAGTTGGTTTGAAATGAACGATTTAACACGCAGGATTCTTTTAGCGAAGAACTATCAAACTGACCGATTTCGTAGTGAAGTCATACGCTCGTGGGAACTTGAGACAGCTCTAGTGATAGCAAATCCAAGACGGGCTTGTCGATGTCACATCTACTAAACACCTACTGTTTAGTTAAGTACTGGGTATTAAAACTTTACTTTTATTTCTATTATGCGCTTCTTCTCTACTTATCATATTTTTAAACATCCCTCAGCACACGCTGACTAGCTATATCAATTATGCTAATTACGCGTCAATACTCCGGGAAAAAGTATGAAACAGCGAGATGTATTTAATTAATTGTACACAATAAATCATCTAAAATAATTATAGACCTTAAATAAGTAAATAATCATCAGCAGCTTACTTGAAGTAGTAGTATTACTTATAAACACTACATTACGTAAGAAAGATATAGCTAAAATGTGCATCATATTTTATGACACCAACATACTAGTTTTCAAATAAGATAAAAACTCATCTGAAAACCAGAAAAAATGGAATTAAAATAATTAAACGCACACTTCAGAACACAGACCTATCCGGGCTCAAATCAGTTGGATCTATTAAATGTAACTATATTCTAGTATCGTGTTCTCGTTTTCAAATGGATACATCTATTCCTGTCAAGTTATATTTTTAACCTAACATTTAATATTAATGTTACCCCAATTTTCTGCCAGTACTTTTCAATACATTACTATAAGTTCCAGTAAATTAATTAAATTCCATACGCTCCATACGCTACAGTCTGTATATACATATCTGAATACGTGTCTCTGATATAAAAAAAAAACATTAACACTAGAAATATCTTCGATATTGTCACGAAACCTTTAAAGAAGTCTCGATATTATTTGCGCTCTGTATCTTATTTAACTTTATTTATTGTATAATAATCAAATTATCTTTGCACAATTCTTCCATGTTTTTGATGTTTTGCCAATCTATCCACACTTAGCGAACATAGATCTTAATCGCGACAGACCAGATAAATCTAGCATTCTAGAAGCCTACCAAACTTTTATTTTACTAGTGGATTCTTCCTTCTTTGCTCATTATTGATTCCTTTCAGTACCTTCTCTGACTGCGTTTCGAAACCAGTCCATTCTTAATGTTTTGTTAACCTTGATGACGTCATTTCGAATCCAAATAGATTCGAGCAATCGTTACGGTTTTGCAAATAATAGTTATCAGGCTGTCGTTTTCAAATATAGATAGGGTGCATAAACCCTACTGCTTTTAACATTCAAGATTCAGAAACATACGCAGATATTAAAACTAAAAGTGCATTGAAGTGTTTAAGTTTCAACACCTTGACACAACTCTTTTTCTGATCCAGGCAATTTTCTTTAGTCTGTCAAAAGCGGTGGAGATTTACGCAATCCTTTTGTTCACATCGTTACAAATATTAGGGACTGATGATACGAGGAAAACGAAATTCATCAAACATTTCCTATTGGTTTGATTGATTGTGATATAACGATTTATTTTATCAGTTATTATTTCGCCTTTTACTGTATCTATCTTTAGTATCAATTTGGAGCACGCACGCTCTGTTACAGTTCTATAGGAAATTCACCAGTAGAAAAATGAATTATATATGTTTTATTGTATTGTTATCTTTGTTAGGTTGCGTTCGAACAAAACGAAACAGTGATTGAGTGTGTTTGTTTATAGCCGATCATTTTGGCATTAGAATGGGTGTAACTATCGAATTATTTTACTAACATATCACTTGAGTTTTTAAATAAGTTCGTGTGTTGCCATATACATATATGAGTCTCATGTAGAAATAACCCCGTATTAAATACTAGAATTTATTCTACTTTTTCAGTAAACCTTCATTTCGTTCCTTCTGTAACGAACGGAATCTAGAAAAGCGAAAGAGTTTAGTCTCAATTGAAAACCAATGAATTTACTCATGATCTATTGTTTTAACATAAATATGTGGTAGTTTAAATCGAGTTCTCTATCCCATGATCGCAATAATAAAGTCTAAAACCTTAATTACAAGAATCGAACACTACCATTTATTTCGTAGCATGTCAGCAAGGTGAGAAAGCGTATTTCAGTAGTGTAAAACATAATTTCTATACTTGAAAAGGAAGCGCGACCTTCATTTGAATCAAAATCGCTTTCCAAGTGAGGCTTATTTATTTTTTTGTTAAAGTTAAATGAACACAAAAACACCTAAAATAAGTAATACTATCAACGGTCAACAAATACGATTCTCAACCGCGAAAGAGTACACCGGTAAAACACTCCTTCCGGAGCAGATCCCATATCTATTATCAAATTGATTAATCCAGAAGCTTTAGACGTACTGTTTAAATATTAATGTATATACATACATACACCCATACACACACACACACACACACACACACATATATATATATATATATATATATATATATATATATATATATATATATATATATATTAATTTTAAATGAATAACATTCAATTATTTTTACCTACATACGCTAGGGTTTCGCGCTTTCGCTCTCATCAGTGCAGATATGATAATCTCGAACGGTCCTTTCCATTGTCCGAATCAGAATCTTAATTTCAGAGGGGAGTTGGCTGATGGATCTTCCAAAGTGGTTATTTGTGTCTTAAGTACTTTCAGTACTTTATATATATATATATATATATATATATATATATATATATATATATATATATATATATATATATATATGTATGTGTGTGTGTGTGTCTGTGTGTGTGAACAAATTACAAACGGAAAACAAGTTAAAGTGCAGGAGAAAAACAAAAACAAGAGATTTTTGACCGGTATCCTTCGTGGCGAACGTATTTAGAAAATGAAGATATGGAAATAATTTCATTTTAAAGGCACCCACATGGGATGAGGGAAGGATGATCTGATTGAACCATATAAGAAGACATTAAGTGATGTTGGAAAATGATAAGTGTGTACTTTACTCTCCCTTGTAATTTACACAGTGTTACTGTTTCATTAAAATATTTGTTAATTGTTAATAATTTGTATTTGTTATGGAATGTTCTGTATAATTGTTGTTACTTCGGCGTATTGTTTATTGTTATATTCTCCGAGACACAAAACTGAGCCAGAGAACATACAACCACTTGTAAATTTATATTTTTATTTCGATATTAATACGGAAATGTATGTGTTCGTATCTGATGAAAACATGTCTTATTGTTTATCACCTAACCGCTGATGCATGCCACTCGGCATCCTGTTTTAACAAACTATTAGTCCAAAAAATGTTTTATTTTTCGTTTGCGCCTGCGATTGATGTAGACATCACATGCCAATTGGTGAGAGGTATTAAGTTGCTTCTTTCAAATATAGTGTAATTACTTTGCTTCTTAAATTAAAACTTTTTCTTAAAATATCATTGTTTCTTTTTTCCATGTATTGAATTAGGGAGTAATTGCTTCAATAAGCTGTAACGATGATGATTGGACATTGCGGCAGATTTTTTTCATGTTTCTTTGTTTTTCTCAATGAGCTCTATTAATTGTCTTTTTGCGATTACATCTCGACGTGAAATTATAAGTTTTAATTACTTGTCTCTATGATGCAGAAGTACATAAACCAATGTGGGGTCTTATAAGTATACCATACACAGAACAATCACACACATGAGCGTTCGTCGACTGATTCCAAAAGTTGTGTTCCACTACTCCGCAACACGCGCAAGACAGAAGTGAAATTATTCACACTGCAAGGAAAAATATTATATATGTTTAGTGTTCATCACAAGTAAATAAAATTCGCTAATAACGATCGGATTAAAAAAAAGCAATAGCGACAAAATTTCCATGCGCAACTACATAAATGTGGAATATATGCTTAATAAAATGAATGAAAGAATAGAAGGCATCTTTAAAACCTATTGGTGAAAATATGTGACGTATTTTAACATTATATTACGAGTGGTAATAGTCTATGCAATTTTAAATGAGTTCAATCTAGGGATCTAATAGGTGAACTATCTTAAAGGATTAAAAACAAATAATAATAATAATAATAATAATAATAATAATAATAATAATAATAATAATAATAATAATAATAATAATAATAATAATAATAATAATAATAATAATAATAATAATAATAATAATCATTTACCAGGAGTACCGCAGTAACTGATTACTATGAGATCATTAAACTCACCGTACAGAAGCAATAGAAATCGCACACATAACAGAAATTATGAACGGGGAAAAAAGAAAATTTCATCAATAAGGTTTAATGAATGGAAAATGTATAAATCAGAAACAGGAAAGGAAAAACACCCATCCTCTACATTTCCTCAGATAATAGCCGAAGCCAAAAGTATTTAATTTACGCAAGTGCCACATTCTTACTTTCAAAATCTACGGCAGAAACAACATCGACTGAATGGACTAACACATCTCGAATTGGAAACTCGATGTAAAACCCGAATAAAAACCTATAAAAACAACGACAGCTGTAAATAAAGCCCCCAAAACGGTTGACGAAGGAAGAGGGAAACTATGACTTACAAAAAAGAAGAAAGACCAAACTTTAAATATGGAGAATAAAAACAAACACACTAGAAACGGGACGAATGCTGAGAAGATAACTATGCAAATGGGAACAAAAAAATAGAACGTTGAACACAATGAAAGTCAGTGTTCACAAAACGTCAATTAAGAAAGAAGTAAATACTGGATCTGACAGAAAAATATGGTAAAAACGACAACACCTCCACACTAATTACAATGACTGACAAACATTATGTAAGATCATTAAGATATTAATGAAAGTTATAAAACGAAATTGATGAATACATTTTAAAACAATTAGAAAAGTTGAGAGCATTAGGTAACGATAGAATGCATGCATACTATTTTTTATCTATCGACAACTTAAACACAACTGAAGATGTATACACAAGGCGGACATATTGGAGGTGATTACTAAAGAAAGAAACTCATTGATACTAAACGACAAAGAGAAAAGGAATTTCCCAAGCAACTATAGACCGATAACCTGCCTACCTACAATTATGAAAATCTTAACAGCAAAGCTGAGAGAACAGATCTACAACTTCATTAAATAACGGTCACTACACCCACAGGAACGAGAATGGTACCGAAAAGCAATGAGAGGTATACAGGCGCTTATTATTATCGACCCTTGAATCCTGATAGTTGTAAAAAACAGGAATAGAAAATAGCCATGCTAGTGATAGACTACAAAAGGTTTACGACGGACATTTCTAGAATAGATAATTAAATGCGTTATGATGTCAAAATATGTGACAAAAATTATCATTATATGGAGAAAGTAATGGAAACATGTAGAGTGGCATGGATTTTCCGTGGAGACTCTATCATCACAAATATTTGCTATCATAGACATGCTTTGCCCCACAAGCAATTAACGGGATTCAATACTGGATATAAATTCACAAACACAAAACAAAAGATTAACCACTTCATGTATATAAGAGAACTGATACTATAAAAAAAAAACGCTAGGAAATCTAATACACCGAAAATCTTTGGCAGGACATTACACTGTAAGTCAAAAGAGACGATCATGAATTATTATAGATAGTGATTGCTTAAAATGTATAATCTTGGGTTCTGTAAACGAAAACCATCAAATCAGCACTATTAGAAACATAATTATATGATAGAAACATGGTGTAAGAAGTACACACCTGTGCAGTCTCTGCTAGTTAATTAGATGGACAGAAATGAATAGAAAATTACTGGCGATGATCACAACATTACATCTGCAATATTGCACTTCACGACTCTATTTAAAAAAGAACATGGGTTAGATAACAAATAAGTAAATCACACGGTATGGATTATACTATAATAGAACTAGAAAAGTGCATACTCCAAAAGAGGAGAAAGACTGATCACTGCTGAAACAAAATCACAATAAAAACGAAATAATGAAAACACAGGTAAACTGGCAACAAAAAGGCACTAAGTGGGAATGAGCAGCAGTTACACGAAGATAAAACGAAGGAACGGAATCACACAAACATGGCTTAGAAAACGGCACTTGAACAGAGAAACAGAATCACCATCGACTACCGCACAAGACAATACACCCATAAAAAGCAATACAAAAAGCGAACATAGCAAATATTCAAAGAAAACAGTGAATGTATACTCACACGGAAATATGCAACCGTCTAGGGTTTGAAGATGTAGTTGAAAACGTAAAGTATATAATTATCTTTTATGTTGAAGAAAAAACGGACTAACACGTCCAAGCAATACGTCCGGACGTGATAAGAGTAGACAAGAAGAACAAATATTCCAACACATAGACTTCACCAAACCAGCCATGTTCTAGATGTTTAGGACCAAGAGGCATCTCTTTGCAATTAGTTTATCCAGAACTGCCTTATACTACATGGTATTATCCCTCATTTAGGAGTGTTCCATTTTGGCGGAGATTATTGCCTGATGTGAGTGATTCGGTTCGATATGCGTGTCTGTTTATGTGTGTGGTTATGTGCTAAAAAATAAAATTAAAAATATGTTCAAAATTAAGATTTACATACAAATAAAAACAATGTATTGTGTCAGGATTTGAATATATAATATAAACTTTTTGATAATACTATTTTAGAAAGAATTGGTTGTGTAATACTATTTAAGAAAATCAATTATTTTTCACTTTAAGGAACTACTGGTGTTGTTTACTACTAATCACATGAATAAACATAAATAATGGAATTCAAGAGAGAAACATCTTTTAGAATATAGATGTATACATGTTTTTTATGGAGATAGAGCTTTTTAAGATGGCATTCATATATTAAATATTTTACTCTCATATTCGACCCAGATTATGATGATAAGAACGATTCGAACTCTTAACATCAACTCAATATAAACAAATTCACGACCTAGTAAGCAGCTATGCATGATGTTAAAATAACACCTAGACCTTTTGCCTTCAAAAAACGGATTAGTCTATACATTTTTTTCTATATTTGACGGGAAAAAATCAACAATTCGAAGGTAAATTGATGTGTCATAAAATAATTGCCTTTCTCGGTATGAAATCTCTGTCATGACATGGTCCAGTATGTAATCAACTGAATATATATATATATATATATATATATATATATATATATATGTATATATGTGTGTGTGTGGGGTGTGTGTGTGTGTGGGTGCGTGTGGATGGATGTGTGCGGGGTGGTGGTGGTGTACATACACATACATATATAGGTCAAAAGAACGAAATATATATATATATATATATATATATATATATATATAAATGACCGGTACACTGTGCAGCTCGTAATACCTAGATAGATTTATGGACCGGAGTAGCGGGAGGAATGGGAATATAAAAAGGAAAAGATGCTGTTTCTTTACCGGTGATATTACAGTAATAAATCTGTTCAAAATAAGTTCATGACATGTAAGAATGACGATTCGGTTTTTGAGAAGCGGAAGACGGAAAAGAGTCGAAAACGAGGCTATAAACTTCATCAATTGAAGCAAAAAGTAGATATCCATCATGTTGTGCATAAAGTGGACGACGTCAGTGAAAATATTGCTATTTTATAACTCACCCGTCTCTATATTTTCGGGCAGATCTACAGTCATAATTCTGTTTTCTGAATAAATTTTATGGCCAGTGTATTCTTTTTAACCTTGCAATGCAGTTTCATAATGATAAAAATAAAATGCTCTGAAAAATTACTAATCCAATTATTCTACCGCAGTTGCTTCTTTCCTTGCTGTAGCAATAGGAGTTGTTGTTGTCAGCCGAGAGATTAATATATATATATATATATATATATATATATATATATATATATATATAAAGATAGATGAAAGAAGACGGATAAACATGTACACATGACATGTTAATTTTAAGTTGTTGTGTTTTATGTAGATAGCTTCAAGTTATATATATATATATATATATATTAAACTTAAAGTTACTTTTAGTAGATAGAACATACGAGATAGAGCAATTATAAAGATAGATGAAAGAAAAAAGAATAAACATGTACGAATGACACATTTATTTCATGTTCGATTTTTCAATGCTAGGTGTACTCGGTAAAAACATGTTTATGATTAGTTCCTTACGCCAAGGCTTTTCAAAGATTACACTCTTACGACCAGAGGAATTACATAGATAGATAAGTTGGCAGTGGAAAATCCAAAATAATTTGTTTTAGAAAATATTAACTAATTATCACTCTCCATTACTTAATATTTTTTTTCAAATTTTTAATTTTGGCTTTTTTTACTGCCAACTTATCTATTTATGTAATTCCTCCGATGATAAGATGTTAATCCTTGAAAACCCTTGGCTTAAGGAAAGAATAATACACATGTTTTTAGCGAGTAGACCTTGCATTGAACGATCGAATTTGAAATAAATTTGTCATTCGTACATGTTTATCCCTCTTATTTCATCTATGTTTATAATTGCTCTATCTCGTATATTGAGCTTACACCATTTCACTATAGATTCTATCTACTAAAAGTATACTTATAGTTTCATATTTTATATATATATATATATATATTTATATATATATATATATATATATACTGGAAGCTATCAACATAAAAAGCACAACAACATAACATTTACAAAATCACATATGTAACCAGTTGTAACCTTTTAAAATGCTTAACGTAATGCGATGTTGTTGTGATGCTATCCAGCGTTGCTGAATTTAAATCGTCAACGACTTCCTGGAACAATGCGGAAAACGTTGTTTGCGCCTTTCTCCGCCATCTTTTAAACATTTATTTTTTTTCTCCAGCTTTTTTGTTCATTTGCTTTTGACACCTGAGGATGATTCGACATAGAATCCAAAATGTTTGTGAAACCTATGGAACGTTTATTTTTTATTTTTTAATACAAAAAAAATATCAGAACAATTGAAAAACATTAAAAAAGGTACAATTAAACAGACGAATCGTGTTATTTTTTAACTATATTTGCATATATATAAATGTACATATAAATAAATATATATATATATATATATACATATATATACATCTCTCTCTCTATATATATATACATATATATGAACACACATATATATATATATATATATATATATATACATCTATATATATATATATACATATATAATTATACATCTAAACATATATATATATATATACATATATATATATATATATACATATATAATTATACATCTATATATATATACATATATAATGATACATCTATATATATATATATATATATATATATATATATATATATATATATATATATATATATATATATATTTATGCGGGCTCTGTTTATAACTACGAAACTTAACCTGTTTGTGATTTTTCCTATTGGCTTCTCGACGCGGCGAGCGAGTTTTCTGTTTTCAGGTGTAAGTTTAAACATTATGCCTCCGATTGTTTTTTTATCGACCATCTCTCTAGCGTTTTTTTTTCGTTGAGTGTCATCAGAAGGTAGTCTCTGATCATTTGTATATTATATATGTTGTAAGCTTATTTTTTCAACCTTATTTCATTTATTGGAATACAATCAGTCAGAAACAGGAAACTACTAACACTAACATTACCCATACAAATCATTGTACACGCATACTTCAAATCACAAACGTTTTTCAAACGTCTATTGCTGTAGATTTTAATTTGCCAGAAAATGTAAATAATAATGTTTACTCTGCAAGAGACGAATACCTAAATACATACTTTAATATTCGAAGTTATATCCATTGAATATAGTTTTTTTTAACTGATATGTTAAAAAACGCTATCGAGAAGGCTATTGCTGTCTTATATAAACTGACAAAAAAGACAATATTCTTTAGCGTAAATGTGAAATACTTGTATGCTGCACTTATTAAGAGTTCAACGTGTTAGCATTATTTGACCCTGCCAGGACGAATAATCTAGGAAACACTCAAATATGTATTAATTACTTGCATAGAATAACAGTACTATTTCTGAATGAGAACACATATAAGAAAGTATCGATTGGCCTTCAAAGTGACTGTTCTCTAATTGCAGGTTTGATTCGAACTTTGAGCAACTGTTTTTCGATAATCGATAATTGCAAATGCTGAACATTTTTCTTTCTTATTTTCAATTTCTTTAAATGGCATATTTGATATTATAATGATAATTGAGGCCAAGCCTCTTCGATTATCTAGTTAAGAGCGATAAATTATCGAAACGTTCTTTGTTCATTTGGGTCGATATACGACTGAATTACATTCCGCTCTGTTCTTTTTCATGGATTCTGAAGCACTGTCAAAACTAGTAGGTCACTGTGAACGAGCCGATATATATTGAGAAATATAGTTGTATCAGATGTTTGAAGTATTCATTTTTATTCACGTGAATTTTATTTTTATGTAGAAACCTATCTAAATCTGGAAGTCTACACAGTGAAGGGGTGGGACTTTGCTGCTTGACTGGTTGGTCAGGGATATTTACGTCGAAGGGCACCATTGCTGCGAGTTTATCGTAGCACATTCCATGGAGTACTTGTAAAACAAGCACAGGGATGCAATATTGCTGCGATATAACAGTGGGTGGAGTTAACAGTGCGGACCCTATTATATCGGAGACTTATTTTGGACCCTGCCTTACAAGCATACGCTACTGGTTGATGCTCCAGTACAGACGTGCCAACACTACTCACTGCATGGGCGAATTGTGGCTGTGTAGAGATATAAGGTACTGGCAGGTGTGAGAAGATGTCTACCGTTATAGTTGTAGAGTGAAGAATGCCAGATATTGGTGTTAGAGGTTAGACACATCTAAGTCTGGAGATATGTAGTCAACAACACATAGTTTTAAATGTTTTCATTCTTAAACTTTTTCGGGGCAGGTGTTTTACTCTTACGAGAACACAAAATATATATACTTCATGGGAGATGTTATCTGATGGAACATCCGTTTTTTAAATGGTTTCTTTCCTGATTAAGTATATATATATATATATATATTAATATATATATATATATATATATATATATATATATATATATATTAATTATAAAAGTGTCTTATACCTACATACGACGTTGTTTTGGTGAGTCTACCCTCAGCAGTGCATGGGTGGCGGTCGCATGGCCTGAAAATTCATCCTAGAATCACGAGTCTTACGCTCGAGCCCACATGACCGCGATAAATCACCAATACAATAATTGAAATTAATGTACACTTACCAAAGAGGTGGAGACAAGCGTAATCTTATTGATAGTGTTGAACGCTCGGGCGGAATTTCGCAATCACGGATGTCAACAATCTTGTAATCTCAAACAGGGCTCTACTATCAATACTGTTAAGTATCCAAGGGTTACATATTTGTTTAGATATCAAAGGATTTCATACTTACAGACGACGGCGTTTCTGGTTTTCTACTCTCATCAGTGCCGTAGTGGCTGTACAGGACCGGCGGGACAGTTATCAACATTTTGGGCGGGGACTCTCCTAAAAAGTGGGGTCCCGGTTAAACACATGCATATATAACTTCATTATTGATGACCGTAAAGTGGGGGTGGGCAAGTCAAAAAAGGGGGGAAGCTTAATCCGCCTGCCCCCCCCCCCCGGTGCCGCCGCCCATGCTGTATATATATATATAGAATTAAACTAATTTTAATATTTGACAGAAAGGAAACACTTGTTCTAAAGTATTCTTCTGTAATCACGGATTTGATTCGAACGCTGAGTTAATTACTTCATTTAAACACGATCTAATTTTTTCCCCCTCAGATTGTAGAGCATCGAACACCAGTAATCACGTTTACGAGTGACTAGTAAAATGACGAAATATCTGGCTTTAGATAACTCTGATTAAAATTAGCTTGGCCAGTGTCCTGGCGTCGTCAGTGAAGATCGAAGATGTGAACATCACCACCTGAATACCTTATACTTTTTTCGGGTCGGAGAAATTTTCTATGGAGCGAAACACAAAATGTGTGCGTAAGTTGATTGCAATAATTACTTTTTTATACTACTACTGAGCTCGATCCATACATTGTACAATGTTGAATTTAATATCGAAAGATATATATATATATATATATATATATATATATTTATTAATGTTTGTGTTAAAAAAGATCCGAACAGCATCGGTACCGTCGATGTAAAATGCTAGCAGAAGGAACCTATCACTGTCTTCTTTACCGGACTTTCTTCAGCCTCTGTTTAAACAGGATGTAGATTGTCCAGTACACGAGTTCGAAGTCGAAATAATATTCTGTGATAAAACATTAATAACTATTACGTTCTTTTAGCGGGGGTTGTTTCTTAATAATCGAGGACTCTGCTGAGCGTTTCTCCCACTAACATGGTGTTATATATATATATATATATATATATATATATATATATATATAATCAATATATTATTTTATAATATTAACATAAAACTATATATATATATATATATATATATATATATATATATATATATACATATATAATCAAATATAAACCAAAAGTAAACTTTTAATAAATAGGACCTATAGTGAAAAGGTTAAGCTCAATATACGAGATAGAGCAATTATAAAGATAGAAGATATAAGAGTGATCAACATGTTCGAATGTCCAAATTTATTTCAAATTTCGATGGTTCAATGCAAGGTGTATTCTGTAATAAACCAGTGTTTATTGTTCTTTCCTTAAGCCAAGGCTTTTCAAAGATCGACATCTTATCATCAAAGGAGAAATACAGATAGATAAGTTGGCTGTAGAAAAAGCCAAAGTTCCAATATTTTAAAAATATTAAAATATTATTAAAAATAGGGTGAAAATAGTTCGTGTAAAGGGGATATGTGGTCTGTCCAGATTGTAATTGTCCGTTGAAGGAGTGTCCGTTGAGGAGATTTTTGAGAAGACGAAAAAAATAAAATTTCCCGTAGGAGCAGCATGGAGAAGGTGTTCAAAAAGAAATAAATCCAAAAGTGAAATGTTGAAATCTAAAACGTAGATGGAGCGCACTTAAATGGAATTAAAGTAAGAAATCCGGCAATGTTTTGCAACTTCCTAAGCCATGGTGGAAAAAACGAGAGGAATAATTGGACAGATATGCTGGCGAGCAAATCACAATTTGCTTTTATTTATTTCGTCTCTCAAAAATCTCCTCAACGGATACTCCTTCAACGGACAATTACCATCTGGACAAACGACATATCTCCTTTACACGAACTTTTTTCACCCCATTTTTAATAATATTTTAATATTTTTTTAAATATTTGTACTTTGGCTTTTTCTACAGCCAACTTATCTATATGCATTTCTCCTCTGATGATAAGAGTTCGATCTTTGAAAAGCCTTGGCTTAAGGAAAGAACAATAAACACTGGTTTATTACAGAATACACCTTGCATTAAACAATCGAAATTGGAAATAAATTTGGACATTCTGAACATGTTTATCACTCTTATTTCTGCATCTTCATATATATATATATATATATATATATATATATATATATATATATATATATATATATATATATATATATATATGCTTTGCATGAACTTTGAATTCTAATAAAATTTTATTGACACCTTATTTTATTACTTCATGTTATATTATAATATTAATGCTCTATCCAGTATATTGAGCTTCAGTTTTTTATCCGGATGTTTCACTAATTATAAGATATTAGTTGACGCTTATATCTTTTGTTGGATTGCTTCATATATATATATATATATATATATATATATATATATATATATATATATATATATATATATATATATATATCTTACAGTTTATTCTTTTGGGGCGTCTACTATCGACTTCGACAATCTTTGTCGAGTTATATGTATGCAGATGTGTGTGTGTTTTCTGTACACTTATTTATCTATAACAGCCTTGTAACACAATCCGTTTTCTCAGAATACCTTGATATGCGTGAGCGAACCTAGTATACACCTATCACCCAATGTAGTATTTAGAATTGCAATCGAATTTTGAAAATAGGGATTGTTGAAAATTCATGTTGTTATGGAAGTCGGTCCAGAAAAGGCATGAGCTATTTCATGTAAAAGCTAGAGAGAACCAAAGATAATTGAGTTGCGTAATAACCAAAGAGGATAAATATTAAGCATCACTTAAAAAACGGTATTTTAATTGAGGGTTAACTATTTAGAGGCAAAATACTCGAACCGAAGTAACGAACCCTGTCTTACAGACTCAAAATACCTAACGTGACACACACTCATACACAACATGACACTTGAGAATATCCCGATATTTAGCGAATGCTGATAGAGAGGCTGCTCAATTAGCTACTCTTGAGTTTAATCTCACGCACTATAACATTGAGACGTCCCTCAATTATCTCTTATTTATCGAACTAATAACACGTACAAATGACTGCGACACCACCGTTGTATGCCCTAAACTGCAAACATGCTAGCAAAAATGGAAGACCCTCAAAAACCTGATAGGAGAGAAAGGGTTGTACAGCGTTATTGACCAAAAAGTCTATCTCAGACGAAAATATAAAATAGTTCCTTTATTTTTAAATGACGGTGCTACCAATTGTAAATTTATTGTAAAAATAAGTTTCTGTACTAATTGTTGGACTCTGTTTTCTTCAAAAAGTCATCATTCATATCTTAAACCCGCGTATCTTGAAATCTAAAGTTGCCTCAATTCTCGAAAAACTTTAAATATACCCATATCTGTAAATCTCAAACAACTGCTATATTTGCTGCCAATATTGCTTAGAAAGTCAGGTACTTGTCAATCGATCCATTTTCCTATTCCAATGTAAACTAATCAACTCTTGTTTATGTGATTATTTTTCTAACCTTTACTCTAATTCTGTTCTTTTCGCGCGGAAACTGATGATTGTATTACATGCATTTTTTGTCTCTAGGCATAAGCAGTAGGAACGTAGTGCATACACTGCAGATTGCGCACCTGCTTTTCCTTAACTCCTATTAATATTTAGATCATAACATTACTTATGCGTTAGCATTATGACGGCATGCAATAACAAGTTTGTCTATTGCATGATACTGTAACAAAAATTATGCGATTATGCTCATGTTTCATTTTAAATTCGCTTGTGAATACATGTGCCCATTTAAAATATAACAAATTGTTTAATATCATGATCTCGTCCCGATATTAAAACGTAGCAATCATTTCTCGCAACATCTAAATAGACCGTGTTTAAAAGAATACTATATTAAAATATTTAACAACACCGTTTCAAAAAAAGAAACAAAGGCTAATAAATACATAGATTAAATAAAAACGCACGTACACAGTAATTTAAATCTCAGTATTAAATACTCCAAATAATATTTGCAAAATTAAAATAATAAATTACAGTTACTCAAGACAAATTAAACTCTAAAATGCTGCCTAAGATTCTACACGTTGACATCTACAATGAACCTATTTAAAAAATAAACAGGACCCAATGTGTTATTGATTTACCAGAATAAGCATTGGCTGATTGACTGATATTACTTTAAACTTTGGAATACGTATGCGGCTTTTTTAATAAATCTGGTGCATCACGACACTCAATTACAGTGTTAGCCGTACGTGGCGATGGCGCTCGATTTTCTCTCCTGGCGTGGGATTGCCCAAATTGTTTAAAATACTATCCATGGCAAACATGGAAATCGTTTCGAAAGTTGTCGCCTGGATAACATTGCGTTTAACCACAAATGCTATAGTGCAGGATAAATTAAATTCTATATCCTGATTCCAAGCGGTTGACAGCTGGGGGTCTCAAAACATCGAAAGCGTCTATATACGTCATCTTAAATCGATGAAAATCAATCCATTTTGAAGGGTCGCAAGTAGCGATGTTGTTACTTTATCTTAAGCGTAGGATTTTACAATGGCATTGTCGGCCATATGCAGCTATCTTGTGTGCATCGATCAGGCGCCTGGCCACTGTTTCTCAATCGTAGAAAATTGATTGTACGAGTGTTTGGTATGTATTCCATTTAGTTGGGCGTTAAATTTCAGACGTGGATAAATGATCAATACCGGAGGCAAATATATGCATTGGACGTTTCTATTGGAGATCTAGGCATATCTCAATATTTGATAATTAATTTTGTCATTTGTTTTCTTTACACTGTTTATTTCATTGTCTCACTTACTTTTAAATTTGCATTTCTAATGTTTTCTTTTCCGTAATCGTACGTGATATTCCATATCCCTGAGTATACATTACTTTACAAATGTTTATGTCTGATATTTCTTTAATTGCCTTACTTGACTTATGTGCACTCTCCGGGGAGTGTCACTACATTTTTAGAGCAACAGTATTTCGTTTGTCAAGAGCGATATGCAAGTACCAACCCTTGTCTTATCGGCCCATCTTATTTTGGTCGTTCTCTTGATATGCTGTAATAAAATCATCCTAGTATGATGTTTTTACATAGCTGGGGACTGGTATTAACACTCATGTCTAAGCCATTTTATTCTATTCTTTAACATAACGGCTTGATTGATCTGCAAATATTAATACCATTTTTGCTCTGTTTATTGCTTATTCTATCACGCAGAATTACTTCATTGATAAGGTTTGATATTTCGGCACAAAATATTTTTTTATTACTTGAATACTTTCAATAAAATCTACGTATTTTAACTGTTAACGTGAAAATAAAACGAACATTTACATTTTAGCTATATATATAATAAAACACAAGCACACTTCTCCAAAAGGTGTTAAATCATGAGCAATGATATGCGCATTTAAGACAAATTGATTAGTTAGTTGGCCAAGTAGGGTGTTATTGGGTATTGAAGGAACTCATCTCTCTCCGAGCGCATTTGTTTATTACACTCTACATGGAATTGACTTCTTGGAAATTAACCTCCTGCGTATGAAAGAGACACCGTGGTATTGTCTGACATTCTTTATTAAATGCTAAATTGAAAAGTACATTTAAAAACAGCTTTGGATTCCCAACGCTTTGCCCTTTCTGACAGGGAAGCTATCAAACAAGTCGAACATTCAATCACCAATGCAAAACAATCAAATCGTTCTCGTTCCGGTAATTTGAACTCCAAAACTATGTCGATAAATTTGCACATAGTTTCCTAACTCCCCTGCAATTACGAGATGGTAACTAAATACTATTTAACAACAACAATATATCACAAACTCATTTTACTATATTTTCAAAAGCTTTATATATAAACAAATCATCCATGATGCAGACAACTATTCTGCACCAACCAACTAAAATAATCTGTTGTAAATGTGTGTAAATAATAAAGTATACCAACATGTTTGTCATTAGTGCAGCTATTTTCTTTTTACTTGCAGTAAAGATAACGGTAGTAAGGCGAATTTCTGTATAGACAAGTTGAAAATAGAAATTGCTATACTATTATTACGTAATAAGATTTTAAAAGTGGAAAGTTGTTTTTTTAAATACAAGTTTATCTACAATAGAGGTGAACATTAAAACCTGAAAGCTTCAAAGCGGATTATATTTTGTCCGTGTCGAACGGCAGCTTCTGAGAGAAAAAACAAACAATTGTGTCCATAATTGCAGATTTTTGTAGTTGGAAAAAATTCATATGCGTGAGCAACTGATCTGCATGTGTAGAGATCAACCGACTTTTAAAATAATAGATTGAAAGCAGTCGGTGAGTCAACTTTTGGCTAGCGATGAGACAGAGTTTAGGTTAGAAAATAGGCAGGGTAATTATAGAATGTTTTCTGTTATTGTATGCTTATTACCGCTACTGGAGATTAACATGATTTTTTTTTCTTAGAAAGTGCAATAAGTAAAGACTATTTAAATGTATTTTTCAAGTCTACAAGTCGGTGTACATACACTAGCCCAACTGGTTTAAAAAGAAGGTGGCTGTAAGATGGAATAACATTCAAACCTATAACTCGGTCTGTTGGAGAAGAAACTAAACACCGCATTTATAGAGATTTGGTTTGTGAGCTCCTGAAAGCTCAAATATATTCCGATTCTTTTAGCGAAATTAAAAAATATATGCTATTAGCAGCTATATTGAACGTTGCCTGTGTGTTATCTATCTTATGAGATTTTTTCACAGATATGAAGGCCCAATAAATATTAGGGGATTATTAATTACCTACTAGACACTATCGTTGAGCGTCTTCAATCTCTCTGTACAACAATGTGTAAGCACAACCTGACATGAGGATAATTCATCCTACAAGTAAACCCTGACCCAATATTCATAGTATTCCCAGCCCGAATGAGAC
>OY744524.1:155835033-155860033 GCA_963556195.1 Sepiola atlantica
GATATTTATGAAATTACATTAATTTATATGAACTCCAGTAATTTAATTCGCATCCGGATGCACAATCGACGTTTTCAATGAATCAATGAGGACCCCTGTCATTTAAGCTCTGTGCCATAAAGTGTTTATTAAATGTCTATTATTAGAAGTAACCGTTTTAAAACCATACATAATAACCCTAACAAGTAGAACCCCCCCCCTAATAAAAATACATATAGCAAAATAAAATGTAATTAAAGACTCTAGAACGCTAGACTGGTCCGGAAATGGTTACCTATTTTACATTATACATATATTTTTAACTGTCTATCACTCTAAATTCTTCGTTGATTTTGTTGTTTCTGTTTTTTATCCTTCCGACAAGTTTTGTGAATGTGGTGTTCACACGGAATCGTGCCATTTTTTAAAGGGGGGTAAAACAATTAGTGTATATTTTGCATGATAGAAGTTTGTTAAAGATTATAAGCCCGACAAATATTTACGATCAAGAGTCGGCACTAATATATATATATATATATATATATATATATATATATATATATATATATATATATATATATATATATATAAATATATATATATATATATATATATATATATATATATATATATATAGGATCAAATATAAACCAAAAGTAAAACTTTTAGTAGATGGAACCTATAGTGAAGAGGGTTAGCTCAATATACGAGATAGAGCAATTGTATAGATAGAAGAAAAAAGAGTGATAAATATGCGACGATTGTCCAAATGTATTTCAAATTTCAATTGTTCAATGCAAGGTGTATTCAGTAATAAACTAGTGTTTATTATTGTTTCCTTAAGCCAAGGCTTTTCAAAGATCGACATCTGATCATCAGAGGAGAAAGATAGATAAGTTGGCTTTCGAAAAAAACAAAGTTCAAATATTTGAAAAATATATGAAAAATATGATTTTGAAAAATATTATTAAAAATGCAGTGAAAGAGAAGTTCCGTAAAAAAGTGCGTTTGGATTTACTTATATTTGAACATTCTCTCCATACTGCCCCTACGCAAACGTTTTTTTTCGCTTTCTACAATTCATTGGATATTTTTTCAACGTGAAATTACTACCCGGACAAACCACATATACATATATACATATATAAATATAAATACCTATACATTTATATAATAAAATGAAGCCGAATTTTCCTGTGCAACTTAAGGCATTATAGAATTATATCCGATCATTTACTGCGTTTATTTGTTTTGTACTCACATTTTGTTAATAACTCATTGGTGTTTCCAGAAAGTATTACTTCAATGTATCCTTATTCCATATTTATTATATTTAATCGATAATGTCGGACTCTTGGAAAAAAAAACTTTCGCAAAGAAAGTTGCATCACTTTTTACGAACTATGATCTTCCTACTATTATCGTTACTTGTTTCACAATTTGAAATGTTGCTTATATCACTCTTTTTTATTAATGCATTAACAGAATACAACAAATTCGCATTTCTATAACACTAACAGCTACATCTCACTTATAATTTAAACGTTTGTATCGCAACACTTTGTCGACTACGTTGTGTTTACAGTTAATCCATTATATTTACCCTTATATTATTCAAGTAATACAAAGAAAAATATATAGTTACTTATATCTATTAATTAAATTACATTAACCTTCTCGTCACTGTATTCGCGAAACAATATTAATAAATGAGGACCCCTGTGCATTTAATCTCTGGGCCATAAAGTGCTTATAAAATTCTATTATTACAAGTAACCCTTTTAAAACTTTACGTAATATCCCCAACAATAGAACCACCCGCCCAATAAAAATACATATAGCAAAATAAAATGTAATTAAAGACTCTAGAACGCTAGATTGGTCACGAAATGGTTACCTAATTTACACTATACATATATTTTTAACTGTTTATCACTCTAAATTCTTCGCTGATTGTGTTTTGTTTTTTTGTGTTTCTTTCCGCCAAGTTTTGTGAATCGTGCCATTTTCTAAAAAGAGGTTTAACAAATAGTGTATATTTTCCATAATAGAAAAAGTTTGTTAAAGATTATAAGCCCGAAAAAATTTACGATAAAGAGTCGGCACTAATATATATATATATATATATATATATATATATATATATATATATATATATATATATATATATATATATATATATATATATATATATATATATATTAGTGTCGACTTTTGATCGTATACAAAGAAACATATATAGTTACTTATATCTATTCATTAAATTCCCTTAACATCCTTGTCACTATATACCGGAAACAATATTTCTAAACTCCAGAATAGAGTAGAATAACAAAAATTATAAAACTACTTCCATACAGGACGCCTTCTGCTATCGACATTTGCCTACGAAAATGAGTAAGACTTCACACTTTTCTGTTCATATAAAAAACATGTTCGTATATATCCGGGGCTGATTTACATTAAAAGATATCCATCTCGATAGAAGCGCTGATGACGAGTAAGATGTTATTCTTTCACATAAGCGACTTTTATTAATGAAGATGTATTAGATGTGTATTTCCAATTATGAACGACATAATAAGATCTTTTTTTACAATGGCGTGTTTCAAATCTTCTTACAGTATTATGTTTTTTAAAAGAATTGAAACAACTATACATTAATGTTTGCTTTGATTATTTGTCAAAGAAAATAAGTAATATATTTCCAAGTACAAATCTGACTTTAAGTTAAAGCAATTAAACTTAGGATACGTGTCAAAAACATGTTGTATTTTACATCTTCATTTAAATCGCTAATATTAAATAGAACGTTTCATCATATTTCTGGGAGATGACGTTAACTTCTTTACATGAGTTTTCATTCTATTTAAATCACGTACATTACTGACAGTGACTTTCTTTTCTTATGTTTCTCTCAGAAGTGACCCTCTTATAGTTATTTCATTTTCAAAGTTTGATCATTATGTTATATCCTCCCGGACAAAGCCAGAAAACGGACTCTGCTAGTATATAATATTAACATAAATAATTGATTCATGTTATATTGGTAATATTTTCGTGTATTTTTTGAAAATAAATATTTCATTTATTTTTACTTTACTTTTTTGGACTCTTGTTTAAACAAAGGAAAACGTGATAAATTGTATTCTAGTTGTATTTATCATATGAGTTCTGAACAAGATTTACTTTAAAACAATTGCAAAATAACTTCTGCTATAACTTTCTTTAGAGATTGTCTGAAATAGCTACACTACATTATTTATTTTCTGATAAGAATTAAGTTCCTATTTATGTGCAGCGTAAACTTTACACTCTTATCGAAAAACATCTTGAAAATCATTTATATTAAGAGAGTTTCTCGATAAGAGAATCTTTAAATAATATATACATATATATGCATATATATATATATATATATATATATATATATATATATATATATATATATATATATATCATTTAAGATTCTGTTATCAGGAAACTCTCTTAATAAAAATTATGTTCAAGATGTTTTACCGATAGGAATGTAAAGATTAAATGTGACGGATGCGACTCGGTAAATGTTAATTAATAAGAAAGAAAGGAAGCTATTTATTGAGCAAAGTGTTGATTCATGCAACAAACATTTCTTATACAGCATCACCATTTTTTAGAGATTTCTAACAAATATGTTTCAATTCTATTTGTATATTCATGTTGTCAGACTATTTTTTGGCTTTTTTTCCAGTATATTTCGGAAGAGAGTGATTGTAATTCGCGGCCTCATTACAAGGATATTGTTTAATCGAATGTGCAACGTAATACATTGTTCTAGTTTCCGCATTTTAAGATTAGTTTTACTACGGAGGCTTGAGAGTATTATCTAACATATCATGTCGCTTAGAGAGAGTGGTTTTACAGTTATACCCCGTCGAAAAAGTAGTGCAATAGTCATGACAGAAACAAAACACGCCGAAGACAGGTCCCATATTTTATAACCTGAAACATAACCACTGAAATAGAGACGAAAAAAGTGAAACTGAAAGTTACACTGCACAAGACTGAAAAGTAAATAGAATATTACATTTAATATCGTTGGTTTTGAAAAGCCAAAATCCAGCGAAAACTGTCATTTCCATCGCTTTTGATCAAAGAGTATATTGTCGTAAATGGTCTTACTTTTATCAGAAGACGATAAACCATTCTTAACTGAAGCAATTTTTATTTTTGTCCTATCCGGACTAACTTTTTATGGGGAGATCGATATCACTCACATAAAACCGACCTGGTGTCCACCTTTGGCTCCGTGGGATGCAATTAAATATGACCTGTCTCATAGCGCTGATAAGATTCTGCTTTTGTCACGTAAAAGTATTTTTCTTCTCTTCTATTTATCATTGACCAGCATTCGAACTATTTGATTCTAGTAAACTTACAATTTACAAATATACAATCGCCCTACTAATAGTAGGTTGGTTGCCATTAATTTATGGTAACTGGCCAAATACTTAATTGGCAAGTGTATATCTCGTTGCCATGTTGTTATGGACACAATGCAGTTATTAGTTTGCGAAATAAGGTTGCTAACTCAATTGATGGCAGAATATCAAAGAATGTAGATGGATTATGTTAAATCTATGAGACCATATTACATTGATGATAAAATTTGGTCTGTATCCTTACAATTACATAATTTCAACGGATGTATTTGATACGCATGGATTGTGGGATGCAGACAGTGAACATCGAACTCCATAGATAACTGATTAGAGCTGTATATAACAACGAAAGCTTAATCAAAACGTATTATTTTCTATTCTCCCAATATATATATATATATATATTTGTGTTATAATGGGATAATTCCAGGAGGAAATCTGGGTATGAGAGCTCAATGTAGTAAACAGAGCAAGAATAACATAAAATATAATAACACGAAATCACATAATTGTCGATGCAATAATTTATTTCAACCGTGCGGTTTTTTCAAGCATCAATCAGACAATTACATTTTTGAGACTTATAGAAAATTGAATTTCCCTACGACAATTCAAACACAACCAGAGAGAGTGGTGGTAGCAAGCAATTTGATACATCTCAGTCTCAAAAATGTAATTGTCTGATTGATGCTTGAAAAAACCGCACGGTTGAAATAAATTATTGCATCGACAATTATGTGATTTCGTGTTATTATATTTTATGTTATATATATATATATATATATATATATATATATATATATATATATATTGTGTGTGTGCGTGTGTGTTTTCGTGTTTTCCTCATATGGCATATTAAAGTTGATCTACTGAAATAAGTATTGAATTCTTATGAGATAAGAATAACCTATATATATATATATATATATATATATAAATATATATATATATATATATATATATATATATATATATATACTAGCATTGCTAGCCAGTGTTGCCCATGTTAAAGTGTTAGATAGCGTCATATGAAACATCATGGTAGATATATGTGTGTACTCTTAAACGAATGATACTATATAGATTAATTTCATTGAGTAACATGTTTTAAAAGTGGCATTAGCTTTTTGAAGGTGGCCGTTTGAGACGCAAAATACTTCTAAAGTACTTTAACAGTGTGAATGCGAATACAATTATATTGAAAGTACAGTTCCTAACATGTCTTCATTTTTAAGGGCAGAGATGGACAGACTAAGAGGTGTACTTGAACAGTGTGCATGCGAACACAATTATATTCAAAGTGCCGTTCCTCACATGTCTTCGTTTTTAAGGGCAGAGATGGACAGACTAAGAGGTGTACTTGAACAGTGTGCATGCGAATACAATTATATTGAAAGTACAGTTCCTAACCTGTCTTCGTGTTTAAGGGCAGACATGGACAGACTAAGAGGTGTACTTGAACAGTGTGCATGCGAATACAATTATATTTAAAGTACAGTTCCTAACATGTCTTCGTGTTTAAGGGCAGACATGGACAGACTAAGAGGTGTACTTGAACAGTGTGCATGCGAATACAATTATATTTAAAGTACAGTTCCTAACATGTCTTCGTGTTTAAGGGCAGACATGGACAGACTAAGAGGTGTACTTGAACAGTGTGCATGCGAATACAATTATATTGAAAGTACAGTTCCTAACATGTCTTCGTTTTTAAAAGCAGACATGGACAGACTAAGAGGTGTTCTCCTTTATTATATACTAGCAGGGCTACCCGGCGTTGCTCGGGGTCATAAAAACATATATTTGAAGAAAGATCGTGTGTGTAACTTCTTTATATTCAAACTTCTATGTCCGCCCCCTCTCTCTATAGCCGTCTCTTTATCTGCTACCTTTCTCTTTCCTGGTCGCCCCATTTCGCCGCTACTTTCTAATTTTGCCTTTTGCAGAAGCTGTTTCTTCCCAACCATTTCTCCTATTGCCCAGGGTAATAGTATGACATATTTCTATAAAAAGTAACACCTCTATCTGCGCCTTCTATATAGGTACTTATCTCTACCCCGGTGTTCATACTATATACGTATCTATCATCACCCCGGTGCGCATACTATATACGTACCTATCTCCGCCCCAGTGCACATACTATATACGTACCTATCGCCGCCCCGGTGCAGATACTATTTAAGTACCTATCGCCGCCCCGTTGCGAATGCTAAATAGTACCTATCGTTGCCCTGGTGTGAATGCTAAATACATACCTATTGCGCCCCGGTGTGCATGCTACATAAGTACCTATCGCTGCCCTAGTGCGAATACTAAAGACATACCAATTGCGCTCCAGTGTGCATGCTACATAAGTACCTATCACTGCCCTAGTGCGAATAATTAATATGTACATATTGCCGCTTTGGTGTGAATGCTAAATACGTACCTATCGCCAGCCCAGTGCGAATGCTGAATACGTACCTATAGCCCCCTTGGTGCGAATGCTAAATACGTACCTATAGCCGCCCCAGTGCGAATGCTAAATACGTACCTATCACCACTACGGTGCGAATGCGAAATACATACCTTTCGCCGCCCCGGTACGCATGCAATATATGTACTGATCGCCGCCGCAGAGCGCATGCTATGTACGTACTTATTGCTGCCCGTGTGTACATGCTATATACGTAGCTATCGCCACCCCTGAATTCTGAATACGTACCTATCGCCGCCCTGGTGTGGAAGCTAAATACGTACATATCGCCGCCCCGGTGCGAATGCTAAATACGTACCTATCGCCGCCCCGGTGTGAATTTTAAATATGTACCTTTCGCCGCCGGGTGTGAATTTTAAATATGTACCTTTTCGCCGCCCCTGTGCGCGTGCTATATACGTACCTATCGCCGCCCCGGTGCGTGTGCTATATATGAACCGATCGCTTCCTCAGTGCGCATGCTAAATACATACCTATCACTGCCCCGGTGTGCATACTGTATACGTACTTATTACCGCCCATGTGCACATGCTATATAAGTACCTATCACCACTGCTGAATGCTAAATAAGTACCTATCGCCGCCCCGGTGTGGAAGCTAAATACAGACATATCGCAGCCCCTAAATTTGGGCTGACCCTAAAAAATTTGGCCTGACCCCTAAAATTTTCCCCGTCCCCTAAATCTCTCCAGCCTCTAATTTTTCACTCTCCCCCAACCATGAGAAATATTTTGACTTCAAAACAAAAAAAAAACAAAAAAATTTGGCCTGACCCCTAAAAAGTTCCGCCCGACCCCTAAAATTTTCCCCGACCCCTAAATCTCTCCAGCCCCCTAATTGTTTACTCTCCCCCAACCCTGAGAAATATTTTGAGTTCAAAACCAAAAAAAACAAAAAAATTTGGCCTGACCCCTAAAAAGTTCCGCCTGACCCCTAAAATTTTCCCCGACCCCTAAATCTCTCCAGCCCCCTAATTTTTCACTCTCCCCCAACCATGAGATATATTTTGACTTCAAAACAAAAAAAAACAAAAAAAAAGAACAAAATTTGGCCTGACCCCTAAAAAGTTCGTCCTGACCCCTAAAATTTTCCCCGAACCCTAAATCTCTCCAGCCCCCTAATTTTTCACTCTCCCCCAACCATGAGATATATTTTGACTTCAAAACAAAAAAAAAACAAAAAAATTTGGCCTGACCCCTAAAAAGTTCGTCCTGACCCCTAAAATTTTCCCCGGCCCCTAAATCTCTCCAGCCCCCTAATTTCTCACTCTCCCCCAACCATGAGATATATTTTGACTTCAAAACAAAAAAATTTGGCTGGACCCCTAAAAAATTTGGCCTGACCCCTAAAATTTTCATCTACCCCCTAATCTCTCCAGCCCCCCCCCCCCCAACTTTTTTTTTCATTGTCCCACAACCCTGAGAATTATTTTAAGTTCAAAAAAAGAAAAAAAAAAATTTGACCGGACCCCTAAAAAATTTGGCATGACCCCTAAAAATAATCTCTTTATTATATATACAAATAAATGCACATTGGCCTTTATTATAGATGCAAATAAATGCACATTGGTCTTTATTATAGATACAAATAAATGCACATTGGTCTTTATTATAGATGCAAATAAATGCACATTGGTCTTTATTATAGATACAAATAATTGCACATTGGTCTTTATTATAGATACAAATAAATGCACATTGGCCTTTATTCTAGATGCAAATAAATGCAAATAAATGCACATTGGTCTTTATTATAGATACAAATAAATGCACATTGGTCTTCATTATAGATGCAAATAAATGCACATTGGCCTTTATTATAGATACAAATAAATGCACATTGGTCTTTATTATAGATACAAATAAATGCACATTGGTCTTTATTATAGATTTGCTTAATATCCCCCCCCCAAAGAAAAAGTTTGGCCTGAGGCGCTCACACCGGCGAATGCCGTCACCCCCCCCCCCCAATTTGGCATGAAAGGAGGAGGTAATGCCTATCATGATAACGGAAGGGAGTGAGAGGAATATTAGCGTCTATTAAAAGGTTGTAGTGTGAGTGAATTTATTCCCGCCACTTTGCATTATTTTTCAAATTATCTGCCATTCTCTGACGTCATGATGACCTGATATAACCGGACACAATTTAGGGCAAGACCGGGTACATCCGGCAAGGGATTATGGGACAGGTGCGGATGTGATTGAGCAACCCTTGTTTCACTACACACTCTTAACGTAGGATTCCTATGTTGTTATTGATGCAACCGGACAGAAGTTATTGGATGATCTGATACAACCGGACAAAATTTAGGGCAAGACCGGGTACATCCGGCAAGGGATTATGGGATGTTTACAATGACTCGGCATTTTTATCGGATTAGTACATAAATACATTAGATTATTTCGAATTTACTACATATTAACGTTGAAATTTCGTGAAAAATACGAAAAAAACTGCTACCTTTTGTCGGAAAGTGGTCCGGTTGACTGTCAGCGATTGAATCGATTTTCGCGATTTTTAGATATTTTACATCCGGGATTTGTGCGGTCCTGTAGATGTCAACTTTTTGACATGTCGTCGGGTAGTTTTTGAGGAGATACTGGACATACAAACAAACATACAAACAGACAACTGCCCTTTATATAAGAGAAGATATAATATATATATATATATATATATATATATATATATATATTTCATTTAAATCAAAGATAAAACAGTTTTAAGTGGAGGGGTTGTGCTCGCTGAGACCATCTTTATATTATCAAAATGTGCTGACATTTTGGGAATAGACATAATTTTTAGTCATATACCTATCGTTTACATTTCATTTGTATCAAAGTAAAACAGTTATAAGTAGAGGAGCGGTGCCCCTTTTAATGATACCAAGATTTGCTGAAACTCCGGGAAGATACATCAGGTTTGATCACTTATGCTTCAAATTTTATTTGAATATACTAGAAAACAGTTTTCCGTGAGAGGGTTGATCATCTCCGTTTAAGTGATATATTTCTCATTAATGCTATGATCTACACTAAGATGTCAGTAGTCAACATGCCAATTTTCAAGCAATTCTTCCCAGAGGTTTGGGTGAACGTAATAAACAAAGATAAGGCGGACACACGCATCCATATACATATTTACTATTATATATATATATATATATATATATATATATAATATATATATATATATATATATATATATAATATCTATAAGTTATTTTATAAATGCAGAGGACGTGCTAGAATATTTATTTCTACAACTTAATTTTAATATTTGAAATTCTATTTAATATTCTTTATATATTTAAGTTTACTTTTCTTATATTTACATTATATATATATATATGTATATATATACACACATATATATATATATATACATACATACATATATATATATATATATATATATATATATATATATATATATATATGGAGAGATAGAGTAAGAGAGAGATGTGATACTTAGAAGGTCATATAATGCAGAGGTGTGACGGATAGATACACGGTGGAGCAAATAAGATATATAATCGTGGAACAGTTTAAATAGTTTCACCCTGAATACAATGTATGCATACACATATATATTTATTTATTGATCTATCTTCAGACCCGTTCTCAACTTAAGTTTAAATATGAAGAGGTCAGTGAGTACGCAGTCCCGCAGAAAATACTGGTGACATTTTAAAAACAAATGCATTTATATGTGGTTGTGTGTCAGTCTTGACTGCCAGTATACACTGGTGTGGTTCTAAAACTGAGGAGCCGATGCTACTAGTATTTATGCTGAGTGGGACAGTTAAACTGGTCCGTATAGGTTAGGTGTCATAACATCTCATCTCAAGCCTTACCTCTTCATGAGTTTCAGTATCGGTTACTTTTTGGAGTGATGCTATTCTGAGGCTGCATGGAGAAGATTTATGTCGAAAGTCTTGTATCTGGTTACAATAATATATTTCTTCGGGGTGCTGTCGGTGTCTTCCGATAGTTGTTCCCTTATTTGGTTCAGGTGTTTCTTATGAAAGATTCGAATGCGTCTATTAAATTCATATTTCATATCCTCCAGCTTTTTTCAGTCTGGACTTCTTATTATGGAGCACGTCTTTAAACTTGGAAAAATATATTCTTTGCTTCGATACAAGTCACTGTATGTTTTATAGTCTTTAATTCTCCTAAAACGCCCTTCACTTGCAAAGTCTGAACCCGAATCTAATTGTAATGTTACATTTCTATTCAATAATCTTTACTCGATATATTTTCTTAAAGTTCTGCCGGCCTGTATGTTCGTTTTTGTGGAGTTAACTTGCGTTTTATTTCCTATATTCGTTCTTCAATGTGCCCGTTTATTACAAGTTAGACAGGTTGGAAAACTGTATGGGCAATCCGTTACTCACTTAAATTATTTAGAGTGGAAAGGCATATCAGCAGTAATTCATCCAGTTTTTATTAGGATGCATGGTTTTGTAAGACTGCGCAAATAATCCTTTTTCCTGTTGAGTTGTTTTAAAAAGAAAATTGCATTGTGATTCATGACTTACCTTTCTTATGTGCGCAATGTATTTCGAATATTGTTTAAAACTTACAAATCTCTGGCAGTCTTCAGCTAACTCATGGATTGTAAAATTTGTTTCATTTCCTAACTTGTTTAGAGCACTATGCCTGATTTTTTAGTCTTTTCCTGAAACAAGAACTTGCACAAAAATGTAACATATATATAGTCATCCGATCTCAGCTTATCTAATTTGAAATCATCACAGTGTTTATTAAAAAATTGCCGCGAACGTTGCGTAGTCTTCGTTATCTTTTGTGACTAAATTCAAACACTTTGTGTAGCACCCAGAAGTATTAGGGCTAAATAATTCTGTTAAAAGGATAACAACTTTAGAAAGGAGTTACCTCGCTCGGTTTTCAGGGTAAAATAAAGTCCACAAATTTTATATTTTCGGTGGTTTCTAATTTTTGTAAACAGTAGGCGAACCTTTTTAGAGCCTGCCCAATTTCTACAATCTATTAAGTATTTGCTCCAATACCTTATGCAAT
This sequence comes from Sepiola atlantica, assembly GCA_963556195.1. Classification (NCBI taxonomy): domain Eukaryota; kingdom Metazoa; phylum Mollusca; class Cephalopoda; order Sepiida; family Sepiolidae; genus Sepiola; species Sepiola atlantica. The sequence continues at coordinate 155,846,955 of OY744524.1, forward strand.
ATGGAGAACCAGTTTTATATTCGTCTGGTGAATAAGTGAAATCGTCAATTGCACTCTAAACGGAAGCATTATCGTATTCTCTTACTTTGTTTTCCTATGAGATATGGATTGCATTAATGCTTCAGTCTATTGATCGGCTTCTTTTTCTATTCTGTTTTTACACCGGGTTGTTTTCGAGAAGTCTTTCTTCTGCTTCTCTTTTGTAGTTTATCGTCGGTTTCTCTTTTTGTGCCAGTAGTTTTTGCTATTGTTTAGTAGAAGCTTTTAAAATCTTCATTTTTAGTGTTTTTTCCTGGGTTTCTGCTGCTGTTAATTTGGAATTTTACGAGTTCTGTCATGGTTGTTTTTAAATAATCCATGTTTAAAATGTGTATGTATAGAGTACGGATTTTTAGAAGTTAGTTCTTATAAAGAGGCTGCTAAACGTGATCTTAGTTGCAAAAAAAATGACATTAACACCTTTTGTTTTTTCGACCAAAAGCACATTTTTATCAGAATGCTTTTCACTTAACCGTAGAATTTGCGATCAGCATTATTCTCAACAGAAACAGATAATGTTTCATATTTTTCTTTTGATGAGAAAGTAAATATCATGTATCCTCTCTTTTTAAAAATTAACCCAGTGCCAGAATAGCAGAAAAAAAATGCTTTTTCTGTTTTGAAAACAAATAAGTTGGTTTTTACGTGTTTATTTTTCTTTTTTGATCCGCCGGTAAAGCCAGTTTTTAGAACTAGGACGTTGTTGGGTGAATTTATTGTTGGTTTTCCCACGTTTGCCATTTTCTAAAGTTATCAAAAAAACCTTAATATACTTTGTCACAAGTTGTGGCATCCATTTTAAGGTTCTCAAGAATCCCTTACTGTACCTCGTCGCCAGGTGTTGTGGCGTTCTTTTTAAGGTTCTCAGGAATCAGTTTATGTTTTTTGTCACAAGATGTCGTGGGATTGTAAAGGGTCCGGAAGGAAACACGATCTCGGAGTTTAGAGAAAACACGTATATTGTAACAGGTATAATACAACAGAGAGTAACACTGGTTGTACGTCAGTCATGATATCAATATAGACTGGTGTGGTTCAAACACTGAGCAGCAGGTGCTCCCAGTATTTAAGGTGAGTGAGAAAGTTAAAGTTGTCCGTATAGGTAAAGTACTATGACAAAAGGTAATCTACGTACAAATGTGTTCCCAGCCACTACAGAGTTTCAGAGTGGCTTAAGATCGGTGGTGCCGTGAAAAACGTGTCCATATATATACATATATATATATATATATATATATATATATATATATATATATACATATATATAAATATATATATATATATATATATATTGGCTAGTTTAAGCCGAAACGTTTTATTTATTTTATTGTTTTCATTTATGTGAAAAACATCTTATAGTATCGTAATTGGGTTCTAAGTAATGTCTCATATTTTAAGTAACCGATACTTTTAATGTATAAATATTTAATCAAGTAAATGCACACATGTTCTAACGTTTGTCTACAAATATTAAGATATTTTAAAACAGTATCTAATAAGTTTCTATTTTGATCTAAGACCTATCGACGCAATCTCCATTCTGTTGTGACGATGCGCAGAGACCGATGGTTAAGCGGCCACGACTGGCCTGCGTTCGCTGCAAAGGAACTGTCTGGCTTCGAAGTAAAATTCAAACACACATACGTATGCTTAGTAGGTGTTTTTGGCAGTCCAAAATAGCTCAATAAAGGGAGTTATATATCTTGCTTGTGAAATGGGTGTTTCAGAAACCACGAAGTTAACGTCGGTCGCGTATGTTTAAAATGGCGTCGTTAACATTAGTCAAGCGTTCTTTTGTTGTTTTGAAATTTCAGCATTTGTTTTGGACTGTCGCTCTATTTGTCTCAGGGCTAAAACGACCACTTAATTGGATGGGAACGAGTACTGCTGCTACTATTACAACGTTACAACATTTGCTGGTGAACAAAATTATAACATGACACTAGAATAAGCGAACATACTTAGAGCTTGTATGCTTTTTGTTCTCCATTATTGTTACCTCATTATCGCCTCACATTTATAAATCCAAAAACAAATATCCAATTAGAGAATTATCATTTTAATTCGATACATATATATATATATATATATATATATATATATATATATATATATATGAGAACATTTGTCACGCGCAGTAGTGCAATATTAAATAATCAAGTGATGAGATTCACAGTGTTCTCGCACAAATAAGATGCGCCCAACATTTATTTACTAAATAAAAATATATTTACTTTTATATATATATATATATATATATATATATATATATATATATATATATATATATATATATATATATATACACCTGATCAAAAATTTAAGACGACTTGAATACCTTTTTTAAAAGTATAAAATGCCTCATTTAATAAAAATGTAAATTTCTGAATAAAATGTTTGGTATGTAGCTTTTTGTGTCTATAACTTTAAAGATTGTAGTATTTGCAACTTTAAGTGGATCGAGTCTAAAATATATCATTAAAAAAAGTGTTGTTTTTTTAAAGAGTTTAAAGCGGTCTTTAATTTTTATCAGAATTGTATATATGAGTTTTCTATTCTTTGGTTCTTTTTTTTATTTTCGATTTTTACTATTTATCACTTTATATCTGAAATTATATTAACATTTTACGATCTAATAGAGAATTGCAATGTTTAGGAAAAATATACGTAGTTTTGTGAGCTCTGTTTTTCTGAAATATGGTGTCAATTAATAAAAGTAAACATCAATTTATGTTCTTAACAAACTAACCTATATAAATGCTTTAATGGTGTGATTTTTATATTTTCTTAAGTGTCGAGCGCTATTTTGGCATTTCTACCTAATGTGTGACACTTATAGAAACTCTAATATGTATATATATATATATATATATATATATATATATATATATATATATATAGAGAGAGAGAGAGAGAGAGAGAGAGAGAGAGAATGGTAGTTTGCTTGAAGCATTGCTGGGTATAGTAGTAGTAAGTTTTTGAAAGGCTGTGGGCAATGCAAGTACCGGGTAAATGATTAGTCAGGAACTGTATCCTTATTTCTAATCTAACTTTCTCTCTCTCTCTCTCTCTCTCTCTCTCTCTCTCTATATATATATATATATATATATATATATATATATATATATTAGCAGGGTCTGTGCAATGGCGTTACCCGGGATTGATATAAATTAAAAAATATAAGTATTAGAGTATTAATTTTTTAAATGGCAGTTTAAAACAGCCCTGTCATTTAGGTGATTAAAGCTGGAGTTATCGATGTTTTGAATTAAGAAAATATAGTTTTCTATGTTTCGGCCTCAACTCTACAATTGTAAGTATCGGTTAATTCTAAAAAAGTAAAGACACTGCCCTCAAGTAAATATTATTTATGAATATGCGTGAAGTTTTCCAACGTCAGTGAAGAAAAATACTTCTAGATTGAGGCAATTTTTATCTCAATCCGTTGTCCATAATTTTGATAGGAAATGAAATTCATCTAGATTGAACATTGACCTTTCGTCTAAGTCTGGCTTTGATTTAAATATATGGCGATTGATTTAACGAATTTGTTTTGGTAATTTTGTTTTTGATTCATCGACTATTAACTAATCTGCACTTTAACCATTGCCTATGATGTTGCTATTTGGTTTTCTTGGGCGGAGAGTTATACAATGATTGTGTTTTATGTGTCGAAAATCTATTTCCTGGCATAAAAATTGCCGCAGTCTAGAAGGGTTTGTTCTAGAATAGACAAAAGTTTAATAGAGGGAAATTAATTTTTAAAAATGCCGAAATCTGCAAAGATTTGTCCGTCACTGACCGCGAAAAGACAAAGTAGCGCATACTGCACATTAACTTGAAGTATATTTAGAAAAGTCGAAATTTATATTTTTTGAAATATCAGTCGCAGTTTTAGCGTCGAAGATTGTATGTAAAAAAACATAAAATAAATTTGAATAATCTTTGGTCTGAATTAAGGATCAATAATGTTCGATGAATAGGAAAATGTAGATGAAAATAATGCGTTTAATTGTCATGCCGGTTGTTTTAGAAATTGATTCATGAGGTTTTAACTATCGTGAATGAAACAAAAGAAACGCTATCCGTAACTGACATACTCCAATACATCGACAAATGCGAATTTAAATCGAATGTAACCATAAAAGTTGTATGTGTATGTTTAATGTGTATTGTCTTGATGGTCCTGTTGTGTGCTGCTATTATTAAAGTTTGCGAAAATGTACACACGTTTTTTTATAAATGTTTGTGAATTAATGGAGAGAGAGATAGGGAGAGAGAGATAGATAATGGACGGTTATAATAGGTAAATCTAAAGAACAAAAAGAAAACGGCTTACGAAAATACCCCTAAATATTAATGCAGAATGTATTGTGTCATGTATTTAACTAATGGAAGATGAATAGAAAATATAACGGTTACTCTTTTCTAGAATATCCGTTGTTTATTACTTCTCACTGAGGAACGGAAGAGTGTTAGTATGAACATATTATATGGGGAAGGTTTGGCTACCATATCTATGGAGTAAGTTTTCGGGATGGTCTGCGATTGTTGTTTAAAAGTAATATTTATTGTTAGATGTGAAAAAATAAAATTATTTTCTTACTCTCGCAAAATATACAGGGGAAAAGCGTCTTCACTTCACACACACACACATATATATATATATATATATATATATATATATATATATATATATATATATTAATATATATATATATATAAAGTGTTTTAAGGTTCATATTTCTTCCTCTAAGAAGCATCTATTGTTAAATTTAATAAGGAATACGTAAAATAAATACCTTTTGAAGCGTTAAAGATGTGATATCAAGAAAAAGAAATCGAAACCGATTTTTTTTTCTTTTTTAATTATAAACTTGCATTTTTTTTGTTAGTTTAAAGTGATACAGATATTTCGCCCAAAACTTGGCATCATCGGTGTGTAATATATCCTGATGTCATCGGATTTGTATTTTTTTCTTACCGGCTTTTGTTGTTGCAGGCGGGCCAAAGGGGTTAGCTGTTGTTTCCCACTTTCAAATATAGGATCGTGAATGTGCACGTGATCGGTATAAAGTATTTAAGGTTCATATTTTTTTAAGAAGCATCTATTGTTAAATTTCATAAGGAATAAGTAAAATAAATACCTTTTGAAACATTAAAGATGCGATATCAATTTTTTTACAAAAAAATTAAAATAAATCGAAACCGATTCTTTTTTTATTTTTTATATGTTGCTGTAATTAATAAGAAACTATATATGAAATGTGTGAGCCCTTTCACTGGCTATTTAGAAATAATTCTCAACTTGTTGAGAACATCGTTCACTGTAACGAAACAAACATTATGAACACATGAAGCTAAATATGTGTCCATTAATAACACTTTATTCTTTAAGTAAACTATTAAATATATAAACAATTGACACAATCATTGAATTAAAATACAATGAAAAAAATAAACTTAATTAATATATTTCCAACAATAGCATTCAAATAAATTAACCTTACGACTGAAATGACATATACATACACAGTATATAAAAAATATGTGTGTTTTTGTGTAAAGGTGTACTACATTGAAATAAGGCGTTTTAACATGACCGTTAGTTCGAGAAATAGGCTGACATTTCGCATTTATTCATTTAGATATACTACACTTGTAAAAATCTAGCTTATAAAATACATAACCGATCGATACGTATTAATAACAACGGTAAAATAAGTTGTGGGATAAAAAAGGAAACCATATGGTTTCTTGAAATTTTCAAGAGGATATGCTGCTCCGTTATAATAACATATCTCTGGATGTCAACGTCCTCAAGCTCGTTCGAATATTTTCAAAGAATGGCTAACAGTGGAGTAGGGTTTCTAATGGAAACGTCATGCGATGATGGAAACTACTTGAAATATGAAATAATGAAGAAAACATTCTGCTTGAAAAACGTACATATGAACATGCTATATGCATAGTATACGTGTGTCTATTTGTATCTATGTGTATGTGCATAAATATTCTAAAATGTCATCTAGCTTTTAATATGTATCTCTCTCTCTCTCTCTCTCTCTCTCTCTCTCTCTCTCTCTATATATATATATATATATATATATATATATATATATATATATATATATGTAGATGTAAATTGAAAAAAGAAAACCAACTAATGGTATGTATGCATTCACAAACGTTTCGTCTTTATTATAAGACTGCCCAGCATTTTGTTCTGAAATTAATGATTCGTATTTACATATGTGCATATATACATTCCCCCCTCACACATAGGGACGGATAAACAAATAATAATAATGTATACACTCCCACTCAAATACTTTTTGTATAAACATAATTACATAGTCTTTCCCTCTTTGTTAGACAACATCGTGATGCGTGATGATCAGTAATAGTGGTGGATTTTTGGCAGAATTGGATTATTTTAGAGGGCGGCTTAAGGATTCGTTTAATTTGACTTTCAAAACGACAATGTTGTAGTCAGCTGCGTTACACAGACAGGAAATACACTTTGCTCATGGGCGTTTCGTTTAGCTTTTAGCACAGAAGGAGAAAGGAAATAGTTGACAACGAGTGTTGCTAGACAAGTAGTTGTAAATATTTTACAGAGTGAACAATAAAAAGAGCTTAGTCGAGCAGCTGTCATGAAAATAACGATGGAGTAGAGAAAGACTAGAAACGTATTATCTGAGAAAAAGGGGAGTAGGGAGCAGATGTAGATTTTGCCTACTAGATTCATAAGTCGGGTTCGTACTCTGTCAAGACAGGAGGCAGCTCTGAGTAGAACCTCTACAGTACTCTATCTTATGACGTATTTAGCTCTCATACAGGCGTTGGATAATGCCCCTGTGGGAACGGAGAACATCTTGAAGTAGGCGTATCTGTTGAAAATTAGTTGGTTTAGCTTGTCCGATTTAGTGCGGGTGGACCCGTACAGTCGAGTGTAGACTAGGGCTGTTCGCACGGTTGGAGCTCACATACGTGACAGACCATTATTTTGATGAGACCTTTTAGGTCGGGGGTTCAAAGGAGTCAGGCTGTGACGAATGCACCTGCGCATAGGGGTTATGTGACGGCACGGGCTTTTGCGTGGGAAGCAGAGTCTTCGGTAGTCTGGGTTTTGGAGGCGAGCCTATCGGACGTGTTTCACGATGTAGTCTGCAACATTATTAAGGGAATTAATTCCGTAAAAAAATGCAAGCGTGATATCTCTTTTCCCCCCTTCACGAATAGCTAAAAACTTAATTGATAAGAATTACGAAAGCAGTATTTGGTCTCCTTTCGACGTTAGTGGATATCTCCAAGCCGACGGTAACTAACGCCAAATAAAACAGAACTTGAAAGTTTAAAAATAGTGTTTGTCTCCTGAGCGGTCATGAACCTTTTTTGCAGCGGCGTGGTTCACGGCAGAAAAAAAGAAGAAATAATTCAACCACTGGACGACGCTCCCCTCCCCATGGCGAGGAAAGATCAAGGGGGCGAGAAATTTAAATGTATGCAACATTTTCGGTGTTAAATGTGGAGTTGTTCAAACGAGAGCTGCTACTGCCCATTCCCGGGACGAGCATATAGAAAGAGAACTGCCATGGCCCAAGCGGGGCCTATGCAACATTTGTCAATCTGGTTTCTGTGACTGGGACTTTCTTACAAGAAAGGTTGAACTTGGGTTCTCACAGAACGTATGGGTCCGAAATAACAATAGAACGGACAGCACGTGGTCAGCGAAGACAAAGAACATGAAAATGAGCAAAAAGAGAACTTCAAAACAGTAAGTAAAAAGCCGTTTTTTTTATTTTGAGAGACTGCGTCTAATAATTAAGCTAAAATAAGAAAAAAAAGACGTGATGTGCCGTAAAAGTAAAAGTAAAACCAGTGAAAAGAATAGGAAAAAACTGAATAGAAAGAAAAAAAGTAAAGACAGATAACAGACAAACACACGCACACACAAAACCAACTATTAAAAAAGTATTAATTCTTGTTAGAACACATAAAATTAAAATATAATAATAATAGGTGACACACGCACACATGAATTTAGAACTAAGGTAATAAAAATAATAAGACGAAAAACAATGTACTATTGCGCACACGCGAGTATTAACTTTTGTAGAAAGAAAAAAAAACAGAGAGAAAGACAGAGAAAAAAGACAGTGACGAATTTACAGACATACACACACACTTGCTGTCCATGTTTAAAAATGCATTCTGTGCGGGGAGGAACTGATTTATTCTATTTTTTATGTCGTCGGATGGGGGTATTTTCACTCAAATTTGTTGTTTTGAATCTTTTGTTTGATTTAAATGTATCGTCGAGAGAGACTCATGTAATTAATTTTCCTTGTTTAGTTTTATTTGCTCCTCCCTGTATCAAAATATTAGTATATAAAGAGAAAAAAATACAGTAACTAATTAAGATTAAGTATAGGGCAGCCAATTAAACGGGGTTAGAATAAGGAATTGACCTTTTGGCGGTGCGGTAAGAATTTTGGCATGTGCCCGATGTGTTTGGGGTCTGTAGGGGCCGTTTTCTCCTATTGCCCGCTTGTACGATAAACGGGTTGAAATTGAGTTGTGTTCGCTACGCGTGGCCTGTTGAAAAAGCCGGGAAGCTTGCGATTATACGGGCAAAGTGTTGTTTCGTTGGAACACGCGTGCAAAAGTAAGCGAGTCCTAGCCCAAAAAGATTGGCATGATTATAGATATATCTTTTTGTGGGACTTCGGAGTTCTTGCATTGGTATTAGTCATTGTTGTTTAATGTGTCGCCGGGGCCCACGAGGGCACCGCAGCAGTGTAATGGATCTGGATGATTGTGAAATTAGGTTCGTGTGAATGAATTTGTTTCGGCCTGGGGCGGATTGATATGGCGCCAGAGAGATGGACATGTCGGAATTAAGAAAATTGGGTGGGATCAACGTGGAATGAATTGGGCCCCTATGATGTAGGATATTTGAAAGGCGAGTCGCCGGCCCTGAAGTTATGGTGATCCCCCATGGAATGGATAGACAAAGTGCAGTGTAGTTGGCTAAGAAGAGATTAAACAGATTATCTTGGGTAGGGAGCTAAGGGGTCTCTCTGGTCCGTGTTAAAAAGCGGAAGCGGTCGAATGTTATGATAAGGCATATCTTACCGAGAAATGAGATGGCTGACCAGAAAGGGAATATGAGAAATTTAAAATGTGTTTTTTTATGTTTTGCCCTGTATTCTGTTAGAATTTAATAGATGTATGTGGTGAATTGTGGGACTAGGTATCGTGTGCAGATGCCCGTAATGTCAAGTGGTCAAACAACCTTGCGAGAGGGGAACACCCAGCGTATTCTATTATCGATTGTAACAGGGATGTCATAGGGCTGATGGAAGCAGCGGATCAAGAGGGTGAAACAGAAGCGTCCAGCCGTGCTGACCCCTGGTTCTGATCAGACCCTGCGGAGGAGTGTGTAAAAATCAAAATCTTAGGATTGTTATTTTTCTATAGGAAGGGGAGGAATGTTGGATAATCGGCACGTGGAAACATACGCATCTTTAGTTGAAAATCGTTTGGTTTGGCTTGCGCAATTTACTTCGGGTGGACCCGTACAGTCGAGTGCAGAATAGGGCTGTTCTCACGGTTGGAGCTCACAGACGTGACAGTCCACCATTTTGAGAGACCTTTTAGGTCGGGGTTCAAAAGAGTAAGGCTGTGGCGAATGCACCTGCGCATAGGGGCTCTGTGACGGCACGGGCTTTTGTCGTGGGAAGCAGAGTCTTTAGTACTCTGAGTTTTGGAGGCGAGCCTATCGGACGTGTTTCCCGATGTAGTCTACAACATGATTAAAGGAAATAATTCCGTGAAAAAATACAGGCGTGAGATCTCTTTTCCCCTCTCCACGAATGGCTAAGGACTTAATTGATAAGTAATTACGAAAGCAGTAAGTTGGTCTCTCTCTCGACGTTAGTGGATATTTCCAAGCCGACGGTAACTAACGCCAAATAAAACAGAACTTAAAAGTTTTAAAATATTGTTTGCCTCCTGAGCGGTCATGAAGCTTTTATTTTGCAGCGGCGTGGTTCACGACAGAAAGAAAGAAGGAATAATTCAACCACTGGACGACGCTCTCCTCCATGCGGCGAGTAAAGATTGAGGGTGCGAGAAATTTAAATGTATGCAACACATATCATTTATGTTTTAAAAATGACGAGTTGTTTAGGCGGGAGCTGCCACGGCCCGTTTCGGGACGAATATACAAAACGAGAACTGCCACGGTCCATTCCGATTCCATGTCGGGGGCTATGCAACACAGGTACACTATTATCGCAGGAGTGAGATAACATCTGGAGCTGTAGCATGCTCCATCCACTTTTCCAGCGACCTTGTAAACGGATTAAACGTAATTCTCAATGTTCCGATGAGAGGTAAAGCTCATTCCAAGAAGCTTGTCAAAGCATGGGCTTTCTAACGACAAGAGCCATAATTTCATTTGGGCCACGGTGGTTATCAGAGAATAGGTGATGAAAAGCGAATAGAATGTATTAAAAGTAACTAGCCACTGTTTCCCCCATTGCATGCCCTGTTCAAGGTTGAAAGACAGATATTCATCAACATCTTAGTGTTTGCTCACTTTATCTTTCTTTCTCTTTCTCTCTTATTTTCTCTCTCTATCTCCTTATATCTTTTTCTCCATATATCTCCCTCTTTCTCCCTCTCTTTATTTCGTTTTGCACATCCCAGTTAGGTTTTTGGCAGTCGTGATTATTTCGGTTAGTGAGTGTAACTTACGTTCGGTAAATTCATACCTACTGTTCGGTTCTTTGCCGTATTTTCTTTTCTATGCAACCTATTGTGGAGTAACCAACGCGTGTTACATCCTTAATATGTTCTCATGAATATATATTTCATCTCATAGTAAATATACCAAAATATAGTGAATATTTTTCATTACACATGGAATATTTTTATGAATGGAATATGAAGACTGTATTATTAAAATATTTTACTGTCAATGAAAACACTGATGCCTACAAAAGAAAACAAATCTTTTTCACATCATTTTTAAAATAATATGTTTAATATTATTTTGAAACATCGAAAATAGTTTGTATTCAACAAGATGTCTCCCTCTGACAAGAAATGTGCTGTTTTCTAAATCTCTAAATGTAAGGGATTACACCTTTTTCAATTAAACATATAAAATAAATTAAACAATCAATAAGTTTATTTTATATACATAGTATTTATATATTTCCAATGACCAAAGAAAAATTAGTCCTCACCGGTACTTTTCGTCTGATCAGTAGTTCTTAATTTTTATGAAACGTCGGATAACAAACATACTTTTATTTTGTTTTTTTTTAATTACTTTACTTTCATATACCAGACAATGCTTCCAATTCCTATTTGCCTCACAGACGATTACAAAAATGTTTTATATATTTATATTGAATTTTTAAAATCTTTTTAATTCATAACATTTTTTTGTTTCTAAATTAAAAAAGAAAAGCATTGTTGCGGTCGTCCGATGTTACATAAGAATCAAGAAATTAGAATATCAGACGAAAAGTTGTGGTATGGACTCATTTTTGTGTTGGTAATTGGAATCCGCCTATCATACGTATATATATATATATATATATATATATATATATATATATATATATATATATATATATGTATATATGCATATATGCATATATATATATATATATATATATAGATATATTATATATATATATATATATATATATATATATATATATATATATATATATATATATATATATATATATATAGTCTCTGAAGCTTTTATTACAACTTTATTCATCTTACAATTTTGAAAGTTTTCGGATATTATAAACAGTATATACTTAAACATATATTATTTTCTAGATCCCATGCATATATATATATATATATATATATATATATATATGTGTGTGTGTGTGTGTGTGTGTGTGTGTGTGTGTGTGTGTGTAAAGGAGTAAGGCTACCAACATTATAGGCGATAAAAGTCTAGCACGGATGTGGAAGCACAATGTAGTTTAGTGGTTAGAGAGAAAGGGAGATATGGTTTTAATTAATGTATAAACAAATTTGTTGTATGTAGATGTTTTATAATTCATTTACAAATTAATTTTTTGCGTGCGCAAAGGTTAGACATAGACGCGCATTTCTGGCTATAAGCCGTCATCAGTATGTCTCCCCGTGCAGAGATGTAACCTCCGATGTTTATATTCGTAAACTAGCGTTCTAACCACTAGACTAGATTGAGCTGCCACATCCGTGCTAGACTTTTATCGCCTATAATGTTACGTAGATTATTTGCTATTGTTATTGTTTTGGGCGGTAGTAACCAGTGTTGTTTTACTTTGTGTTTTCATTTTTCGCCACCCTGAGCGTTTTCGTTTTTTTAATTATTTTTAGAACATGTAAATGAGCGTAAATGAACAATGCTAAATAATAAAAATCAAAAACGCTCAGGGAAATGAAAAATAAAAACACACCGTAAAAGAACACCGGTCACTATATGAGATTGAGCTATTCAAACTGGAAGTGTTATATCATGGAGGAGGCCGTATATCTTTGGAAACGATTAAGTTAGCTAGTATGGATGATGGCTGTGGCTAAATGAGACAATGAGTGCGGGTCGAGCTGGCATGCACTGGAGGTGATTCTTATGAGTCAATCATTTTTGTCAGACTATAACAAAGTTACAAATTCGACACCGACACAGGGAATCTTTGGTCAGAGAAGGTCAGCTATGGTACGATTGTGAATGTCGTATCTGATTGGCCGACGCGAGAGAATGTGTATGTTGCGTTATTTGCTTTTATAAAGAACTGGAGTTTTTGAGAGAGAACGCTTTGGAAGTGAAAGGTGAGAAGTCCACGATATAGACGCTCCTCGTATGCTCTGGACCTAGAATGAGATCCGACAAATATTCCCGTGCATCGTCTCACTCCACAAGAGTATGAATGAGACGAATGGATGGAAACCCCTCCTCAACCAAGGCATCGAATAAAAGAATCGAACCTCTCTCTGAAAAGAAAAACTGT
>OY744524.1:155865033-155872533 GCA_963556195.1 Sepiola atlantica
AAAAGTGGTGTAAATTTTACTAAGAATTAATTTTAAACTTATGGCAGGGCAAAAGTATAATAAACAATTACACTCACGGAATGTTCATAGCCACACACTATCCGCGATGCGACATCATCAAAGTTTTACTTAAAGAAACTTATCCAGTTTCCAGTTTCACTAATAAAATGTAAATTTCACAACTAAAGTTTATATTCTTTTTAAATTAAAACAAACTAGATAGGTAAACACCCAAACATATTCGTCGATATTTTAAGAATTTGAATATGATTTTAAAATCAGATAAGGAAATGAAATCTTATTGAGACGAATTAAAACTGTAAAAGAAACTTTTTAATGAAAATAGATTAACTGTTTATCTTTATTGTAATAACACTATAAATACATTAGGGAAAATTATTAGAACCTACTGACATATAGTTATCTAATAATGTTCTATTACAAATACATACATTCTATATAAAATGAAAAATACTACATTAAATTTAGTAAATGAAATATTATAGCGATTATTGTCTTCCATACATAGTTTTCTGTCGGCAAACTAATTGTTGTAATTCAGATCGCTGGGACATTTTTTTGATCGCACGGACATGTTTTAGATAATTATTTTATTTTAAGTTAAATGTACGTAATTTTCTAAATTCTGTGTCTTAAGATTTTTTAAATAGTTCCAGAAAAGTGATATTTATATTTAGAAAGTTTAACAAAAAAGATGTCTTGAAATTTAAAAAAAATATTGAATTTCTGTGTTTTTAGCCATAGTAGGAACATGTTTCATTCTAAAAGATTTTGGACACGCACACATTATGTTTGTAAATTAACTTTAGGCTTTTACCTGTCTAAAACAATTGAATTTTATCTGAGACAATTAAATAGATATAATGAAAATAAGTTTAACATAAATTTAATTATGATATTTTAATTAATTCTGAAATAATTATAAATTGTTTGAACTTATTTGAAACTCAAACATTGAACTAAATTCCTATTATTCTGAAACTTATTCTGAAAATAAGTTTTTTTTCTGAATTTATTTATATTTGAATTAAAAATATTCAAAATAATTTCATCTTTTTCACTTTAATCTAAAAATAAATTTTTTAATTGATTTAAAAAAAATTTAAATAATATAATTTCAATTGGAATATGGAATTAGTATTTTAAAGAAGAAAGAAAAGACAATTATTAAATATAAATAATAAGTAAAATTGTATGTTGTATTTAAAAATATGATGTTAAAATAGAAGAAATATTATTATTTTTGATAATTTTGAACTTATTAAAAATTCAATCTCTAGTAATTGAAGAGAAAAATAATTCATGGTATTGGAAAAGAACACAATAACCACAAAAAGAAGAATGACATCATTTAACAATTGTGGGGATTATCGTGGGTTAAAAATGTAGGTATAGGTTCTCAGCAACCTCATGATGTATTTTCTTTTAAATAACTGCACTTATTTAAGTAAAACTCTAAATTAATTAAAAAGATATTGCCATTTGTGACTTTGTCTCTGAATCATGTAGCAGGGTTTTCCAGGAAAGATTGATGTCTTTTTTATACAATTCTAAATATATGTTTGTCGTTAAGTACAATAGTCAAGATTGTTTTATTTCTTTTCTATTAATGTTTTCTGTTATTTTTAAACTTACTATCCAAATGTATTAATAAAGTATACCTAATTGTCGTTTTGTCGCCATGGCCAGTATTGAATCGTGTATTAGGAATGTACAGAACAGTCAAATGTTTAAACTGACTATATTATTCTTATGTACTTGTACTTTTTATGAACTAAAAAGGAAGTTATTTTTAATTGCAACCTTTATTTTTAAAAATATAATAACTTCATTTGTAAAATTTTATTTTTAATGATTCGTGTATAGCCATGTTCGCTTTATTATTATTTGAAGTGCTTAATCATGTAGTAGGGCTGCACATAAAAATGTTTGATTAAATATATTCGATTAATACATTGTTAGTTTCAACATATACACGTGAAGTTATTATTGTTGCTAACTTTGTTTTTAAAGTTAAATTCAGATTTGTTACAATATAATGTTTTGTGACTCTGTCTGTATGGGCAGTCATGAATCATGTAGTAGGCTGTCCGAACAATGTTTAAATAATTATACTAAATATACACATTTCTTTTAAAATTATGATTATGAGTTAGTGATAATTTCTTATTATTGCTTTGATGCAAATTACGAAGGAAAATTTGAATTAATACATGTTTTCAGTGAATAAAAAGTAATACATACAGGGCTAGTTTACTAATTTATTATATACCCTCCTTATTGTTATGGCATAATGATAATTAGTTTAACTCAATTAACAACTGTTACTAATATTTGCACCAACTCAAAGTAGAGGTGACTCAAGATGAACCTAGTCTCTGATGCTTTTGGGTGTTGTTATTTGTTCCTGTCTTAAATTATGATAAACCTACATTGCACATTCTCAAACTGGAATACTTTTAAAAAGTGGACTATACTAATAAATGCAGACGCATGTGTATTAATATTATTAAATATACACCTGGAAAAAAACAGGATCAGTAGAATTAACTCTTATATATATATATATATATATATATATATATATATATATATATATATATATATATGAATATGAATATAGAAATAGAAATGGTATAAACACGGACTTTGCAATGCTAGCAGAAATACAATCGTGTTTAACTTTCGTAACACACACGATTTGCCTCTCGTTTGTGTTTTCTATTTTGGAAAAAAAACATCTTGTTGTAATGGAAGATTTTTAAAGTCTTTAAACAAAAAAACCATCTGTATCGTACTATGTATAGTCATACTAAAATTATTATATTGAAATCTAAACCAAATTGCACAATGTGTTTCTTTTAAACCGATGCCCATTAAACTCATCTAATAAAGCTTATTAAAAGTTACATTCGATGTGTTATTCTTTTATGGATTAAAGTAAGTTCTTGTTATTTTAATCTGCGGATGCATTAAACACAATTTTACTAATTAATGTTTATTCATATAATCGAATAAATTTATTAACTAAAATTCTAATTTTGAAAAGTTCAAAATCATGATTGTTCGATTTTACAATAATTGTATATGTTTTGAATACAGTTAATATCAATATATTTTAATTACGTACAGTACCCTGGGGTTTAAAATGCCCACCCTTTTACTACGGGCTAGTATTGATATTGCTTGACTTCATATTATTAAAACCAAATTAATAATGAATAAATAAAAAAAATAGATTGAAACATCGAACTTTCTTATGTTTCTGTGATATATATGTATTTATAAAAAATATTTTATTTATTTATTAATATGAATATATATTAAGTTTTAATAAGACGCATGCGTGTGATTAGATGAAGCCATACGGCAGAGGATGGGTTAAGTCGGCGGACTAAAGTCACTGTTGCTTTCCATACAACGTTATTTCCAACTCAGCCACTTACATAAGCTTGCGAAATGGAAAGGACATATTCCTATTTAAGTTTATGTACAGTGGTTATACGTCTAAGTAAAGAGAGCGAAATACTCGATTTCTAGATTATCTGTTACACCGCAGATATCGATGGGCGCTCGAACTAATGTGTATCTCAGTTTTAAATAAAATAGCATGGGTTGCATACATATTCAACCACTGTGACAAGTTATTCTATATAGAAAAAACACAACAATATACTATACATATATATATATATATATATATATATATATATATATATATATATATGCATGCATATGCATATATAAATGTACACATTCATTTATATATATATATATATATATATATATATATATATATATATATATATATATATATATGTTATATATATATATATATATTAATTTATATATATAGACTCTTTATTTTTTAATAATAATAATAATATTCGCACCATCTATTCTTCTTAAATGGTTATTGTCATAAAAACGTACGCGTCATTGAAAATGATAAGATTTATAAGAATACCCAGAAAATTAAAAAAAGATCCGATGAAATAAATTGACAAGACAAGTATTAAGGTGCCATTCTTGTATCTTTTTATGTTATTTCATTTCATTTATTTTACTAGTTAATCCGAGCCTGATGCGGATTAGTGTCATCCGTTGACTGACTTGGGCTTGGCTCATTAATTTTAATCCCTTCCCTTTCTATTTTGAAACCCACGGTCAGCTGTCGATTGAGAGAAATGTCACAAGAACATGTGCTGTCCTTGAACTGAGGCAATTATCTCATTTAAAAAAACCCTCTTCGTCTCTTGGCAATGAACTTGATGAGTTACTGAAATGCAGTTGATTAGCGAGGATTAAACTAGTCTCAGTTTCGGATAAAAATTATATCGACAGCTCTAAATGCAGGCAAACACATGACAAACGGATAGTTTTAAGAACCGCTTATTCAATCTGCGCAGTATACAATGAAAATAATATTACAAACGTGAACGTGACGTACAAACGAATATTTTGGATGTAAACCAGGCAGGCTTACAAATAATATTTTTTTAAATTAAAGTGTGAGCGACCAACTAAAAAAATATTTCTAATTTAGGTATCTTATTTACCTCCACTCTAGGAGGTTAGGTTTTGATGAAAGTGCTTCTGTGGAAGGAACTGAATTCAAACTTGGAACACCCAGGCCCTCAGTCCGCGCCGTTACCGACTTAGCAACCAGACAGACGAATATGCCATTTCAAATTAAAGCGTAACAACCGACGAAAATGCTATTGAAGATGTACACAATACATACAGAAACATGGTATTTAAATTGTAAACAAAACACATCCACAGAGATGATATTTCAAACTTATTCCCGACTAACTTTCGGAAATACATTTTTTTTTTATTAAAGTGTGACAAACATACAAAAAATGTTACTAAACACTTATCAGTGACATACTGAAGTTAATGCTATTTAAATATTAAATTTTACAAACCAGTAATAATTCTATTTTAAATGTAAGCGTTTCAGATCAACGAATACTTACGCATGACAGACCGACGACAATGTTATTTCAACGATAATCGTGAAAAACCACTGACAGATATAATTTATTTACCTCCCCAGAAGGTTAGACACAAGACCAGTTTTATCTTACTCCCACAAGGTAGGATGTGACCCACGGTCGGGTCGAGAAAGTGGGACTTGAAAAGCCAGCGCCCGAGATGGTGAGTACTCTGGCCAGTAAAAATTGCCTGGCCAGCCTCGTCGGCATTCCCCGGTAGGGGCGCCTCAGGCAGTAAATAATAAACTTACTCCTCCCCAAAGCCTGGGAGGGTTGACCTCCTTAAACTGCACATGACAGACCCATATACCGGCGTAAATAAAGCCTGGAAGGCCAAGAGGATACCAGTTTATGGGGTGCAGTATCCATCGGAACAATTACTACACTTTAACCCGACCAAAAGGCCGAGAGGCACATAACCGCTTCTCGAGATGATTGGACATATCAGGATTAGACCCGTTTAGACAACTTCTGCGTTTAGCCATGACACTCATATTTCGAACTGAAGAATGGCATACTAGTTGACCGACCTACATGCGGATAAATCGTCTCATAGCGATTAAAAAGACGCATCGCAAATATTTATTAATATCATTACCGACTAAAATATCTCTTTCGAGAAAATTTCAATTAACTTTCGAAAATTTGAACTGGATACTGCACCCCATACACTGGTATTGTTTTGCCTTCCGCCGTTCTATGGGTTTATCCTGTGCATTCCTATGAGGTCCCAGGCGTTGCCTCCCCTCTTTAGGGAGGAGTAAGTTTATTGCTTACTACCTGAGGCGCCGCTACCGGGGAATGCCGACGGGGCTGCCCAGGTAATTTTTAATGGCCAGAGTGCTCACCTTCTCTGGTTTATCAAATCCTACTTTCCCGACCTTGTGTCACATTTTACCACTGTGGGAGGTAGATAAATAACTTGAACTCACAATTGGTCGAATATTAAAGGATATAAAAAAGAAAACGGGGAAATCGAAATAAAATAAAGAGAAAGCCGAACAACAGATAATACAGTGACTGGACATATTTTCATTTGAAGATCACTGCCCCCAAAAAGACAGAACGTGTGCGTATATCCATGTAGACAGCAAGTTTTAAAACTTCAATAATAGTTATATTTCACATTTTAAATGTTACTGACCCAAACTCTTACTGTAACCTAATACTTCCCTGGAAATTCCATAGAGTTAATATATTAGGCGGATTATAAATATGTATTATTATTATAGGTTGAGTTAGTCAATGATTATTTCCCTCATTGTTTGTCCTATATATCTAAATCATAAACCTACATGACAAAATATGCATCAGTTGGTGGATTAAGTTTATTATTGTAAAAACCCATCATTTTCAATTAACTAATAAAGTTACTCATCTGTTAATAAATTGCGTTCGATCACACTCACAAAGATCCTTCTCTTTCGTTTCACTCCACCCCGCTATTATTTTAAACCTTATATTTCACTCTCGTTTCCCTCAATCACACTGTGCATTATACTTAGAGCTAATAAAAATGGAATAATACAAATATTTAAATAGTCCATTATAATCAAAATGGAATATCATACCAGTTATTATACTATATAACCCGAGGCTTGAGATATAAAGATAAGGGTGGGAAGAAGTGAGACATGTTAATAAACACCATGGAGATTCATTTTTTATTTTTTCATATTTTTTTTTGTTTTTTACTGGCTTGTTAAGCTAATTCAATTTTAAGACTAGAAGCAAAAGCTATAAAGAATATTACACATCGATATATATCTCCAACAGATAAAGAAAACAAAATTAAATTAATTATTTATTATAAAAGATTCACAACGCAAAACCTTGTGGTAAAACACAACCCCTCTCCAACCCCAAAACACTAGAAAGAACCAATGTAGTTTATAAATTTAAATGCCATTTAGGAGGATGTACCTCCCAAAATAATAATAGCTACATTGGTTTTACAACAACCACTCTATCCCGCCGCATCACTATGAACCTCGCCAACACTAGTTCAATATACAAACACCTACAAACGCACAACTGCCCTACATCTGAGTTGAGGCAGATCTTAGTAATGAACACCAAAATAAGACATTTCGAAACTAATTTTTAAAAAGTAAAAATACTTGAAGCCGTATACATAAAAACACAGCAACCTAAAATTAATGGCATTTAATATGAGACAAGTAAAACTATTTTAAAATGCTTAGCTAGTTCAGTGCACTAACCGGTGTCGCTTAATTCAATTAAAAACATAGAGACATCCTATTAAAATTACTTACTGCCTATCTCCCCCATTATCCTTCTCAATAATTATTAGACTAGACCAAATTAAATCAGCCACTATTTTAAATTAAAATCATAAAAAATAATAAGAATAATAATAAATAAAATTAATAAATAAACGAAGAACTATTTCAATCGTCACATTTCAAAAATGTAGACGTCCGTCTTTTACGTGAACGGTTTGCAGGCGTATTTTTTA
>OY744524.1:155875033-155920033 GCA_963556195.1 Sepiola atlantica
ATATATATTTGTGTGTATCGATCACATCGATTCCAGAATCATTGTTTTACTTGTAAGGGAATTTTCAAGAGGAACTCAGTTGGTAAGCAGGAGAAGCATTCATCATTTGTCCTATGCCGGGGTAGAAAATTTCACACTCACCAGTTTCCGATATCACACTATAAATACTATTCGCCCTTGCATGAAGTGTTGTTTTCATATATAGACTAGTGCATCATTTACTTGTTTCTCGCTTTAATAGGTACTTCATATCTACCAAGCTACAACTCCTATCCCATCAGTCCTGCGTCTCCGTGTTAGTGTTACAAGTACTTTACACGAGATGAGCCCTGGCGAACTTACTGCACTATACTCCCATCGACCTAAATACGCCGGCCTAGCGCTAAATCCCACCCTTTTTACTGTAGAAATTAACAGCCCCGGACAACTTCTACCGTAACAGCTTCTTTCGTCGAACCGCTTGCTTTTGGAAATATTTCCCATCTACATGTTCCCCGACTGTTCTAACATGCATGAATTTAAATGTAATATGAACAAAAATGTTACTGCACGACTTGCAAAATAAGATACACTCTAAAAGTCTTTACCCTCATAACAGCAGTTATTTACATATCAGTGGCAATACACCTTATTTGTAGTGAATATTTTTTTTAATAATATTATAAGGGCGCCGACTAAATGTACTTAGATTTAACACGTAAATGTTATCTCTAACTTGTCTGAGTGATAAAAAAATATCCCAATACGAAATTTAAAAAATCGATCATATATAAGTTAAATCAAAATGAACTATTTTTTAGAACATTCAGTTTGTGAAAATATATATTGATACGGATTTCACAATTATAGTATGTTTTGGAACATTTTAAAATATTTTAGTGTTCAGCTGGTCAGATGGATTCAAAGGTAAGTTTATATCCTGAAGCTGTTTGGACCGTGCAGTACAGTTATGGGCTGTTCAGTAACATCTGTATGGGATTATAACTATATTGAAAACGTAACTGATTAAGTTGTAGATATATGGTTTAACATTTTCCAATATACTACAACATTCCATATCAGTAAGAAGTCTATACTTTTAAAATGCTAACAAAATAAATATGAAATATGTTGTAATTATACTAAACACGCTACTTGAGATTAAACAATATTTCTCTGCTCAAAGGTCTGAAATAAATAACACGAACAAGGAATAGTATTAACAGAAAGTACAGAAATAATGGGTTGGCAAAGACTATTTTCTCACTTCGCTTCTCATCTGACTTCTACTGATTGCCAATGACGACTCTATTAAGACACTCGGGAAGAGTCCATACATTGATGAAGGAGGATGAATCACCGTGCCAACAATATCCCTATATGAAGACAGATTAAAATGATTGAAAGCATCTGTGATAGTAAATTACATGATATACATTTCCAAGAAGAGACATACTTATTTGAAGTTAATATATGTGGAATACATAGTTTAATTAATATAATAGATAATTACACCCTGCAATACTAAAGGGCATAGTAAGTTTTATCGTAGTCTTCGAATCTTTTTTTTAACAAAACTCATAAGATCATTAATACACAATGATTACTTGTGGAAATAAAACAGATGTGCGCTACATTCTCAATGAGGGCATGATACAAGATTAACCCTGTTTACTTATATAGAAACGCATAGTTATATAAAATATATCAAAACACTCTAAGTTATGAAATGTAGAAGGACACGTTGAGACAGTTGTATATTCCCATTCAATGCACGTGCATAGCGACGCTGGTCCACGATATATTTGTACAATCTTCGGACAGAAAAAGATGTTGCATTTTAATCAGAACCACAGGAAAATGTATGTTAGTTAAAGTTTAACATTCCACACACATCAGATGTAATGAAAACATTTATTTAATTGCTTTTCTACGTCGGCGATAGGGCGATTAAATCTTTTAAAAATGAAGTTAGTAGTTATAACATACGTACGGACATGGAATAGTTTAGCGTATTGATGTACAGGGTAGCGGGATCCCATGGAAATCGTACGATATTTTTCACATGCATCTCTAAAATTTACTGTATATAAAAAATATTATCAAGTCAAGCTGCATCCTTTTAAATAAAATTAGGTTATGATTTTTCAGGACAAATTCTTGTCATTATTAACAAAACATTATTTAAATAAATAAAACGAATGTCTCTCATTATTTATTTGTTTGAAATTATATGAATTTAATGTTTTTAAAACAATAAATATTGGCTGTGTGCTTCTTGTAAAACTAATTGTCAACAAAATATTCTTCAATGAGAAGTATGCCACTTTTTGAAATGTGGTTATTTAAAATTTTACTTTTATACTCGATGGGACGAGATAATTTTACTTTGAAGCAATTAACATTAAAATAAGTGAAGTCGGAATTGGTTACATTACCGATAGTAGATAAATCAGCACTCACCTATTTTTTTATCGGACGATATAATTTTAATGAGTGTAAACGGTGATAGCATATTTACTAAGGTGAAGTGGCTTAGCGTATTATTTTATAGATCGATCCAACTGAAAGACAACTAATTGAAATACAGTCTTTATGATAACACAAAGTCTACGCAATCGTACTCTGAACTTCTCCTAGCCCATCATTTCATTCTGTCTCTTGGCCAAAACCAACACCGAAATAGTACTTACATGAGAACAAAATAAGTGTAGCGTTATGGAGTATATGTCACCCATTACAAGAACGAGGTAAAACTAGTTTTACCAAATCTAGTAGAAAATGATACATGAAACATTCCTATTACGTAACTAACTGTATTGCAAAAAGGTGTCTACTCTCAGCACTGACTAACATCAGCGATGCTCAACTACACTAATCTAAGTCGATCCGATATTTTTAATGTAACATCATCTTAAGCCAGGAGCCTGTGTTATCAGTTGTTTCAGTGCAAATTATAGCGTGACCTAAAAGCAGGTTGTTTGAGATTGTGTCTCGGAAAAATATATGTCTATAATGTGGATCGTTAATCTGACTGAATCAATGATCAAACGAAATGCCAGTTTTTTTTTTGTTTTACAAACGAAAGTTTGTTCATTAAGCTATCGAAGGTTAAACATGGCATGTTTATGTCTTCCTAGGTAGCAGTTGAGGTGTGAAGCATGACAGCTAATGACGTCATTTGACATGAAAGTCTTCTTTATACATAATTATCGAGTCGGTAAGCTAAATGGTGGTCTACTCTCATAACATGCGACAATTATTATGGATTAACTCAATTCTTATTTAGATTTTAGCTAGTTTGAATAATTCAAAGATCCGTTTTTTTTATTGTAACACACAGAATCACACACAGTAACACACACAGGCAAAACACACACACACAAATATATACATATGCTTAAATATAAGTTAATTAAGCTAGTTCAAATATTGATAAAATGATATTAAAGCAAATATTTTTCAGAAGTGTTTAATAAAGACTAGAGCTTCATAAGGAAACGTAAATATATACACACACACACACACACATATATATATATATATATATATATATATATATATATATATATATATATCAGGTTGGTGCAAAAACAATGGCGTGTTCTCACATATGTTATATTTATATATGTTTTCTGAATAAATTCATGTTGCACAACTGACGCTACAGAAGCTGAACAAATTGGGCTACGAGACTCTGCCTCATCCAACATATTCACCGGACCTCTCGCCCACCGATTATAACTTTTTCAAGCACCTCGACAACTTCCTGCGCGAGAAAGGTTTCAACAGCCGAGATAATGGCGAATCGGTCTTCAATGACTTCATCTTTTCCAGAAGTCCGGATTTTTATTACAATGGAACAAGTAAACCGTTGGCAAAAATGTGTTGATTCTAATGCTCCTTATTTTGATTAATAAAGTTAGGTATAAAAGAAGGTATGGTATTTTCAAGTTTAACGTGAAAAAAGCAATTGTTTTTGCACAAAATGTATTCTCTCATCAATGTTAGCATATTCACCTTTTTCATGCCATTTACTGCCGAATAAGTTGTATTTTCGAAAAAACAATCTTTAAAAAGAGAAATATATATATATATATATATATATATATATATATATATATATATATATATATATATTGGAAACATTCTTTAAACATTTTTACGGACAATTCCCCTTTCTTTTCATTCAATACTAAATCAAGCTGAATTTATATGTCTTTAGATAATTATATTTTTTATATAGATAAACAGTTTTTAAAAAGTTAATTATTGTCTCTACTTTTTTTTTCTTAAACAGTTAATTTATTTTACCTGCTTTGTAAAACGTTTCTCTTATATGGGCCAGATAAATGCATTCAGTAAAAATATGCTTTATTGTGTACGTAGCCTGGCATGCATAGCATATTGGTTGCTGTTTGTGTTCAAGTAAGTAGGAATGTGTAATGTTATATATGCGAAGTGTGCATGACACTACTTCCTTCTTCCGGCTTTTTCGTGAGTTTTTTTCCATTCGTTTATTGTAATTTCTATCGCTAAGATTGTTGTATGTGTATTGCTACTCCACCGTTGCTGTCTTTGTAGTTGGATATATTTGTTGATCTTCATTTTAAAATATGTATATGGAATCTTAATATTAGTCTCCTTAGCCATGTCTAAGGCAGACTTGACCGCCCTATCATCTTTGTCGTTTCTCTGATTCCGATATGACTTGGCGTCCTACACAGTACTATTTGATTATCCTTTGACAAATATTCAATTTTACAAAGTAATGTTGGTACTTATATCGATCTTACCCGGTTTTCGCGAGTTTCTGGTCGGAAGCGTTCGGCTATCCTACGCAAACGCCCGAGAGATGACGAGCCGATTTGTACCAGACGACGATTTTGACACGGTGCTGCATCCTATGAGTTTAATGTGTTGCTTGTTTTGTTTTGTTGTTGTTAGGGTCAGGGTTAGAATTAGGGTTACGGTTAGGGTTTAGGGTTTAGGGTTAGGGTTTAGGGTTAGGGTTAGGATTAGTGTTTAGGGTTAGGGTTTAGGGTTAGGGTTAGGGTGTAGGGTTAGGGGTTAGGGTTAGGGTTTAAAATATTTATTTGACAACAGTAATTTGTCCCTGTTTTGCTTGTTTTATTTGCTTAGTTGTTTAAATAATTTCTTGCAAATAAAACTAAAAATTATAAGACGCAGCAACGTATCAAAATAACAAAAAATAATTATTTGATAACAGTAACCTCGCTATGTTTTGCTTGTTTTGTTTTTTCTTTTAGAAAATTTCTTGAAAATATAACTTAAAATCATAGGACGCAGCACTGTATTGGTACAATTCGGCTGTCATCTCTCGGGCGTTTGCGTAGCACAGCCGAACGCTTCTGAGCAGAAACTCGCGAAAACTGGGTCAAGATCGATATAAGTACCGTGATTTTGTTATTAATGGATTGCCAAATTTCCTGTTGTGTAGTGATATTAGTACAGACATTAAGTCTGAAAAGATAATGAATTGTTATTTTATTTTTGGATTTAAAAATGAAATCAAACGCCATAGTCACTGCACATTCTTCTGCATTAATACTAGAAGTGTAATTTGGGATACGCTTCTTATTTATATTATTGGTGTAAATTACAGCACATCCTGTTGCTTCTTTATGTGTTGATCCATCTGTGAAGATGTGCATATGTCTTGGATAGTTGTATTTGCCTTTTTCTAATTTCTCGTGGAAAATTAGAGGATGTGTTTTTTTCTTTGTAAAGTCTGCTTAAGGCCAGCATGGTATTTGGGGTCATCATGGTCCAAGGTGGGATCATTGGTATTATTACATTTCTGTCAGGTTCAATCCTGCTTCTTTGTTGATCATTTCTATTCGAAGGTCAAAAGATCTTATAGCACTTTCGTTCCTTCGGAATAATTGCGTGTATTTTGAATGGAATGTACTATCATATGCAGGATTCGGTGAACAGGATTTACATTTTAGATTATATTGCAAAGCTAATTACGCACCTCTGATATCTGCAGGTGCTTTGTCAGCTTCTACATAGAGACTCTCAACAGGCGATGTTCTGAAAGATCCAACGACTAACCTCAGACGGCCATGGTCGATCAGGTCAAGTATTTTTAGATAGGTCTTTCTGGCTGATCAATATATAAAAAAACATTGTATAATTTGAATCTAATCAACGACCTATATAATTTTAGTAAAGTGTTTTGGTCCACACCCCACCCAGTGTGGGCTACCACACGTAGTAATTGTAATGTTCTATTACATTTAGTCATTATATGTTTTAAATGGGAAATAAAGTTCAATTTACTATCGAGAATTACCCCTAAGAATTAGTATTCATCTACAGCTGGAATTTCCATCCTTTCACATTTCAGGCTTGCGTCGTTATGCAATTTGCTCTTGTGACTAAAATGGACACATTTTATTTTGGTCTCAGAAAATTAGAAACCATTTTCTGTTGCCCATTTATTGACTTTATTCTGACATTGTTGCAATTAACGCTAAATAGTATGTGTATGCTTAGACCTGTAGTATATTAGGAAGTCGTCCACGTATAAGAATCCATCCACTCCAGGTAATAAGCTTTTTATTATGTTGTTTATTTTTATGCTAAACAGAGTCACAGATAGCACGCTGCCTTGTGAGAAAAATCTCTTCCTTGGTGTTCATATCAAAACACGTAGATCCAACGTGAACTCGAAATGTTCGGTTTGGCAAACAACCGTCAATAAAATGTGGCAATCTACCTTTTTAGACTGAGATTTTTCAAATCTCACATTATGCCCCTCCATCCATGCTGTAACATATGCTTTCTCTAGGTCAAAGAAAATATCTACGAGATGTTCTTTCTTAATGCACCTTTCTTTTATGCCAGTTTCCCAGCGAACCGAGTGCTCTATTGTTCCTCTTTTATTTCGGAATCCACATTGTAGATTGGTAATAAGGCCATAAGATTCCAAATACCAAATCAATGTATTTTTGATCATCTTCTCGGCCTATAATTTTGTGGATCCAAGCTATCTTTGCCCGGCTATGCGATCGGTACCTCTGTAGTTTGTCTCTATATGTCCGGTAATTTTCCCGCAGTCCATAGTTTGTTATATATTTGTAGGGGATATATCAGTGATCCTCCTGATAGTTCCCTGTAGAACTCATAATGGACTTAATCCGGTCCTACAGCCAACATATTCTTGCCAGCATTATTTTGTGCTGTTTTTATCAAACTGCGGATCCTTGCTCTGCTTTGTTTGAATTCTACTAGATTGGTTGTAGTTGGTTCTTTTTCGAACTTTCTTCCGTGCACTATTCGCAGTATAATAGCTTTTTTGCATTGACTGTTAAACCAACGTCTGTTAAGTCAGTCTGGTGTGGAATTCCTCGGGATGCATTATTTTTCCATTTCAAACTACCTCTCTGTGAAGTGTTCCACTGGTCAGCATCAGTTTTCACACATGCCCGTTTCATCAGACATTTTTCATTAAACATTTGCCTATTGCCTTTGTCTAGTTTCCAGCGGTCTTGTTTACTTTCACTACCAGGTTATATATTTTGAGGAAGATTGGAAAAGGATAACTGCCGAAAGCGTCATCATACACTCTCCAAGTGAAGTGCAAATAGACTGTGGGTCGCATATAGTCAAATCAATAGCATACTTACTTCTATTGAATGGGTGCATACGTGTATGTGTTCATTTGTTTAGCATGCACATATCATTTTCATTCATCAGTTGTGTATTATTTTACCCTTTTTGGCGTACTTCCATAGGGTAGTGTGACAATTAAACCATCTCAAATGGATGAATAGTGTGGAGAATTGGTCAATTCGCTTCTTAAGTTAATTTTCATTTATGTCTTCGTTTAGTGGAAAGTATATTGATCATATATTGATTGTTTTATGTAACGTCACATTGAGGGATACCGCTTCGATATTGATGTTCAGTTTGCTATGGGCTATATCATTTAGATTTGAATTCATACCGTTCCAAGAGCCCTGTGTCCAGTATAATCGATGTGGCTGAACATCTGATAATATTTAATATTTATATTGTCATTTTGTTTAAGGAAGGTTTCTTGGAGACAAATAATTGTGGGATATTTATTTGTCAGTAATAACAGCAATTCTCTAATATTAATTCGGTGTTATATCAAGTTCACTCTGAGTTTTGTTTTTGTTTTTTTAGATGATTTCCTTTTTCCTTCAGTTTAAGAAGTTTTACCTGGAGGCTATTTGCATAGAAAATATTTTACTTAGATATTCTTGTTTTACTTGGAAATTTTAAATTTGGATCTTTTTGCATCACTATCTTTTTCGTAGTAGATTACGTGGCACTATTCGCTTCACTTGTTTTTTTAGTGTGGTGGTGGATCTTGGCTGGTAGCAACCGGTTGAGTAAGAGATACAATGATAGTCCTTTCCTCTCTTGGGTCCACCTGTTGCTTTCTAACTTATGCCTTCGGTTCCTCATATTTTTTCTAATTGTATTTTAGGATGATGTACAGTCTACCGTATAAAGCTGACACAACCTCTGTAATAATGTGTTGTATTTACTGTCCTCCTCATTATTAGCTACAGGAGACACAGCCTGATAATATGTATTTTCTCTACAAGTGGTTTCACCCACCCTTATTGCTTTTTGGAAGAAAATATTTCTAGTGTATTTAACTGTCAGTATCTCTTTTTCTCTCTTCCATCTCTCACGAATTTTGGCATAAACTGGGTGGTCACCACCACAGATTACGCATGCACGCTCCTCTTTACACTCATCCATAGAGTGGCCAGAGTATTTTCCCCCAGATTTTCTACATGCCTTTGTTCCGTTACATTTGCTTTCGTGATGTCCATATGTCTGGCTTTTGTAACAGCGAAGAGGATTAGGGATATATGGTTCAACCTTTTCAATTGTATAATCTTGATTTTTGGTGGAATTGCTGGCATATCAAATGTCATCACGTACGTGTTTGTTAATATTATCGTGTTTTATCTTTTTATAGAGATTCGCTTCACCTTGATTACTTCTTGGGAGTTTAAATCTTCTTTTATTTCTTCTATAGTACACAAAGAGAGCTCTTGGCTCCGTATTACTCCTTTTGAAATATTTAAGTATTGATGCGGGTATGATGTATTTTTTTTATTGTTAACAACATTTCATTTTCAACAGAAAATCTGCATTCCTTTTTTCTCAACTTCGACCAGTATCTTTCTATTGGCCTATTTTGAACAACCTTAGGCGTCATGTAAGCCGAAATTAATTTCTCAATGACGAAGGGAGATAATGTAGCAAGATTTGATGCTTCCAATACATTTGTAGAATTTACTTTGGTAGTTTTATTCTTCTTCTTCTAGTTCGGAGCTTGTATCCCTATGCATTCTCTTTGTGTTTCTGTTAGGAGCCATATTTGTTTATTCATTATTCCTGTCCAAACACAACACGGAGTTCATTTCGACTCAAAATCTATGGGAATTTCTAAGGGAGGGGGGGGGAGCACCAAATCGCCTTGACAAGACAAGGCTACAGGAATAGTATACTCAACCTGATCGTGATCACAAGCACCCTTGTTCCATCGATTTCTCTACCCACTTATAGCGAAACGTCCGGGGCGCAAGCCATGTTGAGGTCATTTATCTTTCAAGTTGATTGACCCTTGCTACCGCCTTCTATAACTTATTTATGAATTTAGGTGGGTTTTGATAACTACGCAGTTTATCAATTTAAATATTGTTAACGATCGGGGAACTGATAGAATAAGTGTTAGGGCAAGACGTACCTAGCCGATTGATCGGATCAGGCCTCTACGACCTCTCGTCTTCCAAAGTAAGGGACAAAGTAGAATGTTGCAAATCATGTGACCATTCATGCAACCAAGCCACGGACCGCTCAGCTACAAGGAGCCCGCCCTAAAACATCATGTGTCGCCACCCACCGCCAACAGGTAGCGCCGTTTTCGGGGGGTGAGTACCTTTCTGTATGGGATATAGTCGACAAGGCAATCTCTCATGAAGATTAATATCAATATTGATCATATAGAACTTTATATCTATACTCTTATCAACATCCATTGCATGATTTTGAGTTTAGAAAGTGTCTGATATTTACGGCATAATAATAAGGGGACATAACAATACATTTTAATTAATAGAATCTTACTTAATGACTTTCGGTAAAATTTTATGCAATTCTACACATTTGTATTTTCAAATTGGGAGGGGGTGCCCATTTTCTCGACCAATAGCAGTTAAAATACCCAAAATAAATTAATTAGGGGAATATTAAAATTATGAATCTCACAAAAATTAGAGCCATTTATGTACACAAAGATCTGTCAGCTCGTTGCCTAGAACACTAAATGTAGCCCACATTATATATACTTACATCTGATAGGTGTGTTCTAAAATTCCTAATAATAGGTTAATTAGTTTTAGAGTGAACCATATAGTAACCTTTACATCAAGATATAACCATACCTGATGTGCTGTATCTCTCTCCTCTTACCCCTCTCTTTCTCTCTCCCTCTATATATCTGTCTCTCTGTAGCTTTCTTTCTCCTTCTATTATATATATATATATATATATATATATATATATATATATATATATATATATATATATATAGAATAAATATGTAGAATAAATATGAAACTAAAAGTGAGCTTTTAGTAAATAAATAGAAGCTATAGCGAAATGGTTTAAGCTCAATATACGAGATAGAGCAATTATAAAGATAAATGAACGAAGAGTGATAAACATGTACGAATGTCCAGATTTATTTCAAACTTCGATTGTTCAGTTCAAGGTATATTCTGTAATACAATTATGTTTATTATTCTTTCCTTAAGCCAAGGCTTTTCAAAGATCGAGATCTCATCATAAGAGGAATTATACAGATAGATAAGTTGGCAGTGTGAAAGCCAAAATTCAACATTTGAAAAAAATATATTATTAAAAACTTCACAGAAATCGAAGGTATGTAATTTTTTCCAAAAGAATTTCCCCTCCTTTTTATCCTCTTAGCGTAACCTAAATTACAATTAATTTGGACTCAATTTGACGAGCAGATGTGTTCCAAAATTAAAGGTGGTTGGTTTATACGATTATACGATTATATAAGCATATACATATACCAAACGTCATGAAAATAACGATAGGTATTTAAAATGACGATTACGTATCTGTTAAACGCAGAAACTATACTATTTCAGAAAATGCAATATCTTTCAATTCTCAATTCAAGTGTGAATAGTGTAGTATCTTTTTTATGATGTCATTCACCCAGTTATTACTCAATCTTTTTTTGGGGTCGTGATATAATATATGTTCTGTTGTCAATAGACACTACTCGTGTTATTTATTGTAGAAAAAGCTTTGTGTCACATATTTGTCACATTTAATATTTTTTCTAATCTCAAATACTATTATTTTTCGGAAAACACATTCTAGAACAAGACGCAACATTAATGAGAAATTATTAACACATGAAAGCAGAATTATTGAGAATATACTCTGAAATTGAAAACACACATATGAGTAAGACTATGTTTGAAGTATGTGAAATATCTCAGGTTATCAAATCTAACCCCTATCGGGACGGTTGTTACAAAAGTCCTAATTTAATTTAAATCGACGTGTGGATACGTTTGGGATTTCAGAACAAACAATATAAAATGTAGATAGTGTAGTATTCATAACGACATCATCAAAAGTAAAGACACTCTGTCTATCCCTTTCACACAAGAAAATCTGTTCAGTAAGTATTCACCTTTTTAACATGAACTTATTTTGGCTTCCTCAATAGTAGGTACTTGTGTAGAAAATTACAGCTAATGACCTCATTTTATTTGAAAGCTTTCTTAAAACGTATAAATATGAATAACGAATAAGTGAGTCACGCAAAAGGGACGTTATATTAATTTGAAATACAACAGTCTTTAATTATGAAAACGTGTATTCATGATATTTCGACATCTATCTGAAACTGTGTATTAAAGGAATGTGTTAACACACACACAAGAATGTGTGCTTACTTCATTTGAATATGTATGTAAAGATACAAAGTAACGTTGTACTTTTAAATGCTATACTTTAATAGGGAAACACAACTACTAGAGCATAATATAATAAGAAAGTGCATAAGATCAGGTTTACTTTTTAATTCCAAAATGACATCAGTATTTGCCTCCAGCGTCCTGAGCCTGGGGGTCTCAACAACTGATTTCACACGGAAGCCTTTTTTTACTACACAGTCAAGGTTAAAAAAGGGGTTATAAGATGGATAGTTTTCAGATTGAATTATGATTTATATATAAACGGATAGTAAATCCTTTACCTATCACCTACTCAAAACATTAGTCGACCCAGAAAACAGCAATTCACCCCATTTGTCAGAAACAAGACTCACACTATGCAATAAGTCAAGAAAAGAATAGGAGGAAGCGTAAGTTATGAGTGTGTCACATAGTTCCTTGTAAAATCAGTAAAGTCATTTCTCAAGCGATTTCGGGAAATAGTGTCGAATGCTGGCGCTAATACTGGATTCAAAATAAAACCTAATGCGTCAAACGTCCTTAATAAGAGGAAATTACGTTCAAATCATTCTGTAATATTAACCTATACGCTATGGAACTTTGATTAAAACAAAACAGATGTTATGTCGGAATAGCAGTATACATTGCTGTTGTACTACGAGAATAACGCGCAAATGTCATGTGCAGATAGCTTTCAAACATTAAAAGCTGTTCATTTGGGTGCGGCTGTCCTTATTTCAAATTCTATCAGCTCTCTCATCTTCACATAACGAATACTAATTATTGGGGAAAAAGTATGAACAAACACGCATCCAAGGTATGGCTAACCATTGACGATATTCTACTTATCGTAGACAATTAAAATTAATCAAAGATATCGTTGTTTTGTTATATGCGGTACAATGAGGAAAGCAACTGAAGTCTATCTGAGAGTAAAATTGTTACATCATTTTTTAAAAATCCATTTATTACATGTTTGTCATCAGAAATAGCTGCTAAATTAAGAATGCCACTTCTGCTAATTAGTTTATACAATGTCTTCATAATAAGTAAATAACACTGATTAAAATGCATATAATTCAATACATTTGAAAAGTGAAAAAATACGTAACTTAAAGAAGAACTTTCATAAAAAATATTATCATTTATAATTAAAAAAAATGTCCCTCATATACTGAGCTCGTAATACAGTTAAAACTGTTAGACTTTATTTGAATCGTATAATAAAGTTCGTGCCTAGTTTTTGTTCTTGAAATCCGTCTACGAGTTTAAATTTAGACCCCCAAACGTGATAGACCTCTTTAAACGATATTACCAAGAGTACTTTGATTAGAATATTTAAATTCATTCAAAGAGATTATAAACTTATCGACGGGTCGGGCGTTCGTGTTTGATATTCATGAAAAACGAATACGATTTTTTAAAATTTCGTATATTAATGAAATGAAAATTATAGAACATTTTAAAATAAAACAGAAATATTAATACGTTGTGCAGTTCTTAGCGCATTAATAGATAAATGCACATGGGTCCTCATGGATTTTAGAAAAACGCTGGATGTGCCTGACAAGATAAGAGTATATTAATGTATGGAAATGTATTTCAATAAACTTTTCTTTACTTACCGGTCATGTAACCGAATCAATTCTGATTACAGGTTTGACTCGATCCATAAAATTAAATATTTTTCTCATTATAAGATATCATTTCCATTAGTTTTACCTTCAAATTGATTTTTCTAAACTGTTCATTTAAGATTTTTATTGCTTTATGAAACTTAATATGAGACAAATTAGCAGACATATTTCTATATTCCGATTAATGTTTGAGTGCTCACGTTCGGTGTATCAATTTCAGGTCCACTCCTATGTTGTGTTTATCCTAGCTAGTTACTCTGTCTTCATTCCTCTTATCGCCTTTAACCCTCCACCTACCGCCTATATATATATATATATATATATATATATATATATATATATATATATATATATATATATATATAACTATTTTATAATAACTATTTAATTTTCTCTACACACGTGTATGCTTCATCGTTGCACAAGTATCAGTGTGTAGCTTACTATTTAAACCGATTAAAACCCCGGAACATGATTACCTTTAATATAATTCCGAGCGGTATGACGAATTAGGCCAATTCCAACAGTTACAGTAGAGAAGTAAAGCCTATTAACGTCAAATTAGGCGAATACACATAGTCTGCCGTCATAGCAGTTTAAGAAAATAACGTTGAAAGAAACTTAATATCGATATATACCCATATATATAATCAGATTATTTAGTAATTATTGTATTAATAATTATTTTATTTAAATACAACTCACAACTGTATTTGTAAAATCTAGGTTCGAGTACTTTGATGTTCTTTAAACAACTTGAAATAAATGGCATATACCAATATATTTGTATATATATATATATATATATATATATATATATATATATATATATATATATATATATATATATATAACAACAGTAATTTATTAAGAAGACGTATCTCAATAAATTATGTGTTATTATGATGTTCTAACCGATAGCATAGATGTGTCTTTGTGCGTTTGAGATGTGCTGTCTTCAATGATTTCTGTTGATTTTTCATATATATATATATATATATATATATATATATATATATATATATATATATATATATGCATAAATATATTTCTGTATATTGAAATATTCAAATATCGATATATGTATATGTATCCCCACATATATATATATATAGATATATATATATATATGTGTGTGTGTGTGTGTGTGTGTGTGTGTGTGTGTGTGTGTGTGTGTGTGTGCGTATAACGCTATTCCAAACGAGTAATTTTTTTAGCTGTAAATTTGGAATTTATTGGTGCTTGTATATATGATCTTTTTAGTGGGTGAATAGTAACAATTCATTTAGAGGAAATGTATTGATATACACCGATAACTCGAAACTTATCAAGGGAAATTACTTTATTTAGACAGAATGAGAAAGCATCTAAAATTAATCTTCTTGTGCATAGAAGTTTATTTAATCCCCATGGAAGCATACATAAATAAATAGATAAAATAGAATAATTTATTTCTAAAATAAGCATAATGTGGGGTTGAGATACTTCAGAAAAGAGTATCTAATGAAATGCATTAACTTTATAAATATCTAACACCGATGAATAATACTAATAGTTTTCGAAGCCAAGTATAATTCTCATCTTACACGCATCACTTTTTACGCATACAATCGTGTATGGATTCTATCTGCCGAATGTCAGTTTCACACAGCGTGTGTTTTTATTGTATGCTAAGTAACTGAACATACTTGAAATTTCTTACAAACAACGATACATTTTCGAATAAAGAAAACATACTAATTATACCCTTTTATACAACATTGTATATCATTAATATAACATGTGTCGTTGTACTAATAACAATTTAAAAAAATATTTTCCGCCAAATGTTAGTGCGAAAACTACCATATTATATTCGATATTCAGTATGTTTTTTAAAAGACAGGTGAACCCTCTGTTGCTGACCTATATGTTCAAAGGTTTTATTCGAAATCGTAGTATTATGAAAAATTCATAGGTCTTTGAACAATAATTACAAATATAAACATGTTTTAAAAGAGAATAGTGTAAAAGTAGTACAAGAGATAAGCCAGAATAATATTCACGTACTTCGACTAACAACATCTGTTTGGAATACATTACTTCGTGGCTAACCGCCTAGCCAATATTAAACGTCGGGAACCTATTCGATTATTATTCGTCGTAGCCAGGCAGAGAAGTTCTAAAGTGTGAATCGCCGACATGTGTCTGTGCTGATGTAGTAAGACGGTCGACGTGTATGGACTCAACACGGAATGAGCGCCGGCAAATTCCCTAGACACAACAAGCTCAACAATATCGTACGAGCATCCAAATAGTTCGCCTCCGCAGAGGGGTTGGCAATCGGCCCGATGGCATAACAGTGTTTCCTTTCCTCGTTATGTAAACTTACTATATTGTTCTTTTGCCTCTTATAATACATGACAGCTACCTTGAACAATATTCCGAATGAATTATCTACATATTCATACAATACATTCATGCAGCTAAAAGGAAAATATTACAAAGATGATTTTTATAACAAAGGCTGAATTCAATGTAATGCGCGTAACGTAATTGACTTCTAATTATGTAAAAACGTTATCATGTATAAAACGTCCACACAGTTCAAAGGTATTGGTGTGAATTAGCAATATGTAATTATTTTTTGTTGTTAGAAAACTGTTTCAAATGGATGGGTGTTGTTAAACATATTTCACATTTAATGTATGAAAATATGTAGTTTGGTGTACCCATTCGTTATAAAAACGTTTGCATTAGAATATTTACAGTAACTTCAAAATTATATTGATCAAGTTAAACAAATAAAATTAAAAAATGCAAATAAATAAATGTCTATAGTGTCCTACTATTCTAAATCATTTCTCCCAGACGATGCCAGATTCTACTAGTCGAACGGTAGTGTTCAGGTATGTTTAGCATTAACAAGTGCCCCTCTTTTATCACCGTCTGAAACGCAGTGCTGATCAATAATGTTAACAAACCAGATAATGCACATCGATTCGTTCCTGGTATAGGCATAGGTTAACAAGCTGAAACCCATGAGGTGTTCCTACAGATGTGAATCCCTCATCGATAATTAGCTTTGTTTTCTCAGCTTTACAGCATTCTAAAACTCGTTTAGGATGAAATAAACAAGAATAGTTATTCTAAAAGTGCATTTACTCAACCTGTGCATTTATGAGGAAAACGCTTAGCGAAAGCTGTACACACCTAACACGTAGAGAGTTCTATATAGAAAACGTGGAGTACTTTATTAACAAAAGCAAGAAAAGCTGTTTACCGATTAGATTTCTATTGAAAGGTTATGCCTGACAGGCGACAGCCAAGACGATACAATCATCTTTTTAACTTAAACGGGAGAGGTAGACAAACTGATAGACTTTACAACGTAATCACACGTAACAACCTATTAGCTTGCACCTTCTACTTGTTAATTTTGCTTAATCTGCACATCAATGGCAACGGCATTTCAAACTTAAGCGTGAGGTTAAGGCTGAAGCTTATAGAGATATACTGACCCATCTTTAAGTCAATAATTGCAGCTAACTACCATACATGCATCGGGCATATTTTATCTTAGCGTCACTTTTCATCCTTCCGGGTGAATTAGAAATCGAAATCTATTTTAAGTAAGGTTATTACGGAAAGAGTCAGTACAAAACGTGAGCGTATATGTGGCTGAAGAAGGTAATTATAATTTATTTGCACGGATTTTTCTGAGTGCTTAGTTAATTAATATTTTAAATATTTTATGACATTCGTAGTTATGAGTGTATCACAAAAAAATGAAAGCTTCGAAGAAAAAACAGATAGTGGACCTAACGCAGTTTACACGTTTGTATCGTAATAGAAGCAAGACATATTATGAATGGAATATCTTAGAATTCTTAAAATTATTAGCAAATCGGCATGTATAAAAAGCCCCCCCCCCAAGATAATATTTACAAATAAATGTTTGAGGGGATATAGTTGTATAAAAGGGGTACCCTCCTTTAAAAAGTGTTAACAAATAAATATTTTAGAATATTCATGGTTCCTTAATGTTAGAGCGGCACGCTCGAAAATGTTTTGTTGGTTTGTGGACACCACGTGCTATACGATGTAGTTTAATATTTAAGTTGAAAAACATTTTTTTAATGAGTTCAAAATGATAATTGAGTGTCGTTGACGCATGGATATGTACCTAGCAGCTTCAGAAATCATTTGTTTTATCTTGAAAACAAAACAAAATTGGAAAAGTTGAACAACCGGGCAATTCCACAAACAAATGTAACCATAGGTTCTATTACAATTTTAAGATTTGAGACAACACTGTCTCCTTTATTAAAATGTGTTTTCTTTGATAAATAAACTGTTATAAACAACCGTATATTTATTAGGTGTCTAAGTCGTTTATCCTTTACAGTTTAATTAGTATTGCATTAAATACAAGTTACGCTTTCTTGATAACGTCTTTCATTTTACACGCACAGAAGAACTTTTGATTAATTCTCACACTTTAGCTGCAAAGCGAATTTCTCTTTGTTTTTCAAGTCTTCAAACTATAAAATAACATTATAGTTTATATGTTATTTTTTTTGTTTTGTACTTAATGCTATTTAATGCAATAATGTGTACATCGCCGAAGCAATATATTGTAACGCTAGATTACAATACAGTGGCAGAATAGGGTAGATAACCCTATTCTGGAACTGTATTGATTCTTTTCTGACTCTATGAATATAATCGTTATGATGAATTACCAGAAACGAGAATGAAACCCGTATTATCCTATTTCTTTATTAAATCACATTTCTTGTTAATTACCTTATTTTTATTGTATTACTTTCGTGCACGTTTATGCCACCACATTAGCAACAAGAATTCGGACTTACTCAAAATACACACTCACCTTTACAACAACGTTGGTGACGTGAGATTTTCGAAATTAAGTTATGTAGAGTGCTCGCAAAATGTTATTATTTTTTACAGCTTTAACAGCAGGAAATAAAACAAATATTGGTGCTTTTAACACAAAACGTGTTACCAAAACCGTAAAATAAAATTACAATTAAAAATATTCGTCACAGAGTTTGGAAAAACTATACAAAAATAATATGACAACGAAAACAACTAAATCAATAAATATTGGAATTTTATTCGATGTGTGAATAGCTTGTCATGTATCGCGATCGAGTAGTAATACTTAACCCTTTACAGATGAGAAAACTACAATAATATCATGTCGGGCACACCAGAATCGTGTGAATGTGAAACTACGTGTATTCGACTAATGTATATGGACACTGTGTCTAGAGTAACATTGTGTAAAGGTTGTGCTTTGGTAATTCAACTTCATGTCCATAGCCAACCGACTGTGGCTTAGAATTCCATTAACTTCGCTGGAAGACTGGATTATTTGTACTATCTGGTTGTAGTAGAGAGTTTCTCTAAATTGCCGGAAATATAAAAGAACAATCTCCGAGGCAATTACTAGTTTTTTTGCATTAATTTTTGCCTGGTTTGGGTCTGTTGACTGCATACTATTAGACAAAGAAACGCAATGTACGTCTTGTTAATTCCTAAAGTTTAATAAAACATCGCCCTGTATAATGCAAGAACCAATAGAAATAGAGTACGCTCCGGGGTGGGCGTAAATAAAGCTGTTAGGAAAGCAAGATATACTCCTAACGAAAAGGCTATGAAATTCATCTTGCCGGTTTATAGAACGACTCCTTATGACAATATTTGCAAATAAGATAGAGACATTGTTATATTGATAGTTAACAGTTCATTCTAACCTAATAGTTCAGTCAATTTAGCTGATTTTAAGTCTGGACCTCAAACAAATTGCTAACAAATGTTTGTAAATTGGATATTAGGCATAAATAACCTCTTTTTCAGATAAAAAAAAAGTTTACCAAAATTAGCCTTGCGAAAAAGGGGTAAACGAGCGCTATCTTTAAGGATTGTCGGTGATTCTAGCTTCCTCTCTCTTTCTCAACTCAATTTCTGTAAATTCATTTTCGAAAATACCAAATGTAGCAATGTAAAATTGGATAAACCCAACAGTTTTCATAAAGTTAACTATAATCATAACTTCTTGTGCCTTAATGTTTTCGCTTTTGATGTATTACTGTAGAAGCTTAATATTCTGTCATATTCTAATTCTAAGTTGCCAAAGTGAAGTACCGATAATTATGGATGCTGACAAGTGTGCTATTAGCAACAATGGACTGCCCAGTAATGAAGACACATTCATCGTCAGCCAAGAGGGCATCGATTCCATTAACAGACTTTCTGAACAACGTGGAGAGAAGGTCATAATTCAGATTAGTCAACGTCTTCACAAGGAATGCAGACCGTGTTGGATCAACCCCAAATACATAGGCATTGACTATAAAACAGGTCCACCCATGATAAAATGCTATTACGTGCAACCCGCTCTTTGTGTGTGTTTACCTTTAAGGAAACATTGTCTTTTTTCTTGTTCTTGAGACTATTGAGTTTAAGGACAGATATTGCACTACTCCTGCCTGGACCGAGGCAGTACGCGTTTCGTATAGCCCGTGTGTAGAGGATTGGTCGTATCGTAGAGGATTGGTCGTCTCAGTGGATGAATTCTTTCTTTTCTGCCGTCGTCTGTTGTCTGCAATAAAAGCCATGTCGCCCGCGAAGATAAACTCTGCTTTTAAATGTAATTCATTTATACAAGCGTTGTTATTTCATCTGGGGGAAATTCACCACGCCGAGAGAGACGGTAGAGTACAAATACTACTTTATCGTAGTTAGTTATTAATGTTTTGTTAACTATTCCTAGAAAGGGGGAAATGATTCTCGCACTAGTCTTCCCCGAAGGGAAATATTCCGTATCTTTACATTGTGATAATCCCATGTCCTCTGCGTTCGCTCTCTGAATCAGACCGACAAAAACTCGCTTCTCGCGAGAGCAAGTGACGTCATATATACCTTTGTTTCCCACGTAGGGCCCGCGAAGTCACAGAGCCTCTCGCAGGTGTAGACTGACCCTTGATCCGAGGTCTCGTCACACGTAATATTGTCACGTCTGCCAGCTCATACTGTAAGAACAAGCCCTGTTATACACTCGTCTGCCACGCGTTAATTCGCGCAAGTCAAACCCGATCTCCAACAGATACGTCCATTCCCATAGGGTCATTATCTAACACAGATTGTCAAAAGTTTGTGAGAATGTCCGATAAAAAGATGACCGGGAATCCACGGTTAAAGGTAATATAGGTTATGTAGCTGACCTTGTTTCAGAATAAGAACGTTATAACAGAACATGTTTTGCAAACTTTTATTCCAATAAACACATTTCTAAAACATTCTTTTCTGTTGATTCTTCTAAGAAACAAACCCTTGGTAGACCAGAGGATTCAGAGAGAAAGCAGATATTTCTAGAAGTTGCTAAATATTTGCAGCAAAATTACGGGGAGCAACTTACCATTGTCGATCATGTTAAACAAATGGAGGAAATTCTCGAGGGCAGTGGCTTTGAACCATACGGTCTCTTATACATAGAATCTCGACTGTTAGAACATTTCAAAAACATCATTGTGACTGTAATTACTGGGAAACATAATGTTAGTACATTCTTAAGTCCAGCCAAATGTATTCTCCATAAAAAAGAGCGCGCTATGACAGACAATGGAACCCCCTTGCGTTTCTCCAGACATATGACCCATTTCACAGAAAGTCCGTCCATTCACAGCATTTCAAGTGGAGTAACAGGAGACAATAAGTGAATTTGAACAGAGCAAACTCTATAG
This sequence comes from Sepiola atlantica, assembly GCA_963556195.1. NCBI lineage: Eukaryota > Metazoa > Mollusca > Cephalopoda > Sepiida > Sepiolidae > Sepiola > Sepiola atlantica. The sequence continues at coordinate 155,896,418 of OY744524.1, forward strand.
GGTAAAACATTTCGCTCAACAAAGATGAAGCAGTTTAGACTGATCCACAACTCCTGTTCCAGAGACTGTGTGTGCTATCTTCTAATAAACCCTCAACTCAGCAGCAGCAAGAATATTGCCAGAATGAGCTTTGTGGTTACCCACCTGCATATTTTTATTCTTTCGGACTACCGCGACAGTCAAGAAAATCGGCTTTGGCAGCACTTGTGCAATCAGGTCCACAGTCCTCAGATCTACAGTATCTCTTAGATGATGGATAACTACTGCAACGCTTCCCATGGCGAAAAGGTCACACATTTGATGATATATGTGGTGAATACTGCAGATATGTCGCAACTAGATATGGAAAGGCATGCCTTGTATTTAATGGGTATCAAAGTGGTCCATCCATTAAAGACGCGACTCACCGACGCCGAGCAGGGGGATCTGTTGGGGTTAATGTGTCACTGACCCTTTAATGGTTTTCGAATGTAAAAAAAGGATGTGTTCCTAGCTTATCAAGAAAACAAAAAAATTGTTCCTGAACTTGCTGAGAAAGAGTTTGTAGGAAGCAGATTGTAAAGTAGTCCATGCATACTCTTGCAAACAAGTCCATAACGACCAAGCCCTCGCAACCATGTTCTTCACCACTAATCAGAGGACTTGTGACCGATCTCTTTACTTGACTGCAACCACTTTGGCTATTGATCTTGGGGCTTGATCGAGGCAAAGACAAAGAAGCACCCATACAGCACGACCGATACTCTGATGGCTGCTATCGTGGAGGCGTACAACGCTACAGACAAGGACATGATGGCAAAAGTGCGTGATATTTCAAGCCCGCTTAGTGTTGACCATCTCTGCCGGCGGCGGTAACATGTAAACATAATGTAGTATATACGACTAGCTGTTGCTAAATAAACTAGCAAGTCTCTGCATATACAATGTTTGTGTTTATTGCCTATTTCCTTGTCTTGCTGTCGGATGCCAGATGTTTATACATTTATTGTACTTAGTCTGACTTTAGACTCGATACGGAGCTATAAAAACGCAATACATTTTGATCCTAAGTTGGAAATATCTCATTCAATCTTTGGTCTTAATTGGATAGATAATTCTCATTAGACTGGTTGAAAAAGATTACCACTTCAAAATATTTTAATATTCTCAATCAACTTTCAAGTCACCAGTTTTAGAAACCATTTAAACTTTTCGTCGACATTCTTAATGTAGACATAAATATTTGTATCTATTATTTTACCCTAACATGTTATCATGACAAGTTAATCAATTGTATAATGATTCCGTTCTGTGAAATGACACTAAATATCTTTTAAATAGTCTTCTAAAATGTGCTAGTTGACAGAATCGTCTCATAAATTCATACAAAGTAAACTGCTTTTAATGATTATTTGTTTTTATTTTAGAAAACTTTTCGATTTTAAACATGAGAAGTAGCTATTGAACTTTTGGATAACTGACACTTATTATAGTCGGGAGGGTTTCATTTCTAGAGTTGACGAAGTCAATTTACGTAACTTATATTATCTAATTTCCCATGAACAACCACAACAACAACAACAACTCGAGGCTGTGGGAAATCTAACAAACATTTCCTGAGTTGATAGTTGGCAAACATATAGAGTAACTAGTAAGTAATGTTAATTATGAGATAACTAGAAGTACAATCAAGGTCTGATAGTGTTCATTATAGATTGTATTTATAAGTAAAACATAAACAACAAGTATCTAGCATCGCGTCTGAATTCCTTGAAGTTTGTTGTCGGGATTTGGAATTAGACGGCGAAGAGGACATTGAATCCTCGTCTCGAACTTCACATTAAAAATGCTGGTCGCAACTAAATCACTTCCTGTTCTTCATTGCGGTGTATGGGTACACTAAATTGCAATGCCTTATATCTTCAGATAAGAATATTATAGGTGTACATACCAAGAGAGAAACAGAAATATATCTCATATTTTATATGTAAACAACTTGTATTCAAAATTGCTATACATATGAAAACGGGTTCGGTTTATGTTCTAACCGGCTTTTTAGATGACCTGTGTTGAAGGGGGTATGCTTAGAATTTCGAACTGGAATCTTTTAATCCTTTTTAAGAAGAAAACCGTTCTTGTATAGCGGTTGATGTGTGTTGATATACATTAGTAAATGTATCAGGGGGTTCAAGTTCGATCCTAGAACCGGCGTTGTGAGCAAGTAACATGAAGAAAGCGAATTCATTGAGACGATAATAAAGAACATGAAACATACTCGAGAAAAATATGTTGATCATGGTTCTAAAATTTGGGAATATTACGTACTTTCATATTTCCTCGTATCCTTTTTAAAAACTGTTGAATAAAAAATGTCGCCCGATTAAAAAACTCAGAATGTGTATGGTTGATTCAAATGTATACGTATGCGTGTGTTCAATCTATAGGTGTTCGTGTATGTTTAAACTTACTTTAAATTAACTGTTAGTTTTTATAATATATATTTTTTCATTTGTTTCTGTGTGTTGTTTTATTTTCGTATTTTTTGTTGGTTTGTTTTTAATATCAAGTAATTAATCAATACTAACTGTTAATTCCTCACCATACAATACCTATCATTTATCAATATTACACACACATTTTTAACACTACATTTATATACAAAACATAACTTTAAAATGTATTAATTTCTATTCTCTGTGGTGTGTCCCTACACTATTCTTTGACATCCATTTTGGTGAATTCTCTACACAGATTGATTTGTCTTCTGGTGTTAATTATTTTTGACAAAAGGGAAGATTTTCTCAAAATATTAAACACATTATTTTTAATAATCATCCGGACAACACACAAACAGCCAATATCACACTTGCTATTATGTAAGATTTATTATTTTTCTTCCTTCCAGCTTATAAAGGTTGAGTTAGTAAAGTAATTAAGAACATTACGTATTCTTCTCCCCAATTAACCGGTTAACTATGTTTATCTTACCTGTGGTCTCGTGGTCTTACCAGATTCCTAGACAATAATCTATCTAGTCTGGTGGAGTATCCAGCTAAGTGGTGTTACTTGAAGAAACATTACTTCGAGAAGGTGCACCATTCCTCGTATCAGCATGCGTATGGCCATGTTGAAAAGATCTTATTTGGGCTTCGAATACTTTGTTATTTTAAATAGGTTAGGTTTGACTTAGGGGGAAGGAGCTTAATACCAGGTGGCCCTGACAACCCCTTGTACAGAGAAAACCAATACCCTCGATGATGGTGTATAGTAGGTAATTCAAAGTCTCCAGTAGTTTACTGAAACTCTACTTAGAAATATGTGTGTCTATACTGAAATTCATTAATAAGTAAATCCGACATGACCGCTCGAGATGAAGTACCGATTAATTTATAAGCAGATGAACATGCAGTTTGTTTGTGCACTTTAATCTGGAGACATTTTAATATATATTAATATTGGTAGTAGTTATAGTAGTAGTATTAGTATTAGTAGTAATTTAGTAGTAGTAGTAGTAGTAGTAGTAGTAAACGAAATGTAAGTGTAACTAATCGTAATAGCAGTAGTAACACCTCTACCACTCCATTCTGTTTGGGGTTTCTGTCTCAGTTATGTTACTGAACACTATTACTAGATAAATTTAACTTTTTCTGATTTTAATAATTGTATTATTATTAAAACTTGAATAGACGCGAGAAAGTATGAGCAGAACAATTACATTTTTCGAAAACAAATCATCAATCATCTCTAATTTGGAAAACTTTTTATATCATCATGAAATGTATTTCCTCTTTAAACAATGAACAATTTACATCAAAAGCAATGTTGATTTATTAATATTTACATCAAACGACCATAAACAATTCTCACTTTTTAAAATGCCCTTTTAAATCAGTTGAATGATATCGATTAGTGTAAACACGATATATATATATATATATATATATATATATATATATATATATATATATATATGTGTGTGTGTGTGTGTGTGTGCGTGCGTGGATGTATGTGTGTGTAATGAGAAACTTCTTATCGCTCATTACTCATCTGAAGTAAAACAAACAATTGTTACTAATGCCTTCGCTAAGGGAAATCGGTGGCTTAACTCTGAATGGCAAGAATATCTTAGCAAATATTGAGTTTATTCCATTCAAGTCCATGCGTATTGTAACTTAATTGGTGTTATCGCATTAGCCGTTTATTACTAATTTTACGCCAGTATACAGCCGACAATTTTTCCCTGAAATTTGAGTGACGGTAACGCCCCCATTTAAATCCCAGTATTGCTTTATTTTTCAGTCGAATTATGGATGCTGCTATCTCTCATCCTCTCTTATCTGTTCTTCTCATAATACAAACCGCTGTATCCGCCGTTTTGTGTGTTTCTTCTTGTTGTGATTGTAGACACATTTATTTTCTTTCATGTTGCCTATGTTTATTTTGGTTTCTTGATTATATAGCTTGGCTTCAGCACTCTATGATTTACTTTATATGATAACTGTTTTTTAGTGATGTGGCTCTAATCAATCATTTCTTTGTTTCAATTATTTCTAATATTGCTACAATTATTGACATCACATTATTATTACTGCCCACTGGGAGTTATCACACAAGTAGTTGTGTTCCCTGGAGTCTGAGTGACAAAAACGCTACCCATATTTCCAGTATTCTTTACCTTTTTTCGATTACACCCGCAAATGACCTTGCGGTATCGATACAGACGCCTACTAATGATTTCTCGCTGGCAACGACTATTGGTCTTCCCTTGGATTTGAGTGGCAAAAAGCCTCCCCTTGGTCCCAGCAAGTACTTGGCCCCTGGCTAGTGCTGTCCTTCCTCGGTTTTCTCGTCCATCTTGACACTCTACGACTATTTTGTGCGGTGTCAGCGGAGGGCGCCACCATCATTTTTTTGGGGAAGGGGGCAAATTATGATATTTCTTGCAGGGTCTCTTTCTTAGTTCGTGCGACGGTGTTCTTTCAGTGGTTTTGTTTTCTTCCTATCGTGACTTATATGTGACTGGTTACCATTCGTAGCTTATACAGGTTGGTTTCAGCATACAAGGAGTTTCCTTAAGGTTTCCGCTGTTTTTATCATTGCCGTCTTTTTGTTCCTCGACCCCATACGATTATTTGTATTATATTGACTTTCGTCATGCTCCATATTCCTTTCAGTTCCCTGGCTAGTTCCTTGTATTCTTCTTCTTTTTCTTCTTTTTCTTCTTCTTCTTCTTATTCTTCTTATTATTATTATTAATTTCGTTTTTGTTATTGTAATTAGTATTTTTATTATTATTTTATTTGGTATGCGTTTCACATGAGTTGTTACTCGTGATTGTTTACTGCCAACAAAAGATGGTTTTCCCTAGAGTCTGTGTAATATTTCTCCCCTAACATAAAATATTCACATCTCCTTTCGATTGATCTTGTAAATGATATTATGTTAACAGCCGCTTTAGATTAATTGGTTTTGATTCTAGCCGTTTTGTTTTTCATATGGAAATTAAGTGGCTATAAACTTTCTTCAGGATTCCAGTACTCCCCGTGCGGCTCCAGTGGAAGTCTTGATTGTGTTCTCTCTTCTAGTGTGCTTATACCCGTTTACGTTACATGATCATTTTCTTGAGGGGGCGGGGCAAATATATTATTGTTCGCATCTACTTTTTGTTGTTTTAGTTTCATTGGTTTTGTGTAATTACTGGTTTATGTTCGCAGTTAATTTTTACGCACTATAATCCTCTTTCACTTAATCAGTAGTTCGTTGGCGTTATAAAGTAACGTGAGCCCAAGAACACTTCTTAATAGTTTACTGTTTTACTCAGTACCATGGTGTGTATGGTGTCAATCACTTTTTGATTTTGATTCATTCGATTAGATTTTCATGTTTTTTTTAACTATTCTTAGCGATTTATATCCAAGTTGTCTCATTCATGTTCGTTATTCATTTTAACTCTCAGAGAAAATGCATGTATTAGCTAAATACATCTGCCGTCTAGATCTTCACGCTTTAAATGCTGTGACAGTGACATCTACAATTTGGCTTGTTGTTTCTTCTCATTGCTTATCACTAGACACAATCTATTTCGTTATATGTCTTTGTTAATTCGAATGTACGTGTCAAAGAAGATGTTATGATATTTATTTTTCGATACATGCTACGGCTAATTATTTTATAATGTGCCTATATTTCAAAATAGCATTCGTTTGAATAGTTCCCCGTGGATGAATTCTCCAAACAATTAGTTGGTGTTCTTATACCTCTTTAGTTTGTTGCATAAACTTGGAATGTGGGTTGCGTGTGTTCGGTTTACTACAGTCTACATTTTTCCTGGATTTTATATCTATGTCAATTATGTAGTTCGCCGTGAACACATGGTTTACAGCAGCTGTAAATAGCGATTCCCTTTCTCATTTAAAGTGTCCTTTACGTAGACATGTCTACGTGTTTTCGGGCGTACATTTTGGTCATGCTTATAAATTGTATATTTGACTTCCTCTCTTCCTATTATGGTGTTGTAGTCTTATTGCTTGCCGTTTCGCTACGTTTTGCATCGTTCAACTTGTCTATTCACCTATTTTTATTTCGTCTTATTAATTGTTCTAGTTCTTTTATCGCTTCGTCAGCGCATTCTGTTTGACTAAAAAATGCTTTTCCTCTTACTTTGTATTTTACATGAAGTCAATCATATCATCTTTTACGTGCAGTGTATAAAGATTACTTTTCAAGTTCTTCGTTTGAAATATATAAGTTCATATGTAGTCCAGCTCATGACCGGTTTACAGTATTGAGTTAGGGGCACTGCCAAAGGCCTGTTTTGTATTAGGTTTCTATGATATAATTTACTTTCAACGAGTCTATTATCTTGTATTCGTTATTATTATACGTAGTAATAGCAGTAGTAGCAGTAATAGTAGTTTTACCCACGTAGTGTGCTCACATGAACCAATAGCAATGAAATGTTAAGTATGAAACAGGTGTTATTATTTGGAGAATGCGACATATTTCCAGTACCCCGCTTCTTTTGATCGCAAACTGAGTTGACGCTTAGCCAATGTCAGTTTACAATTTAATTCTCGTTTATAACGACCAATCATTTTTTCTGGAATTTTATTTTCCAGGTTTCCTTAAGTTTTACTCCACATTTAAATGTATTTCGACATCGATGGACGTGCACTTAACCATCCGGTCCGTATTACTTCTATAAAGGAATTACTCTCATGGGATTTGTAACAGTGTTCTCTCTTGTGCCAATTTTACATATTTAATATGTTAATTAATGAAACGATAGCAGAAAAAACATTTAGGAATATGCTAGAATTCAGTCGGCATCGTTAGATCTGTGAATAACTGAGTTGGCTGGACGAATTCTCAAAAAGTAGACAAAGGCCAGTAAGAACGAACAAGTTTAAAAATGGGTTTGTTTTCACAAATTCTATGTGTTAGTTATTCGTTAAATTTTCGGGAGAAATTCACTGATGCAAATCTTAGGAACGGTAAAGTTAGAAAACTGTTAAAAAATAATTAGTCCCCATCTGATTGGAACATTACGCCAGTTTGCAACCGATTTAGATATAAGTAGTTATTTTAGTCGAAGCTAATCTTACCACTGCCACTGAGATCCAACTCACAAAACTTAAAATATCGGAATCACTAACCCTGACCCCTTAATGTTAGAACCAAAACAAAACTCATTACTAAAAAAAGTGATCATATGATTATGTAGTTTGTTTTGTAGACAGGAAAAAGTTTATTTTAGAAGTATTAACTTACATCTTAGTTACTTTTTTTGCTAATATAATAAGCATCATTATTCAACCACTATTAACGTTTTTAATAAGTAAGAAGTTACACAGTTTAATTATTTCGTAGTATTAGTATTAACAAATCTCCCCTCCCCATTTCACCCTTTCAACTAGTTCTTTCACACTCTTACCCACCCCCTCCCACTTTCAAATCACCTTCGTTTGGTCAAATCTTTTGTAAAACTATGACACTACCTACACACAAAAAACAGAGCCTCCCCCCTCCTCTTCCCCACCCCTCCACTTTTTCACTCACAGCCATCCCCATAAATTTCATTCACTCCCACCCTCCACTTTTTCACACACAGCCATCCACATTAATTTCATTCCCTGTCATTGATTTCTCTAAGCCCGGACCTCGGTCCTGCGCTCCCAGTAGTGGCTACTACTTTTTCTCATTAACCCATCATGCCAACCCAATATGTTCATATACTTGCTTGACATTTTCTAAAAATTATCATCCTGAGGAAGTCTTACATATAAAGACGAAACGTTGATGAATACATCAAAAACATCTTTTGTTTTTACTTTTTCATTTCCCATATATATATATATATATATATATATATATATATATATATATATATAAATATATATATCATTCCAAACCTAATAAACTACCGAATTCCCCCCACACCCTAACACAGAAGCTTATTAGTATTATTGTCCGATTCATGCCGTTTTGTTAATACTGATTGTAATAGACCTCATGGCGGGAAAATCAATACCAATTAAAACAGCAAATTACTGTAATAACACTAACACAAAGATAATGTGAGTAATTATACTTTTCACAACAACAGCGTTAGCGTCGAAAAGAGCAAAAATAAACCAACTAACAATTGATTATTTTGTAAACATTAACATTAATCGCAGAACTTATCGTAATACTAAACAGGCACGTCTCATAATATTACAAGTATCATTACTTATAAGTATGACAAAAGGTGCAATGATAATTACACTTATGTGGGTTATTACATAGAACTTCAGACAGAAAGAAAGGGCGGTAATCATGATTGCAATAATATCAATAATACTCTTGTATGTGTTCTCAAAATAGGTTTTCCATTTAGTAGATAGGCGAGGATTCCACGCCTGATAAGCTTCGAGGAACGAGCTTATTACCTTTCCAGGAAAAGAAAAACTTGTTAGTATTGAAGACTACAGTGATGTTACGATAATGAGAGAACCCCACAAATATCATATGAGTAATAATAACCATAATAATAATAATAAGTATTACTATAATAATAATTATAATTATAATAATAATAATTATTATTATTATTATTATTATTATTATAATGTGACTTGCTAATGTATTAATGGACTGTCTCTAATCAAAATAACTTACTTCAAACGCTCTCGTAGTCTTATCTTTTTTTATACACTGACGCGCCGGCCTGTCACTGACATCGTCGCCGTCATCATCATCATCATCGTAGCCGGGTCTGTAATTAAACACTTTCCATGCACCGAAAGGAAAGAATGCAGGATCGACGGATAATTAAAACTGGGGGGTTATTTTTTAGATAAATTGTCGTCATAAGAATAAAAGTCACGCATTAACATTAAATGGGGGGGGGAGACAACCATTGTTATTCTTAACTTAACTAAATAGTTACAGGTGAATATGGAGATGGGCATACAAGTTGCGCAATCAACATTTTCAGGAATTAAATTCTCATTTTAGTTTTTTGTGAATTGCATCCCAAATTCGGGTCTGCTCGTCATCGCTTCCAAAACAGACTGCATAAAAAAAGTATTTCTTTCTTTCACACGGTATCGTGACGTCACTGCTCCAAGGATGACACGTAATCTGTCATAACACATTCATGTATGACCTTTTCTTGCTCTCCAAAATTCAATCTAACCCACAGTCTATGCATGTTAACATTTTGTCAGGAGAGCCGGCTTATTTTTCAGAGTTGCATGTCAACACAACTTACACTGGTTCACATCGATACTAAATCCATACTAGCTGATGTAATGATACATCACATACGTCCATCCATTATGTAATAATACTAATAATAATAATAATAATAATAATAATAATAATAATAATAATAATAATAATAATAATAATAATAATAGAACAACAAAATTCGTTGAAACGAAATTATATAGTACACACCTGAGAAAACTGAAATTAATTAACTAGTATACATACTATGTTATTCTGGTACATTGATTAGATCAAAGTACCAGAAAATTAATAGCAAGGTATTAGAGCCGTCAGATTATAATGATCGGCTCTCTGTAAAAATGGTAAGCAAAAAGGATTAATACATATTAAATCACGATCTAGAAAACATCCCACACCTGAAAATATCCTATATATCTACAAATCCATCATTTGCCCATGCATGGAGTATTGTTATCACATTGGGACTGGTGCACCATCAACCAGTCTCTCCTTCTTAGACAAGGCCCCAAAAAGAGTATTTAATCTCATAAGTACCTTACTATAAACCCAGATACATACCCTGTCCCATCGCTGCAATGTGACATCCCTGTGCTTGTTTTACAAGTACTTCAATGGACTGTGCTCCGATAAACTTGCTTCTCTGGTGCACCCTCGACGTAAATACAGTCGACCAACTCGACACACATCTAAATCACACCCATTCAATGTGGAGCTCCCCAGACACCGGAAAGCCTTCTACTCCAATAGCTTCTTTGAGGGAGGTGCCTACCTTTGAAACTACCTCCCGGCTTCCTGTTTCCTCGACTGTACCGACATGAAGACATTCAAAACTAATGTGAACAACTCCCAATTAAGGATAACCCTCAAAATTGCACCCTAATTCTCAGTATTCCCTTACATCAATAATGACAACCTGCCTTGTTTGGGATGAACTAAGTACACAAAAAGACTATGTGAAATCACCAGAGATGGAACATGCGGCTGAAACCCGTCTAAAGCGAGTAAACACGAGAAAAGCGCTAAACACTTTTGTATCCAATGTCTTTTTGGATGCGAATGTATTTTTGTTCGTTGGTTACATTGAGAATAGAGCAACCATCCATTATTGGTGCGTTTGCAGAAACTAATCGCGATAAAAGAGCAATAATTTAAAAGGAATACCATTCTCTTTCACCAGGACTATGCCCTGTGTCAAAAGTCGATCGGAACGACGACAACACTATACACATTTTACTTCGAATTGCTTCTGCACTGACATTATTGTTTTGATCTGCTCTAAACGACTACTTGCTGTTTGCAGCCCTAACATAAATGCTACAGAGAAAATGACATTAGAAAATTCAACGTATTTAATCAAACGCAGCGAATTTTTAGAAAACGTTAGAATGGATGTATAATCTTTCATAACTTTTGGTTTATTTAGCGTATATATATATATATATATATATATATATATATATATATATATATATATATATATATATATATATAGAGAGAGAGAGAGAGAGAGAGAGAGAGAGAGAGAGAGAGAAAGTGGGAGGGCGAAAATGAATGAAAAAGTATATGACTCGTTGTGTCATATATTGATCTCCATGTATATTCCATGAAAAATGCCAGTATACTAGAAATCATATGCCCTTAATAGGGTTAAGATGAAAATTCATATACACTAAACACTAAATGTACAAAATCAAAGAAAATCCCAAATTTCTACACTTTTATTGTCATTATCCGTTGATAAAGTGTCCAATGACAACGGACAATTACCAACTGGACAAACAGCATATCTTTTACTCACGAACTTTCTATGACTCTCTATTACTTGATATTTTTTTCAAATTTTGAATGTTGGCTTTTCACTGCCAACTTATCTATCTATGTAATTCCTCTGATGATAAGATTTTTATCTTCGAAAAAGCCTTGGCTTAAGGAAAGAATAATAAACATAATTGTATTACCCAGTATACATTGCATTGAACAATCGAAGTTGAAATAAATTTGTCATTCGTACATGTGAATCCATTTTCTTTCATCTATCTATCTATCTATCTATCTATCTATCTATCTATCTATATATATATATACATATATATATATATATGTATATACATATATGTATATATATATATATTTATAGTGTTAGAGTGTAATAAAGTGGGAGAGTTAAATTGAGTTGACCTATTATAAATATATATATATATATATATATACATATATATATATATATATATATATATATATATATATATATATATATATATATATATATATATATATATATATATATATATGGCTGCTAACAAACATATGTATTGGATTATTTACTCTTGATGATATCTGATAATGTTCCAAATCGCAATCTCAATGAAGTTGGATTACAAGCTTCAGAGCATATATATATATATATATATATATATATATATATATATATATATATTAATAACATTCCAATGACCGAAGTGGCACTCAATCGATATCTATCTCCATCAGCTATTCTTTCAATTTCTTAATCTTGACATATCGTCGAACGGCCACACCTAAACTTTTCTTCCGTTCTTTCTATTTCGTTACTTTCATATACCAGTGAATACCTGCAAATAAGTTTTGATAATAAGTTTTTCTTGGGGGTAGGGGTTGATTTGTGACATTTTTCAGTTGAGTTTTTCATGTATTTTTCATGTATTTTGACTTTCCGTTAACTTTCTCAAAAGCTCATGTTGAACTGTTTCTACACTCATTTCCCATGTCTTTGGATCAAGTGTATGTAAATATTGCCACTGAATGAACAATTTCTCTTATGAGCAACACACTCAAGATGAGGATCATGTATTTCTCTTGATTCTGCTGTGAAATGCACGTAATATGTAGAAAAACATAGAATTTGAAAAAAAACATTAATAAATTAAAGAATGGAATATTAAACAAGTTGTTTCTGTCCGTGAGACAACGAAGAATTACAGGTATTTGTTGATATATAAAAATAAAGGAATTACAAGAACATAAGCAAAATATAGTTGTGCTCGTTCGAATATATATTAAATAAAATATAAAAGTACCGGTTAAGGGTGTGATTATTGATTTATTGTTCCTGGTCTTTGGAATGCTACTATAATATATATATATATATATATATATATATATATATATATATTTTGGAGGGTCGAATGAGATTAAACAAATATAAAAAAAACGAGAGAAAACGATTAAAAAGAAATTAATTAATGTACTGAACCGGTTTTCGTCCACACTCATCAGAGTAAAACGGTCAAATCAGTCACTTATCATTACTAAACCAGATAAGGGTTCGGGAGTTGTGATTCTGGATTATGCCGATTATGTGGCAAAAATGATGGTGATCTTAGATGACGTCGATAAATTTAAAAGACTCGGACCTGTTAATACGCATGACAAGACCCTTTCCATTGAAACTAATTTTCAAAAAAGATTGCTTAAATTAGTTAAGAAAGGTGTTCTTCCTGGGAAAATATACGATATAATCCGACCAATAGGATCTATAAGACCTCGTCTTTACGGCCTAGCAAAAACGCATAAGGAAAATATACCCGTAAGACCGATTCTTTCTATGGTCGGGTCGGTTCAGCATCAGTTAGCTAAATGGTTGGCTGAATTGCTTCAACCTGTGCTTGAAGTATATTCGGCCAACTGTATTAAAGATTCGTTCACTTTTGCTGAATATATACGTAATTGCCCTTTTTCTGCTGAGAATAAGTTTGTGTGTTCTTTTGACATCAGCAGTTTATTTACATGTGTTCCCTTACAAGAAACCATCGATATTTGTGCTGATGTTTTATATCGCGGTTTCTCAGTTGGTCCTATTATCTCTGAGGAGGTCTTCATAGAGCTGATGCGGTTTGCTACCATGTCTGTCGAATTCAGTTTTGATAATGTCATGTATCAGCAAATCGACGGCATTTCTATGGGGTCACCCCTTGGTCCTGCGTTGGCCAATATCTTTGTAGGTTTTCACGAGCATAATCTCTTGGCCCGTATCAATAAACCACTTACTTATTTTCGATACGTAGATGATACATTTTGCGTGTTTAACAATGAGTCAGATTCCATATTATTCCTTAATGCACTCAATCAATTACACCCAGCCTTAAAGTTCACTTGTGAGAAGGAACACAACTCCACCCTTCCTTTTCTGGATGTATTAGTGCATAAATCTGATTCATTGTTCTTAACATCTGTTTTCCGCAAACCTACATTTACTGGTTTATATTGTCACTGGGACTCTTTTTGCCCCATACAAAGAAAAATAAATCTTATTAAATGTTTGGTTCATCGTGCTTTAAAGATTTGCTCTGAATCCCTGATTGATTCGGAGATTGAATTTATCAAAGAGGTGCTCGTTGAAAATGGGTACCCTCTCGATATTGTTAATTCACATATCGTTACTAAGATCGCTCATTTTAACAAGCCTAAACTTTTTGGTCCTCCAAAATGCCCGGCGTACCTCAGATTACCTTGGTTGGGTAATATTAGCATAAAATTTGCCAATCAAATTTCTGTAGCTGTGCGTCGGTGTTACCAGGCATCTAATCCTAGAATTGTTTTTTCTGCTCGACCTTTGCTCAAATCTATTCATAAGGATGTTCTCCCACCCCAACATGTTAGTAATATTATTTATCTTTTTAAATGTCGGTGCGATGCCGTATACGTGGGAAGAACAGTGCAAAGGTTTGAATCCAGAATCAAACAACACATCCCCCCTGCCATACGCCAGGGCCGACTAAATAATTTAAATAATTTAGTTAATACATCCGGGTCTGCTATTGCTGCCCATCTCATAAATAGCGCCGAATGTGCGTCGACGTACACTAGTGACTGGTTTTCTGTCATAAGTAGATCGTATTCCCTATTCCACCTCAAAGTCCTGGAAGCCATATATATAAAGTCAATCAAACCTTCCCTTTGTAAGCAAAAGGAATGGCTTTTAGGACTTAATGTGATCAACTTATGACTCTCCTCCCCATATTTTTTTTTTTTTTTTTTTCTCCTAAACTTGTCACTAGTGTTCATTACTAATTATTTTTAGGTTTTAGTCGTATTCAATCATTTCCACGTTTTACTCTGATGAGTGTGGACGAAAACCGGTTCAGTACATTAATTAATTTCTTTTTAATCGTTTTCTCTCGTTTTTTTTATATTTGTTTAATCTCATTCGACCCTCCAAAAAATGTCCCAAACGTCCGTATTCCTCGCCGTTATCAAATTTTGTACCACGAAAAATTTATTTATATATATATATATATATATATATATATATGAATATATATATGTGTGTGTGTGTGGGTGTATATATATATATATATATATATATGTATATATATACATATATATATATATACATTATATATATATATATATATATATATGTATATATATATGTATGAATTCTTTGTCAAGTTTACACTATCTTTAATCAAACATGGTTACCTCATGGTTACATTGATTTTAAAAGGTACCACTGTAGGAAGCATTGCAACTATTAAATACTTTTATGTTAAAGCTGTGTTATGTGTTTAATGGAGCATATCTTTACATATATTAAATATACCATTTCATACTCTCTAAGCTACCAAACTATCCCCGCACTCGCTAACAAAAATACATGTATTTTATTGTCGTATTTATTCGTTTTTTTTTAATGCAGACTTTAATAGACGTTATGGTGGGAAAATCAATACTTATTAAACTAACGAATTACTATAATGCCACTAAACCCAAGATAATGTTTGCAATTATAACTGTCAAAACAACACGATTAACGTCGAATACAGCAATAATAAAACAGCTCAGAATGTAGTTGTTTTTGTTAGCATCGACTTTAATGGAAGAACGGCGCGTAATATTACATAACCGCGACTCGTACTTTAACTACTCTTATTGCTAATAATTATACATAAATAGGAATTATGATTAAAGTTATACAGATTATTTAAATAACAGAACATAAAAATATTTTTGGGGATTATTTATTTAGTATAATAATAATTATAATTAAAAAAATGACTTACATAATCTGAGCAGAACAAAAATGCCTCTTTATGCAGTATACATCTTAATATGTTTTTTAGCATCAAGCAACTAGGCTTTATTATTCAGATTCATAGGTCAAGGATCCTGGAAATTAATGGCAATGTACTGCCGTCGAAAGATTATACTGTCCGACTGTATGTGAAAAGGGTAAGCAAAACAGACGAGTAAGTAATGATAACTACGGGGACGGTACGATAAAAATACAAATCAGTATATAACACGAAACACAGTCATGCTGATTTCTGCGGTTTACTATCACGAACGTGAAAATATAGGGACCACCGAAACGGGAAGTGAAGCAGCTATACGAACAATTAATAAGACTAACAAACAGAATAGCGCAAAATAAAACCTATGTCCATTGGAAAAGACAGGACACTTGAACAAATAAACGTAATTGCTACTGACAGCCACACATACAAAATGGTCTAAAATATGACCCGCAAAAGCCAAGATAGACACATCCCAAGAAATGACTACATGCACTCAGAGCCGTGCAGACGACAGCATGTTAAATATGCAAGCACAATAAGCAGGCAAAAACCGGAGAAAACGTGGACTAATAAACACAGGCGCAACATCCTCTTTGACATAGAATTTCAAAACGAAAAAAAACTCACCCAATCAAGAAGGCCACGTATAATAAAAATCACTAAAACTCATACATCTGCTTAATAGTAGATTTTGCTATTCTATCATTCACAGGTTCAAGATATGCAAGAGCACAGCAAATATAGAGAGGTTTCCAAAAAGCTGAATGTAATGTAGACCATATAAAAGTACAGTAATTTACATAAATGTAGAAAAGTTTCCACATAAAACTCGAAAAGGATCACGGAAATTGATGTGAAATGGAAAATTAACATCATATAAAACACAATATAGATTAAAAAAGCTGAAATTAACAGAAATATTTTCCAGTTCGGAAAAAAATCCATATGACGATATAACACCTATAAACCACTGCAAAGTGAAAAGAAAAATAATCATTACACGAATATAAATTTGTATCCTTTCTAAGAGAGCAGCGCCAGTATAGGTTTCGACCGTAAAATAGTAATGAAGCGTCAACTATGAGAAAAATGCCGAGGAGCGAAAGCACAATTCATACATCCAGAATGGGCACAGCCATCATTGGAATCACTGGAATCGTGAGTAGGTGTGTCAAGCCCTTCAATCTTCCAGTGGTTTCCAAAGAATATCAATACTCGTTGTCTGAAGGGAGCAATGATAAATACATGTTGTGAGATATCAAAATGATGTTCAACGTGATGCTATCGAAAGACGAAGAGAGTACTGAACATTTTGTGGAGACTTGTTTCCACTCAGAATCCAATGACAGAAGGAACGAATAAAATACAGACAGAATAAAATAGAAAAGTAGAATCTCAGAATAAGAGAAAACATGGCAGAATGTGAAAGATAGATAAAATAGCAGAAGTATACAGAGAATGGAACAAATGAACCGAATAGAAATAATAAAAATTAAAGAATATTGTACCCAATTGACAGAGCTATGTAGATAGATGAGACATAGATTGTAATAGTTACCTTATTTTAGAGCTTTTAGAAACTAGACCAACTAACAACCTTCCAGTTGATACAGACGTGTTTTCCTTTTGTTAATATATCCTAATCCAATTTACGGAAAGTGTGATAGTTTTTTCTTACCGGTATAGCAGATATATAAACTAATGTTGTACAACTTAACTGACAAACTAAATACGCACTCTTTAAAACCTGAAGATAAGTAACCAATACGAAAAAAGCATTATTTCAAGAAGAAAATGATTTTTAAATAACTCTATTTCAACACTTAATACACTGTCAAAGTACCATTTGTATTTAACATTAATTCCATTTCTTTCTGATAACGAATACATTAAACCACGGAAGGTTCCAGATAACACTAATGGCAATACGTCTTAAAGATGTTGTATATGTTATCATCTTCTTCAAGGATTTCCTACGAATTTCTTATAAGATTAGGCCTTGCCAGTGTTCGAAATATTTTACCAAAATATTGATATAAAATCATAGATTTAGATCAGTAATAAACATGTTTACATATACATTACAGTTCTCACTTTTGATAACCAAAATAAAAAAATAAATGAATTGTTATTATGGAATAAATAATTTTTTTTCAAATTTCATTTCAGGCGGGGGGTTGACAAACATGCTTTTCTGACTCGCTATTGTCTTTCTGGCTTCCCATTTCCACGTGAAATATTTTCGCCCGTGGACTAGATAAAGTCAACTGCTTTAATTGATAAGTTTTCCGTAACGAAGTTGGAGTATATATTTCATATACAAATAAATATACAATGGTCTTTTTTATAGCGTAGTAGACAAATAAGTGGTGTTATCCCAGCCTGCCAGGTTAAATTTAGGGAGTAAAAACATGGCATTATTTTATATGAATATTTAAATTGAATATCTAGATAATACCTTTTTTGAACACTTAGAAATACTTTTTGACGTAGACTAGTCTCTCTCTCTCTCTCTCTCTCTCTATATATATATATATATATATATATAGATATATATATATATATATATATATATATATATATATATATACTGTATTTTTATGTAACTATTTGGTCCCACGATTTTATAAATCAAGGGACTTATGTTTTGAGGGATGTTCGTACGGTTGTCCTTCCGGATTTTTCTCTGCAACCATCCATTGAATTTCTCTGAAATGTTGCATGAAGTTGTAACTTTGGTCAGGTTAGGAAGTGACATTCTCCGATTTATGAATGAAATCTGGTTAGCCCCCAGGGGGTCAAAAGGCCCCGAAATGGAAAAAATGAAATTTTTGCCCCATAACTTTTTATCCATCCATTCAATTTCTCTGAAATTTAGCCAAAATGTGGAGGCAATTGTTCCTAATAGAAAATAAGTATCGCTGACCTTAGAAAAAAATCTGGTTCGCGCCCCCAGGGGGTCAAAAGCTCCTAAAATTGGCAAAAATTACTCTTTTCTCCCATAAGGTTTGATCCGTCCATTCAATTTTCCTGAAACTTGGTCAAAATGTAGTGGCACTTGTTCTGGATATAAAATGAGCATCCTTGACCTCAGAAAAATTCTGGTTCGCGCCCTCATGGGGTCAAAGGGGGGTAAAAAAGGCCTCAAATTGCCCAAATTTATTGCATTTTACACTCTCCACATCAAGTCACATACACAGGGGGGCCACGCACGCGTGGCTTGTTTTATTGGTGATTGGAGTGTTCGTTGTGTGTTTTTTACTATTATTTCGAATGTCTTATTTCCTTAGTGATGAAGATGCAGACAATTACATTATTAGTCGCCGTTCACTATATAGGACGAAAAGACGCTGGACTATTGACAGTTCGATCCTCGTCTAAGTCAGTCATGCTAAGTCAGTCATGCAGAGAGAGAGAGAGAGAGAGAGAGAGAGAGAGATGCTGATGACAACTGCTAGCTAGAAACACGTGTCCATGAATTAATTGTATGTACGTACAAAATAATTATATATATATATATATATATATATATTTATATATATATGTGTACATTTATATATATATATGTATTAAATATGTATATATATATATATGTATTAAATATGTATGAAATTAACAGTATCACTATTATTATTAATAATATTGATATTGCCATGTTTTACCGTTACCTTACTTTTGCTTCCACTGCCATTTTTATTATTATTATTATTATTATTATTATTATTATTATTATTATTATTATTATTATTATTATTGTTTTCATTTGACTATTATTGCCACCATTATGACTACTTCTATAATTTTTCACTATCATCATTACTATTGTAAATATTACTGGGATTACCACTCTGATTACTGTTGTCTGTTAAACCACTATTTTTAAATGATCAGCATTATTGCAACCATATCATAATATCGGAAAACATTATCTTATCATTACTTAATATTATTATGATAATCACTACCTCCTAGGATTCCTAATATTTCCTAATTATTCTATTTCTTTCCTAAACTATTATTTTTATGAATTCTTAAATATTATTGACCACTATTATTATTACTATTATTATTACTATTATTATTATTATTATTATTATTATTATTATTATTATTATTATTATTATTATTATTATTATTATTATTATTATTATTATTATTATTATTATTATTTTTATTATTATTATTATTATTATTATTATTATTATTATTATTATTATTATTATTATTATTATTATTAATACTTAATAACGCCGGCATTTTCTAGTTATTGTTTTAGTTATATATTTTTTAGTATTTTTATTATACTTCATTTATTATTATTTTCATTATTTCACCTCAATTATTAGGGATATCTATTATTATTATTATTATTATTATTATTATTATTATTATTATTATTATTATTATTATTATTATTATTATTATTATTATTATTATTATTATTATTATTATCATTATTATTATTATTATTATTATTATCATTATTATCATTATTATCATTATTATCATTATTATTATTAATAATTAATAACGCCGGCATTTTCTAGTTATTCGTTAGTTATATATTTTTTAGTATTTTTATTATCATTTTTTTATTATCATTCATTTATTATTTTAATTATTTTACCTCAATTATTAGGGGTATCTATTATTATTATTATTATTATTATTATTATTATTATTATTATTATTATTATTATTATTAAGGTTTTCATTTTACTATTATTGCTACCATTATGACTACTTCTATAATTTTTCACTATCATCATTACTATTGTTAAGATTACTGGGATTACCACTCTGATTACTGTTGTCTGTTAAACCACTATTTTTATATGATCAGCATTATTGCAACCATTAACCCATATCATAATATCAGCAAACATTATCTTATCATTATTTAATATTATTATGATAATCACTACCTCCTAGGATTCCTAATATTTCTTAATTATTCTATTTCTTTCCTAAACTATTATTTTTATAAATTCTTAAATATTATTGACCACAGTTATTATTATTATTATTATTATTATTATTATTATTATTATTATTATTATTATTATTATTATTATTATTATTATTATTATTATTATTATTATTATTATCATTATTATTATTATCATTATTATTATTATTATCATTATTATTATTATCATTATTATTATTATCATTATTTTTATTATTAATAATAATTAATAACGCCGGCATTTTCTAGTTATTCTTTTAGTTATATATTTTTAGTATTTTTATTATACTTCATTTATTATTATTTTCATTATTTAACCTTAATTATTAGGGATATCTATTATTATTATTATTATTATTGTTATTATTATTATTATTATTATTATTATTATTATTATTAATATTATTATTATTATTATTATTATTATTATTATTATTATCATTATTATTATTAATAATTAATAACGCCGGCATTTTCTAGTTATTCTTTAGTTATATATTTTTTACTATTTTTATTATCATTTGTTATTATCATTAATTTATTATTTTAATTATTTTACCTCAATTATTAGGGGTATCTATTATTATTATTATTATTATTATTATTATTATTATTATTATTATTATTATATTATTATTATTATTATTATTATTATTATTATTACTACTACTACTACTATTCCTGTTATATTTAACGAATATATTTATTTATTCATAGTAAGCAAATTAACTCCAGACAAATTATAAAGACAATTTAAACCCAGAATCGCGACACATTTGATCACCGCCCCACCACCACAACAATCAGACCAGTTTGCCCACACGCATACACACATATACACAATATTACAGTTCACTTGGAAAAATACATTTATAAACTCGACTGTTTTTTGACACTTGATTCGTGAATGTCTACCACCCCTCCTTCCCTCTCGATCTGAATCAACAGACGCCCACTCTTTCTCCTTCTTTTCCTCTATGTGCCTACCTTCCCACCACCTCTCCCCTTATCATTATTTGTTCCTCTTTCCACCTTATATTTTTATTTATTTATTTATTTATTTATTTGCCCTGTTTGTTTCAGATTCTAGATTTTAGATTTTTTGTTTTCTGTTTTTGTTTCTTAGATTATTTAATTTTTAATTTTTAATTTTTTAACAGCTTTAATTTTTGAAATGTTAAATTTCTTTCCTTCTTCTTCTCTTTCTCTATCCCTCCACTTCATTCTCTCCAAATATGATCTGAGGTTAAGATCGGATTCTAACTCTGCCTGATGAGATCTCAGTTTATAGTAACTGTTGATCGATAACATCGGCATGCCAGTGTCGCAGATTTTGTACATGTCTGTGTAAATAAAATTATCATATATATATGTATATAAATATATGCATATATATGTGTATATTTATATATATATATATACATATATATATGTATGTATGTGGTATGTGGTTTACCTTGCTTTACAAATATTACAAGTGTTCACTTCTTAAATGATACAGACAAATGCAGATGATTGTATAATTAATCTATTTAAATTATTTTTCGCTAACATATATATATATATATATATATATATATATATATATATATATATATATATATATATATATATGTATATATATATACTGGCCCATCTTATGAACAAGGCAATACAAACTTTTCGTCCGTCTTGTTCTAACTGTTTAAGTAAACAGCCGGAAGGTGCAGACGCTTATCCAATTTCCTGGCAGGCAAATGACAAGTTATGACAATTGATTAAAATAATGAATTTCATCGCGCCAGAAAAGGTAATATATTCTGCAGAAAGAATGATCGAATTTAGCCATGGGAAAACACTCACTTAAGAAGAAGAAAATGAATATATATATTCTTTTCATAGTTCGTGTTTATTGAACTTTTTACGCCGGTATTCCTAAATCTGCGCCGGCAAAAATCGGTTTCGTCTGGTATAAAAGCTGGACCAGTACCTATATATATATATTAATCAAAAAGAGTGTTGGCTAGTTACACAGCCGCCGGTGCCTATACTATTCAATGTAATTCTATTCGAGAATTTTCAGTAAGTGTGCCCTATTTAAATGAAAATAATAATTGTTTACATTTTTACGATACTACTAACGGAGAGAATTTACTAATTTCTTGCGGAAGTGTTTTAGTTTGAATTTATGTGGAAACTATCATTTTCATCTACCAGAGCTTTCTACTCTTAGTGAAGCGTATACAGATATTAATATAAATATAGTAGTCTACAGAGAGCGTTTCAGTAGTCTTCAACTTATGAAAATTCGAACCGGAATATATAAGTAAATGAAGTTAAATATGTGCACACAAGAAATATTTTCATGAAATGCATGTAGTAATATATTTTCGAAGTTTCTGTTTTGAATAATGTAGACGTAGAAACAAAACCACATTTTAAAACAAAATGCGTGATGAGTCACATTCATATTTTTTTATTCATATACACACTTGATTAATATCGTTTTTCGAAATCAGAAAAAAAGAATGTAAATTGTATCTGAAATGTTCTTTATTTTTACACTTTTATTTTTTATACATGCCTATTGTGTAAGATATTAAAAAATGCAATATTGATTCGGCTCGTTCATATTTTTTGTGTGTGTTATATTTTCTTTTGTTCATTGGAGAATTTGATAGGAAGTTCCTTTTCGGATGAAAGAAACACGGAATCCGCTTATCCACGCGCGAAATAAACAAATAACATTATGAGAGTGTTTTGAATATTATATCACGCCTCTAAGAATATACACTTTGTATTATCAACAGCAGATATATATTAAAAGTATAATAAGAGATAAAAAAGACAAGGAATATGTACGCCGTTCCAACCCTACTCCAAAATATAGGGAAAAAT